>JACDOX010000421.1:173621-193015 GCA_014549065.1 Cardinalis cardinalis | reverse complement strand
TCAGGTTCTGCTCAGGTTCAGGTTCTGTTCAGGTTCTGCACAGGTTCTGCTCAGGTTCTGCACAGGTTCTGCTCTGGTTCTGTTCAGGTTCTGCTCAGGTTCTGCACAGGTTCTGCTCCGGTTCTGTTCAGGTTCTGCACCCTGCTGAGTCCCGGGCAGCAGACGGGGAGGGGCCGGGCAGGCTCAGCCGCTGCTCCCGCTGCTCCCATTCCCAATGCCCTGGGGCTGCCCTGCCCCGGGGCTGTGGGAGCCTCTCCCATGGGGCAGGAGAGCAGGGCCGAGGCTCGGGGTGGTTCAGGCCCCGCTGATTCCTGGCYGCTGGCACCCCAAAGCTCTGCAGGGCCCCACAGGGTCCAGCCTGCCCTGCTGGGGCTGCTCTGTGCCAACGCTGTGCCAGGAGAGGGAGAAAACTGCCCTTACAGCAAAGCAAGGGCTTGSGTGAGCTGGTGCCTAGGCTGGGCTCCCTTGGAGGGCTTTTATGGCTGGGCTCACYGTGGCACAAAGCCGGATGTTGTCTGCTGAGTGGGACTTGTTAATGCACAGAAAATCCAAACTTGAGACTGGCTTTTATGTAGTAAAAAAACAACAATACAGTACAGGAGTATAAAAAGAAACCGTCCAGTGCAAACATCATATACATTGGAAATGGATACAGCGTTCCTTAAAATAACTTTAAAAAAATCCGACTTAAAACCAGCAATTCCAGGTAATAGAATCTGGCTAATACCTACCAAAGTACTTGACTTACTGCACTAAATAATTTCCTAACTAACTTTACCTGCTGATAGCCAATACCACAGGTACTGACAAAACCCTTAAACTGTAAGTGTTATTAGTTAGCATTCTTTATAATACACAAATATGTGGAACCCCTAGAGCACATACTGCTGGATTAAGCAAAACAGAATGAACCCATTAAAAAAAAAAACCAAGGCTGTCACTCCAAAATGTACTTTTTAAAAACAAAGGATAGGACCTAAGGCTGATTTGCCCAATGGACAGAATTCTCCTAAGTTTTCCTTTAGTTAATTTTTGAAAATTTGAGTGATTACATTGTTGATGTTTTATTAACGTCCAGCCAAGTATTGCATTGGACTTTTTAGAGCAGYGAGGAGCAGTGTGAGACCATTGTTGTGCATTGTTATTTCCTGCCAAGAAAACATTTCAGGGAAAGGGAGTGTGAATTGGAGATGATGTGAACAAGTAAAAAGCAAATTTGTGAGGTTCCACGATACTTGTTTAAGGAAAAAAAAAAAAAAGATTTAGTATTATTTGGTTAGCTACCAGATTTAAATAATCAAATCAACTAAACTAATACATACAGCTCCAGCACGGACCCTGCACAGTGGAGGATCTGTGTAGTAGGGCTCTGTTCCTGTTGGAGGCCACAGGACTCTGCACTGCTGGAAGCCAGACAGGCCATGGTCCCAAGGGAGCCACTTTTCCCAAAAGGTGTTTGGCTAGGTCCCTTCCAGTGTGGGAAGTTTCATTCTGGTCATTCTGTGGCTCTTCACAGGTGGGAAGCTGAGCACAGTCCCTTTCCAGAGACGTGGTGGCTGCAGCTCCAAACCTGCCTTACATTTGTGGTGCTTTTAAGCAGCCCAGTGTGTGGGTGTGTAGCACTCTGGTATGGGAGTCTACAGTGTTTTCCTAGGTGGAAAAAACTCCTTTTACAGTACCTGCTTAGAAAAAAAGCACAACAGTTTCACAGTAATGAGGCCCTTCATTTTTTGTCCCTGAAAAAATGCTATTGCTTTAATAATGCTGAATAAACTCCCTATTCAACCTCTTTAGAAATCTAGAGAGACCTGTATTTCCATCTAGAGAGATTTACAGTGTTGGAGTCTTGACATTCCCCTGATCTCCACATTTCCTGCCCTGCAGGACATGTTCCATTGAGTAACACTGAGATCCTATTTACAGAGAGAAAAAACAATTTTGCTGCTAGCTAGAGCAAATTCTAGCATGCCAGAAATGTGCCTGAAATTGTCATCAGGCTGTTAAAAATGACAGATGAAACCAGATTGTGTGTCTAAAAATCCTGTCTAATTTTATCTTGAGTAACTCATAGATGTAGTAGAAGGCTATAAAGCAAAAATAATTAATAGAAGGGAAATAAGGAAAAAATAATGTTTCTTTTTGAAAATGATGGAATAATTTCTAATACTAAGTGATAGACCATATGTTCCTCCTCTCTTCTGCTGGGTGAGCATAAGTGTGGAATATCAATAAAGATGTTGCAAGAGGGACAGGCAAAGCAGCCAGCTGGAGATCCAGGGGGGCTAAAACATCCCTTCCCAATGGCACTGAGCCTCTCTCTCCCACTGGAGGGTGACCTTGGATGCATGTGGATGGAAACAACACAGGAGGAGAGGATTGAGGGAGAAACCGGGGACAAAACCTGGAGAAGTGGGGAAGAGAGGGCAAGGTGTGTTCTGGAAGACTTGAGCAGATCAGTGACCAGGAATTTTGGGGCAAAAAATGAATCTTAGTGAGGACAGTAGGGCTGGGGGAAGTTAATATAGGTGATCTCTGTGTGTCTTTTTAACCCTACTGCAAGTTTTTTCCATGCCTGTTTGAAATCCTTGAGGGAAGAGCTGTGAGTTCCTCTTTGGCCACTGGCAGTCTCTTGGTCTCTTTTCTCCCTCAGCGGGAGGGAGAAAACTCATGGCTAGTTTGAGCTTAATACACAAAATCTTCACTTGGTTCTGATCCATACAGCTCAGCTAACATCTTGAACCTGGGTCCCCAGTCATTGAGAAAGTCATAGTCAATGTCTGAGTCTGAGGAGCCCGAGCCCAGAGAGCTGAGGGACTCCGCAATGGACTCGGCGCCTTCGTAGCCGTAGATGTGCAGGGTGTCGTAGGGCAGCAAATCCCTGTCGTTGTCAGCCTCATCCTTCTTCACCTCAATCATCATCTCCATGCCCCCAGCTCCAGGGGTGATGTTCCCAGGAGGTTTCTGGACCTGGGCATAGGGAGAGGGAGCGGGCTCTGCCTTGAGGCCGTTCTTGCGGACAGAGTTGAGCACGGACACGTCATAGCTGGTGGTGTCCATCTCACCRCCACCCTCCTCGTCGTAGGTCACCAGCTGCTCGTGGATCTCTGCCACGCTCCTGCCCAGCCCACTCAGGTCCTTCTTGTGCCTCCTTCTCAGCAGAATCAGCAACACAATCACTGCAAAGGAAACTTAGATGAGCGCGTATGAATAGAGAAGTAAGACAATAAAACAAATTGCATTTAAGATATATAATGTAGTCTGAATTTTTTTTTGAGTGTTTTTTAATATATTTATATATTTATATTATTAATATATATAAATATTATTATATAAATAATAAATTATTATTTATATATTATAAACAAATATTTATGTATTTGTTTTAAAAATTTCTATTTAAGGATTTGTTGAAGGAGTTAAGTCTGGACAGAGATTGTCCCCGACTCTTGAGCTGGAATCACAAGTACAAGTGCATGGTGTCACAAGGTCATTGAATCAACTACTGCCTTGAGCTCTTAATGCCGAGCATCAGATGCTGCTCATGTGGTACTTGTAAAACAGGCCAGTTCTCAGGCAAGGAAAAAGTGCTCAGCCTTCTCTGATAGATTTCAAATGCAGCAAACAGGTACTGGTCTGCTGATTTGTTACAAATGTATTTGTGTTCACTGTACTGCTTCAAGGGTGTCCAGACTAGTTCTGTCATAGGAGCCAGGAATATCTGTCGTTATTGCTCCAGCCAAAATTTCCTGTTTTATAGCTGTGTATGAGGCTGGTACCAGTAAATCAAGTATATTATACATGTGTGCAATAGCCTGTCTAGAGGAGTGAGCAGCTTTGCAKCTGAAGCTGTTCTAACAGGCCAGAGAGGAAGAGCACATGAGATGAATCAAATAGGTACAGCATTTCTGGCTTTGTGACCATTTCAKAGCCACAAAGCTTTTGTAGATCTCAGCTAAAGAAAGAACAAAACATCCTCACGCTGCGCTGCAGAGAACATTCCAAAAGTCAGATACTCACCAATGATTGTGAAGATGCAGATAAAAATTGCCACCAGTGCTTGTATGCTGACGCCAACCTGCTTTGCCCTCTCCTCACAGAAAGTGAAGTTGCCTTTCTCGTTGCACTTGCAGACACTGATGAGCAGGGTGTTTGTGCTGGTGAGGTCAGGGTCACCATTGTCTGAGATGAGCACAGGCAGGTAGTGGAATTTGGCAAGTTCCCGATTGAACTGCCCGTATTTGACAGTGATGTTAGCCGTGTTGTCTGGAAGAAGTAAGGACATCCCATTAGGTGATAATTTCCACCAGAAGTAAGGACATCCCATTAGGTGATAATCTCTAGCAGAAGTAAGGATATCCCATTAGGTGATAATTTCCACCAGAAGTAAGGACATCCCATTAGGTGATAATCTCTACCAGAAGTAAGGACATCCCATTAGGTGATAATTTCCACCAGAAGTAAGGACATCCCATTAGGTGATAATTTCCACCAGATTGTCCTCACACGTTACCAGTCAGCCTCTTCCCCTTAGACAGTGCCAGCCTTTTGGGAACCCAGTGAAACTTTGGTTTCATTAAACATAGTTTTTTTAGTATGTTGAGCCTTTAAAAATAGAGTTACTTTGCTCAGCTGGACCAGCCACAGCTCGGTGCTGCAGCTTTTGTTCCCTGAGCCCTGGGGCCCTGCTCTGGCAGCTGAGGGAGGCATTGCAGGGATACACTACCGTAGTTCTCAATCAGGGAGAAGTTGCTGTCTTCTGTGGCCAGTGAGAATCTGAAGAAGCCTCTGGGAGATGTTTCATCCTTGTCAACAGCTGAAATCCTGACAATCACCTGCAAGGATGGAAGAGGCCACAGTTTTCAGTGTACATTGCCTCCAGTGATAAAGCATGTGGGGTGTTTGAGCTGGGCTGTGTGTCCTGTGTAACCCCTCAGTTTCAGGGCAGGACACAGACACTTCAGGATACTCCTCTTCAAGTTTTTTCAGTTTCAGTTTTTTCTTTGTGGGTCTTCAAAAAGACCAGTTTTGCCTCTTCAAATTTTGTGTAATGAAAGCATGAAAAAAGCCTCATTTTTAAAGACATATGGCTTGTTGAAGTGTCTAAGATGGTGTCTTCTGAAATCCTCAGCCTATGCTGAGGTGTGACTGTCATTCTTGGAATGCCTTTGAGGCTGCCATGCCTGAAGGACATGCTTGGGTTTTGAAATCTTCAACCTGATGTATATTGTTGTATAAAATATAAAAAATGTTCCTGGTTATATCCCAAAGGTATTTTATAAATTAAACTAAAGGTGAAATTAATACCTTGTGTGTTCTATCAGATAGTTCAGGCAGTGACAAATTGTCCTGGTTCTGGCCAGGAGAGAGTTAGTTTTTTTTTCCCCAGTAGCTGGGAAGGGGCACAGTGGTTATTCTTGAACACCTCGTGTCATTTCTGGGAGAGCAAAGGGACTCTCTTCCTGCAGAAGGGGTTCCTTCTGTCTGAGGAGGTGTGGTGGAGGGAGTGGTGGGATAATGCTAATGCTGAGCCAGAGGGAGCACGTTTGATGATGTGACTGCTCTGCACTCTCCCTATTTTTTTCTATATATATATTTCTGTTATTCTGCTATTACTGGTCATTTTCTTATCTCATTGCTGTTTCCAGTAAATTGTTCTGATCTCAGCACATGATCTTTCCCTTTTGTGCCTCCGGTTCTCCTCTCCATCYTAAATACACTAAACTGGTACCTCCCCTAAACCTTGACTCAAAGTGTCTTAATCAAACAAATATTACAGTGTGGGCTGCACACTWGTGTCTGAGGCCAAACGTATAAATCCAAAATACCAACACTTGCCAAGTAGTAACAATATGGATGTGCAGATCCGTGCACTCTGTGACTACAAGATAATGTTCCATGCAGCAGTGTTTCTGTTACTAGTTTGAAATGGTTTCCTCTGCAGTATCACATTCAAGCATCTGTGTGATAGAACTGAGCTGCTGATTCTTGCTGTGCAAAGCTTGACTGTCCTTCATGGCTCAGCTGTCAATACACAGATGTGAGAGCCTGGGGGGAGAGGAGCAGTGCAGCCCATGTGTGCAAGCAGATAAAAGTCAATATTCCAACAGTGCAATATCCTTAAGAGCTATTCCTGATGTTTTGGAAATCAGTGAAATAATCAGGTATTTTGGCATGGAAACTGAGACTAATTTTTATTAAAAGACATCTTTTATTTGAGCTGATAAGGAGTCATTCAGGTTGCAGGGAAATGCTCTCCCTGTCTCACCTTTCCAGGTGCAGCATTTTCACACACTCGGGGTTCCTCAGGAGCAACCAGCTCTGGAGCATTGTCATTGACATCATCCACGATGACGTGCACGTGGGCGTGGGACTCTCTGTCGGAAAGGCGGCCTGGAAYGACAGCAGGGCACAGCTCACAGCCTGGAGTCCCCACCCACACCTTGTGCCCCCTTCTGTGCCTCCCACATGATGAACATTTTCCAGCTCCATCATAACTGAAACTTTCCCTCTGAGATTTAGATATTTTCCTAAAACCTCTCGTAGTGGTTAAATCATCAAGGATTTTTCAGGAGTAAAATGACAGTAGATTATGGCTTCCCTGATTCTTCCCACTGCATACTGATGGATTGAGCATCGTTCTCTGGCACTAAAGCAGCAGGGACAGAACATGTCTATATTGTGAAATATCAAACCAAGCTGGGATTGGCCTGCCCCACTCCCTGGAGCTGAGCAAAGCCAGGGGTCAAATCTTAAAATGATCTCTGACCTGTTTGTAGGGACTTGTTTGATTGGGAAGATGATGATGCAAACCTTGAAGCACTCCTTTCATTCCTAGCTCAGCAGGAACACGCTGTCAGGTTGTGCCTTTCCTTTTTGACAGCCTTCCTGGAAAGGTGTACCTGGATTCCCTTCAAACTGGGAAATGGGTGGCACTTACCGTCTTCAAGGATCTCCACAGCTGCCACAGTGATGTTGTATGAGGAGCTGAATTCTCTGTCCAGAGGCTTGGGAAGTTGAATAACTCCGCTATTGGATACCCTGACGTAGTCTCCATTAGGATTTGCTCTACGCTGAATATATCTGGATTTTGTTTAAAACAAGATATGTCAATGCATGGCTGGTAATGCTGTGTTTCATTTCATTTCTTCTCAGAGGAAGGTCAGAGACTTCTTGTGCGACAAATTACATTAATATCTTGACCAGGAGGGCTGAGAATATTGCCCTAAAACTATGCAAGCTGTGAGAGTGAAATACATCTGTGGGAAGAGTTTCTGTATTATTGTACTTTTTCTTTCAGAAGTCTATTTTCTTCTCTGAACACATGATTCAGAGAGCTCTTACAATAAAAAAAAACCAATAAATTATAATAATGTAAAAAACCCCAAGTTTATATTTTTTTCCCTAAATGTGCAAATGTTTTATCAGTAAGTCCATGTGGTAATGACATGGGTAGATGAAATTTATGTTCAGCTTTTGGTGAGCATATATATCCATGGCTGCAGTGCTGGAAAAATTAAATTGGATTATCTTTTGTTTTGTTTGGCAGGCAGATTCTAAAAAAATAGGGCCAAATTGTGGGTTCTTTGTCAAATTCTTGGTGCTATTAATGGATTCTGCACTTTCAAATAGAATTGCTAAAGCTGGCGTTGTCTTACCTGATTTTCCGTTTAGCTGCGTCGGGGTCCTCGGCGTGAACTGAGCCGAGAGTTTTCACCTCTACGTGGTTTTCCCTCACCTTGAACTCGTAGGGGAGTCTCCTGAACACAGGAGGCTCATCCACATCCGTGACCTCGATGAYGACGCTCGCGATGCTCCGGGGATTGCCGGGCTTGAAGTGCCGCAGGTTCACGGTGGGGTCTGTGGCCTCGATGCTGAACCTGTACTCTGACACTGCTTCGAAGTCCAGGGGCTAAAAACAAAAGGACAGTTACAGATATTCTTTCACTGGTGATGTGTGGGAACTCAGCACATCACTTCGGATGTTCAGAGTTACCAAGAGAACCCTTGGGGGGGCTCGGAGGTGCTGGAATGTTGCCAAAAGCACCTGGTGGCTTGACTTTGACCCTTCTAGGGATGTRCCCCCTGTGTGTGAGGATATGGGAATCACTCAGGTTTGAATGGTGCAGGGATGACATGTTTACAGGGTGAAATGTAGATTTTAGGGTTTTGGTACAGGGGGGTAATGGAGACAAGATGGAGGAATCAGGGCCTGCCTCGTGGTTCTTCTTTCTTCTTCTTGTCATCCATCTTCTGTGGTGACATTGGCACGTGTGGATTGGTTCATGGTGAAGRTGCACTTACTAACAAGGGTGAAGGATATTGGGGACAAAATATAAATATGCTGTACGTAGTTTTTACTATAAAAAGACACGACTGCCCCGTGGGTGGGCAGAGTGCCTTTGGCTGCCTTGCTGGTCAGATCCCAGCTGGGCAGAGAGAAAAACTTTGTAGATAAGAAATAATAAACAAGTCCGAAGACCGAATAACTGGAGARTCCAGCCTCATCCTTGGAAGCACGGGCTGCCCCAGAACCACCCTACGTGTGTCTGGCAGAGACAAAACAGCCGACCGGACAGTGATGTCTAAGCAAACTTTCCATTGGCTCTCTGTGCAGATTTAAGATCTGTGCTTTAATTCATGTTTGGCAATGTTACCAAATTTCATCTTGGCTGGACCCATGGGAGAGCATTTCCCAGTTGAACTTCTCTATCATAGCGTGGCTCAAGGTACCTCTGGTGTGGAACAGATTCATCCAGTAGTTTAATAATAATTTCCTTTTGGCAAAATAATTTCCTTTTGGGTTAAATAATTGTCTTTTTATGATGCTGTAACTACCAAAACTTGGTGAGCTCCTGTCCCCCAAAGGCTGGGGAAGAGATTCTCCTCTTGGCTATGCTTTGTGTTCTGAAGGCACTCAAGGCAGATTGCAGATCTGCACTGGCTGACAGCTGGGGCATTCAGTGAGAAATGACATCCTCTTCCCTGTTTTTCCAGTTGCCTGAGACTAAAAAAAGAATCATACAATGGGAGGAAGGCCAGGAGCTCAGGCACTAAGAAATGATCCTTTCAAAGTTTCCTTTGTTCTACCACCTGAGATTCTAAAGCACTGAGATTCACAGCAGTTATGGTGACTCTTGTTTTCCTTTTTGGGTAGACATTGCAAGGGGAAGTGATGGGACTTATCCAGCAGCCGACATTTTATTTCACATGGCTGTGTATTTAAAATTATGAGTATGCACAGCCAAAATCCCATTGAAAATAGGGTGAGCTTTGCCCACTGTGTGCTGGAGGAAGAGCTGATTCCAAATCGCACAGGGAGGATGTGTGGGGTCTGTGAGTGCTTCTTTTCTGGGCAGGCACTGCATTCCCCAGCTCCTGGGAAGCTGGGGAGGAGCTGCACCTGGTGAAGGAGAGCTGCTCATACCCAATGTGACCACGGCCAAGGATTTTACTGCCAGTCTGGAAATCCTTGGTACTCCTTTTCCTGAAAGTTTTTTCTTCTTAATGACATTTCTAGTCTTAGCAGTTACAGAGAGGCATTTGGAAAGGAAAAACACATTCCTGTCAATCTGAGGATTACAGGAGCTGATTTACAGTCCTTTCTCCTCTCTTTTTTCTAACAGCAAGTCAATGAAATCAATGAAGTCTTGGTTTGGCAATGCTCTGCAGCAGTCCCTTGGTACAAATCATGTGGGTTTGAGAATTAAAAAAAAAACAAAGAACAGACCCTAATAAAGGCTTTGGAGAGTCTTAAAGACACAAGAAATTAGTGGGGAAGCTCTTAAAAAAAAAAAGCTTTTTCCTCACCCTGAGGAAAGCAAGGGAGCTGTGGCTTGGATTGGAGCAAATGCCAAACTGCAAAGAGACTTTAGAAAGGAGGTCAGGTGGACTTGTTCACATTTTCTGCTTTGGTTCCAGGTGGGCTTCAGAAGGGAAGGATTCTTTGACTTGTTCAGTTGGTTCAACTCTTAAATCACTGTCTCTTTGAAGCATCCAACCACTTGAAGTTTGAGAGGAACCCAAAGCACCTAACCTGAATATCTGACACAGCCCCCACTGCCCTCTGCAGTAATTCTGGAGTTTTTCAGGTCTGGAGGTTGAAAAGGACTAGAAATCACCAGCTCTTCTTCTCCCAGAGCTCGGAGAGCTGGTGTTCAGGATCAATATATTTCATACTGACTTTCATGTGTTTCCTTTTTTTTTCCTGCTGCTAGTCCTAAATCAAAAAATCACTTGTTACACATGGAAAACAACAATAATCATCTTTGTTATGGGGAAAAGTACCTTCTTTGGCCTAATGATTCCTTCATTTGTGTATGGATTTGCTACAATGTCAAAGGTGTCCCTGAACTCTCCTTGGATAAAGCTGTATCTTGTATTTCTGTGCTGTGGTTCATCAATATCTTCTACTTTGACTCTGCCAACTTCTCCTCCTACTGAAACATTTTCAGGAACTTTAAAGTGAAATGATGCTGTTAAAAAAAAAAGAAAAATACATGAGGAGTGTTTACATGGAAGTTATGACTCAGTTAAAACTGTTCTTGGCAGATGCACATAAAAATATTTCATTGAGAATTTAGCATTGTATATCTCTAAGCCATGTGAAAGCATAAATAATACCCCAAATTGTCAAGATCTTTAGCAAAGGGATGGAATTAATACTGATTTTTGTTTTCAGCTTTAGGTGTGCATTCCCCAGTAAAAGTGGCTCTGGCTGAAACCCAGAAGAGCTTCTGAACATGTAAAGTTCTTTTGGCCATTTTTAAGGAAAGCTGAGTTGTGCAGGACTGTGAGCTGAGCTCGCTGTGCTGTGGCAGCCCTTGGCTGCAGGGAGGCTCAGGGCTGGGGCACTCACAGAGTTTGAACTCTGGGGAGTTGTCGTTGATGTCGGACAGAGCGATGATCACTGTGGCTGTGCTGGAATCCCCAGAGAAACCYGGAGCATCTTTGGCTTGAACAACAATCTCATACGTGGACTTGGTCTCTCTGTCTAAATTAGGCTCTTTTGTATAAATCACACCTGTGAAAAAATAATATTGGATACAATTAGATTTTGCAGCACGTCCAACATCTCTTCAGTTTTGGTGGCAAATTTTTATCTTTTTTTATCTCCACACATTCAGCTTTAAGTACCAATCTTACAGTGGTATTTTTCAAGAAATGTTAGAAATTTTTCTTCATGATGGAATATTTAGGAGAGCTTGTGCAGAATATTCCTTTTAATGGATCTTTAACCTCTTTACCTGCTTTCTTTGCTCTAGCAAACTAGTGTGTTTACAAGAGATACTGACATTGGTTTTAAAACTGGGCAAAATTTAAGGTAGGAAGTTTAGGAAAGCGAATTATTATTGATTACTGAATGCTGCTTCAGAATTTGTGTATTCCCTTTTCATGTTTGGTCACTGGAACAGTGTCTGTGCTAAACTGAAAACATGAACTCAGCTCCTGGTTAATCTTTCCAGAAGTGGGAAAATAAGACCTTTTATCTCCTCGTTGTGTTCATGGCAGCTGATATCCTGGTTTTATGAGTTCATTTCCAGATGCAGACAGTGGCATTGTGGAGTGTGAATGAAAAACCTTTTTAATCATGTTTAAAATTATATTTTTGAATGATTATTCCTCTTTTCCAGAATGAAAAGGCCTTAAAACTGTGTTTTCTTCAAAGGGTAGGGTATGGACAAAGTGTAAAGATATTTGTGGGTCTGACTTACCAGAGTCATCAATGGTGAAATATTCCCCTCCTGTGGTGACTTCGTAGGTCACGGTGGCATGACCTGACACTGTGGGGTCATCAGCATCCACAGCTGTCACCTTGGTGACTGAGGTGCCTAGAGAAGGATTTTCAAGGTGGATATTAATATAAGTGGGGCTTTTCAAGGCCAGCCATGAGGGGAGGCGGGTGCTGGAGGACTCACCCACTGGTGACATTTCTGGGACAGAGCCATTGAACACCTTGTGCACGAACACGGGGGCGTTGTCGTTGATGTCGTACACCTTGATGATGAACCTGGAGGGGCGCTCCAGGGACCTGTTGTTTGTCCTGTCGATGATGAGGGCTGTCAGCTCATACTCTGCCTTCTTCTCCCTGTCCAGCCTCTCGAAGGCGTACACGTCCCCGCTGGTCTCCTCCACCTTGAAGATGGTGTTGGCGAATTCGCCCTCGATGATGTACTTGGCGTTCTTGTTCCTCACGCTGGATGTGATCTGGGAGCAAAGTGTGGATCAGGGGGATAAAGGTGGGGCCTGGCAGCTGGGTGCAGCAGTGTGTCCTGGAGGACTCACACAGCCAGGAATTCCTCATCCCACTGGGAACCCTCAGGGCTTTTGCTGGCAGCTGGGGCAGCACTGAGCAGCACCACAGCAGCAGCTGGGCTCGTGGGATGACATTTGCACCCACACTGAAACTTCCTTGCTTATACAGAACAAACCTTTTTTTAAATCATACCTCATATTTCCTAAAGGTTTAAATTGTTCATGCAGCCAACACTTACAAATGATTAACTGCATTATGTCTGAAATAACATGAGCCACCTTCAGTCTGAGTTACTTTTGTTTGCAACTTTCTGGACCTGCCAGGGATTTTTGCTCAGTTTCACAGGATTACAGGATGAAATCTGTATTCATAGCTCCTGACATTATTCAGCATTAGCCTCTATTCCCTAGCATTTAGCAGAATTCCTGSCACAGCTGACAGCTTTCTGGTGCTCAGTCACATACAATCCCTTAATAGGCAGTCTTTAGGATCATGGTATGACAGGAAGGTTACATTTCTACCCGTAGATTTTAAAATTTAAGGTTATATGCAGTGAAAAAGGGATATGAGGAGAGTAATGAGCATTAATCAGTTTTAAAATATAATTTAATCCAATTCTAAATGCTTTTGCACACTGCAGATAACATAATGATACTTCCCTTTCTATACCCTCGCACATACGAGGACACTGCTAGAAGATTTAAACCCTAATTTTCCATKCACTATATCAGTACTCTTATTTCAGCCAGCTAATTATCAAGGATTGCTGGGTTTGACCAAGTATTTCCATCCTTTTGTTACTGATGTTGTTATAAATGTCACCTGTTGGGTGTTCAGCATTTGATTTATCCTGTAATTGTCATTTACTGTTGAGCATTGTTTAAATTTCAGTTTTCTCTCTTGAAATGTGTCATTAATATTTCCACCCCTCRTTCCTTAATCATGCTTCTGGCAGCTGGGACTGCTGGAGAGCAGCTCACAACTCTGGAGATGCCACATAGAGATAACCTCAGCCTTGTGTCAAAGATGGGATAGTCTGTGCCTTCTTTCTCGATTTCCGTGTACCTATTCAGTGTAAARAGCAGAAACCTCTCAGAATGCCTTTTCTGGTGCTGAGGACAAAAGGAAAGCACTGAGATGGTGCAAGATAAATCCAGATGTGTCAGCACACTCCTACAGCTATTCCTCAGCCCTGCCTCGCTGCTGCTGGGGCCTTTCTTTGGAGGGTTAATCAAGGGCTCAGTGCTGCAGGAGCCTTTGGGAGATTGTGCTGCTGAAACACCCCAGAGCTGGACTAAGAGAATTACTCTTATTTAGGACAGCTCCAGGAATAGAAGCTGCTCCTCAGTGTGGGGCTGAATTGCTCTGAAATGAGGCAGAGATGCCCCGTGGGAGGTGAGAGGACCCTGTGGGCCTTGTGCTTTCTCTGTGGTGCTTTTTTGGCAGCCCAGAGCAGCCAGCAGGGCCTGTTGGGCTCTGCTGGGACAGCCCTGACAGATGTGAGTGCTGTACAGGGCAGGGAATGCTCAGCTGCATTCATCTGCAGTGCCTCCATGCATCCCTTTGAGAGACTGCACTGGGAGAACTGTCCCTGGCCATGTGCAGTGGATGATTGGCTTTTGTGAGCACTGCCCTGAGGAAAATGAGTTTGCAAGCAGGTCAATGCTCGTTAGTATTTTAAAAATTCTTTACTTTCGCTTTGTGCAACAACATTTTTGATTGTGTAACATCATTTCGAAACATAGCACTCGTGTTTTGGGTACAAGCTGAGAGATGTAAACTGTTGGTTTTTTATTTGCTGATTTTTATTTTTATTTGCTGATCTCTGAGGTTTCTGAAAGAATCTTGTGCTGCCAGAAAAATCCTGCCCTGCATCAGTCACCAGACTTCCTTCCTAAGTGTGCMCCTGCAGGTAACATGGCTGTTCCTGCATTTGGACTCTCCAGACCTGCTATTCCCTTAAATTTACTTGTATTCTTCAAAGGAATTAAAATTCCTATGGCACTGTTCTTCATTTAATCTTTGCCCACATTTTGAAGATTTTAACATGTTAATATGTAGGTGTTAAATCCCATTTCTATTTCCTTTTYATTTCTCCTGCCTAGACTGCAAACAAATACTGCTTTTCAAGATCCTCATTTGCTATTTTTAGTCATTGCTGACAGATTGCTGCTTACCTTGCCAACGTGGTGTGGCAAAGGTGTATCAAGCTCCTCTTGGATGTGCAATTGGTTCCATATCCAGTCTCTCTTCTGGCGTTTGTGGCTGACATCATTTGAACAAAGGTTTTGGGTTGATTTCTGACTTCCATCAGCAAATGCTGGGRCCAGGAACAATGAGAAAAGTAGAATAAGGTGGCTCATCTTCTTCTGTAGCCTAGAAAGTAATATAGAAATGCAAAAATATAAATGACAACAGAATCAGAGTCAACAGAGGGAGCACATGTGGAAGTGCAAATGGACATTCCTTCTGCAGGGAAGTCTGATCACTTTGTTTCTGTTCATTTGCCTCAGCATCAAAATTTGAAGGCTTCTTCTATGAAATAGTTTTAGCTGGATGAAAACTGTAAAAAAACAACACAAAGTATTTCAATTAAATAAAAAGTGAGCTTTGAATGCTGGTGTAAGAGCCAGCATCCCCCTGAGTGGCTGTCACTGCTCTGAGAGCACGTTCAGAGCCGAGCTCCCTGTTGTGCCCAGGGCCAGGGCAGCCTGGCACCACGGCTCAGCTCCAGTTGGCTCCACTGGAAATGGRATGTTCAGGCCTGACAAACCCAAATGCAGTGTTTTGACATGCCCTGACACAAAATATGCTGTAGTCAATATGTTCCTATGGAAAAGATTGATTTAGAATAAAATCTGGGGKTTTTTTTTGGTGGAAAACATTATTAGTGTGAAATTTTCAATCAATTCCAAGTACAATACAGCAAATTATCTTTCTTTAAGGGAACATCTATTGATTCAACTCCTTGTATTCTGAAGCTTTTGGAGACTCACATAAAGTTACTTTAKGCCCTATTCCCAGACTTTACCATCTGCAAAATGATAATTTGTGAAATGATTTTCAGATAAAACCAAATTTTTGCATCCTGTGTCAATATTAGCAAACTTTAGGCCTGACTTTCATATCAGAGGAGTTATTTTAATGTTATCAAAGCTGATTATTTTCTTCCTAAATTTCCCATTCCTGATATAAAGGACTGTCAGGGAACTTTAACACTCAAGTAATCAGACTTTAAATTGCACATAAATGACTTTCCATTAGCTTTTAGGAGCAGTCAGCATGCACATCAAAAATAAACCCACTAATTGTGATGAGAAGTTGACATCACACAGGCTGCTGGATGTGAGATTAAATTAATATTTTCATCAGGAAGGTGCTGAGACGTTTCCAAAATTACTCTTTGGTAACCAGGCAATCAGTGTTATCCCATGGTGCAGCATCAATGTCAGTTAAAAAGATTTTATTTACCATGAAATGTTTCTCTGCTGTACTTTTCTCTCTCTCACATTGTTGTACATAACTGAGGAATGTTCCTCCTTTGTRGCTGGGTAGGAAGAGAAGACGGTGCCTTTGAATTTGCTTTTTGRTAGATAAGTTGTGTTTGATACAGTTTTCTGGATTCAAACAAAGCCTTTTGATTTAGATAGTTTTTTCTGTTCTATGCCCTCAGCTTGACTTTTAATATTTTTAGAAAAAATTGAGTATAATTTCGTTGTTTTTCTATACTTTATTTGTGTAGATGGACATTTTTCAACTGGAAACTGGAAGGCAGCGGTATGATTCTGCTGTGATTGCATAAGTCTGACTTTTATCCATAAAACGACAAAACACAATAACCAAAGGAAGCCATTGGCCAATGCCAACCAGCCCAGGCTGTGGTTTGGCCAAAGAGCAGACTGAAGTGTTTAAAGAGCCTTTTTCTCTGGTTCCTGTGCTGAGTGGAGCTTTCCTGTGGGGCTGAGCTGCTGCCTGGAAGTTTTAAACCAGAAAGTGCTGACTGAATCTATTCACATGAATGTGCATTTCAGCTGAAATTCAACTTTCACTCAACATGTCCAGCTTTGTGTTTGTAGATTTTAAGGAGGCTTCAATTCCTTTAACTCCTGATTAATGGATTCCTTGTTCATATTTGTCCAAACCTCCTGGCAAGAGGTGGGTTCCTTTGGCAGCAGTTTGGAGGTCCCTGGCTGCCCTCTGGCACTGCAGCTCAAACACAGACTGAGGTGGGAGAGCCTCTTGCAAAAACTGATCTCTGCTTCACCTTTGGCAACCTTCAAGCTGCTCATTTTGGGAAAATGACAGTGCACTCTGGAGCTCTTTGCTTGCTCCTCTCCAGGGACATGGGAGTGCCTTGTCCCATAGGACAGGCTGACCCTGAGGACACTTTCCCCAGGACAGGCCAATCCTGAGGACACTTTCCCCAGGGCAGGCCGACCCTGAGCACACTTTCCCCAGGACAGGCTGACCCTGAGGACACTTTCCCCAGGGCAGGCCGACCCTGAGCACACTTTCCCCAGGACAGGCTGACCCTGAGGACACTTTCTCCAGAACATGCTGACCCTGAGGACACTTTCCCCGGGACAGGCTGACCCTGAGCACACTTTCTCCAGAACAGGCCAACCTTGAGGACACTTTCTCCAGAACATGCTGACCCTGAGGACACTTTCTCCAGAACAGGCCGACCTTGAGGACACTTTCTCCAGGGCAGGCTGACCCTGAGGACACTTTCCCCAGGGCAGGCTGACCCTGAGGACACTTTCCCCAGGGCAGGCTGACCCTGAGGACACCTTCCCCATGGCACCATGCCCATTTTCCACATGGAGCCCTTGCTGTTGACCCTGAGTTCCTCACCATGCTCAGGAATGCCCTTCCCTGGCAGCACACACAGAGCAGGCCCTGTGGGCAGTGCTGCCATGGGGCTCACTCCTGTGGCATGGGCACTTTCCCTGGGTGCTAGCTCCTGACAAGCTGTGCTAAATGCTCTTTTCTGGCCATGACAGTTTCCCTTCCCAGCAGCTCTCACCCAGAGCACAGAGGCAGCAGCAGACAGGGACATTGCCATGCCTGAGCATTCCCATGGAGCCGGCAGCAAGAATGCTTCTGAGGGACAACAGGGGTTGTTAGCAGGTAGGATCAGCTTTCCCTTTTTTTCCCTATAGGGATCAGCTTTTCCTTTCCTCTGTGTCTGCTGGGCAGCCAGCACTGAGGGATGGGGATCAGGTGCATTCCTGCAAGCCAGGACCCCCCTGTTCCCAGCCCGGTGGGGATGCAGGTGGATCCCTGGGATGCTGCCACAAGTCCCTGCCCTGCTCTGCCCCCACACAGCCCAGGCACCATAAATGTTGCTGAAAGTTAGCAGAGAGTGGTTTATTCAAGCAGATGAGTTTCTTGCTGTGCTCTTAAATTTTCTTCCAGCAAATGATGGGTTCTCCCACCCATATTATTCATTTTACGTGTTGAATTATTTTAGCAAATAACTCTTGGTCTGCAGGGTACTATAGACAGTTAACTGAGAAATTCTGGTATTCAAAGTGATTTGTGTGACACATGACTCATATAGTGCAGTTTCTTCTTCCAGACTGGGAGTAATTATTAAAAAATGTTGGGTGGAGATACAGACAATACTGTACTAATTAAAAGTTTGCATTTTACAGGTTGTTTTGGCAAGTAATCAACTGTAAAGGTGATGAACAGCTGATATAAATACAGTCTCCACATAATGAAAACACACTGGATGAAATATTCTTATGAATATTTGCGTGTGGTTTTTTTTTTTTCTGCTACTTGCCTCTCACCTAGTTTACTTCTAACTCTAAAAGTGTGTATTAATCCTTATGCAAGGTTAGTAGTTTACCTGGCAWATAAATTTGTTCTATTCCTGTATGTTAAACAAAAGTTAAACCAGGCTTCTGTACAGAGATTTTAGGACATCAGGGACAGTTGCCTCTGAAATTATTTATTTTCCTGGTCAATCGTACTAAAACCTTATGCTTATCTTTGAGAATTTTTCARCATCCAAAAAAACCCAAATGGATAATGTAGAGTGGTAATAATGAACATTCTGAGAGAGAAATTTGGTAAAAGTGGCACGAGATATACGAATACACAAGAAATCCAACACATTTTAAAAGGGTCATGTCTGTGTTGTTGAGATAATTTGCATAACTGATTGAGGAAGGCTGGAAACGAAAGTTTATTTTCTCTTACTGGAATCTAAATGATTCATCTAAATGAAAATAAAAAACCCCATACAAAAAAAAAATTAGTCTTTCTTGGAGCAAACGGCACTGAAAAAGTRTTTTTCAGATGGAAAGAATGTACTTTGGTAAACACCTCCAAAATTGCTGTGCTCAATGAAACCACAGCAGATACGGAGAGCAGAGCCTGACCTGGTCTCAGGGAGCAGAATGACTCTGAACAGCCTGGCCATACAAAAGCCATTTTAACTTTAATTTCTCATCTATRGGATGGGTAAGACTTAAAGTAAATGTGTGAATGCAGCAAGACCTAAGGAACAGAAAGTTAGCACACCAAACACAGGAGGGGATAAATTATCTTTTTCCTTTGCAGTGCTGTAGTTTTGTGAGCAGACAGAACATTATTAAAAGAAAATAGCCTTAGCAATACTTAATGCAGCCTTTCAGGGGCCGTAGAGGGCTGAGCAAACCCAGGCTGATAAAGCTCCTCATATCTCTGACAGCCCTGCAGGCAGATAAAAACCACTGTCTGTTCCAGAAGGGGCACTGGAGCACAGAGCACTGAGAGGTGTCTGTGGTGTCCTGGCAGGGACCAGAGTCACAACGTCCTCAGGTTCTGCTGTCCCCATTCCCTCAGCTCAGAACTGCTGCCCATGGCTGTGCCCAGCTCCAGGGCAGCAGCAGGACGTTTCCCGCTGTGTCCCTGCTGTGTCCCTGCTGTGTCCCCACTGTGTCCCCACTGTGTCCCCACTGTGTCCTCAGGTGTGATCCAGCTGTGTCCCTGCTGTGTCCCCACTGTGTCCCTGCTATGTCCCCTCTGTGTCCCCAAGGTCTTCAGCTGTGTCCCCTCTCTGTCCCCACTCTGTCCCCACTGTGTCCCCAAGGTCTTCAGCTGTGTCCCCTCTCTGTCCCCACTCTGTCCCCACTGTGTCCCCAAGGTC
>JACDOX010000421.1:132550-154167 GCA_014549065.1 Cardinalis cardinalis | reverse complement strand
TCCTGATTTGAGCCTGTAGTTCTGTAGACTCATACCCAGACAAGAAAAGAGAGTTTTATGAATTTCTTTTTTATTTTGAGTTGGAAATATTAATTRAATTAATTGATTTATGGAGGGACAGTGAAGTCCTTTGTTCCACAAATGCTGTAAATCAGAGCAGTTTCTGAGCCATGCCCTGKGATTTTTGCCTCTATCCTGTTTTCAGAGCAGTTTCCTCAGCAAGGCAGGATGTGAGGCAGAGCTGGCAGCAGAGCTGTTAACTCTGCCCTGCCTGTGTGCCCCACATCCTGTGAGCTGCACCTTGCTCAGGGACTCAATTTCAGTCTTAACATTTGTTTCAAAAATGTGTAAAGAACACTCTTATGGTCTTCTGTTAAAGAGCAGAGCTTTGGGAAATGCTTCCTGTTGTAGCAGCTGTAGCAGCCTGAAAAATAAGCCAGGTTTGTGGCTTTGTGGGCAAAGCAGGAATGATTTTTTAATTGAGTTTATTCTTTGCTTTCAAATTAATTTGTTTTATTACTTGTAAATTCCCATTCTTCTCTCTAGCACACTGTACCATTCTAAGGCTTTCCTATGCTGAATGCATCCTGTGTCCTTTTCTCCTGTGGGTCACCCTTTATTTAAAGGATAAAACACCTCCTGGAGATACCAGGGATAAATTTCAAGTCAGCATTTCTGTGATTTGTTTCTGTTATATGRGTTGTTGTTACCAGGCACCAATTAACCTAAGCAGAGAAGCTTTTGTAGATCTTTGGAGCATCCTTGCTTTTGTCTAATATATTTTCCTGCATGAACATCTACAATACTGTGTGCTTTACAAATGCTGATCTAATGATTTATATTCACAGGAGGCAGCGACACATTGATTAACTCTACCTTTGTTAAGTGCAGAAACAGCCAGCTTGGAATGTTTTTGGGAGCTAAGAATGGAAGAGATTTTCTTACAGAAATTCATCTTCTTCCATATCTTCTTTCCCTTGCATTTCTTTCCTTCTTTTATCTTTATTACAGTGTGACAGCCAGCATGGTGAGGTGCTGTGCACGCTGACAGCCCCGCTATTGCAGAATGGATTTCTTACAGGAGAGCCACTATCACTTCATCTCTTATGCATAAATGCTTTGTCTCTGCAAGCTGCACAGCGAGCTTGTTAGTTCAGGGACGTGCTACACCTGCTCCAGGACAAGATAAAAGCCTTTTCATACAACTTTTTGTGTCGAGCCACTGCTCATAAAATAACCCATCAGAAAAAAGATGGGTCTTTTTGAACCACTGAGATCAAGGAACCTTTGGAATAAGAACTGCTGGTCTTTTAGAACAAGGTCTGTAAAACCTGGCACTCCAGAGTTAGGGTGTTAAAGTACCTGGGACACTTTAAACTTGGGAATTAGGAGACCACATCACTGAGCTGGGTTTGGATGAACTCCCATCTCAGTTTTGAACAGATATGCCGGAGCTGGCCAAGGCACACGGTGGCTGTCACCTCTTGGCCCTGGGCACAGGAAAGCCACCCACCTTACAGAGAGACCCAAATCCACTTCAATAAAACATTTGCATCAAATCCCAGCCCAGTGCACCTCTGCTCACTGCACACAGTCCTGGAGCTGCACCTGCCCACACCAGGAGGCAAATCCCTTCCTAAAGTCTCTACAGGTGCAATTGGCAGCACAATCTCCACTTCTATTCCACTATGAATGAACATTGRCAACATGATCTAAATAGTACAAAACAATACCCAAACCCCTATGAAATGTATATATATATATATTTTAAATAATCTCGGCTATTATGGTATAGCCCAACAGTCAAAGCAGTTTGGAAGTGACTTACCTATAAGAATTTTTATGCCTGGAAACCAAAAAGGCAGAGCCCTTCTGTTAAYGAGACAACAAAGCCAGAGATTTTCCTTTTCCAGCATCAATTGTTAACAGCTCTGCTGTTTGAACTTAACTTGGTATGGGTGCCATCAGTGTAAGACCCAAAGGATTTGGTGGATATATGTAAARTTCATAGCCCATTTGCTGATAGTTCTTAACTTATTTAAGACATTRGAAAATAATCTGGGTGGAGGTAAAAACCCATTTGAAATGAACTTGATGGCTGAAGGACAGAAAATAACATTTGTCTCTTACCCGAGTCCGAGGTGGCAGAGCTTCATTCTGGTACCAAATCAGGCAAACTGAACCCAACAGAATCCCAAAACGTGAAGCAGAATACAAAAATTGAAAATCAAATAGAAAAATCCACTTCTCTTTTAGTGAAGCAATACTGGGAGTGTTCAGCTCTCCAGTCTCCAAGGTTTTCCAGCKGGGACTCAGCCTTTCCCATCCTGCATCCCGGCATCCTGTTATTGTTCCAAGCCTTAGTAACCCAGGGAGAAAAGGGAGTGGAGGAAACAAGATAAACTTAGCATTATTATTGCTCTATCTGCTTATTTGTTGCTGACTCTATGAGGGAACTGAATAAAAGGAAACAGGCTTTGAGAGAAACACCAGTGTTGGTCTGTTATTTGCTGTTGTTTTAGAGAGTTTTAGCAGCTAGCAAATATCTGAGAGGAACTTTTGGTGACTGACACTTGATCAGCACAGGCTATGCTGCTTTGCACAAACAGGACTTTCAAAGCAGTTTGGAAGTGTCCTAGCTACAAGAATTTTCATACCTGGAAACCAAAAGGGTAGAGCCCTCCTGTTAATGAGACTGGGCTCCTGCTAAGCTCTGCCCGTGCTGGGTGTAAAGGTGAAATGTCACAGTATTTTTCACAGGTAAAGTGAAGACCTGAGGAGCAAGGTAGTGTAGGTAGGCCTTTCAGGAGGAGAAAATGTTCATAGCATCTTGATTATGCTGAGTTCTAAGTCTGGAGACCACTCAGGGCACCCAGGAGAGGAAGCTTCAGTGTTAAACTGAGCACAAGGGTGTAGCTCTTGGCATTGTGCACTACAAATGAAAGAGGATTTTTTTTCACTAAATAATGCAGAAGAAAACTGAGAAGTGCRGGGCTTACTCAGAACACACTCTTTGGAACCACTTATAATAAAATGTAGGCAAATGTTCAGTGTATCTTAGTGTGACTTTAATAATTTTAATTATTGAATTAAATTTTTAATATTATTCCACAGTTAAATACTCTCTTGCCCCTATTTGTCATTACAGTCCAGCACAGGTGGTGGCATTGATTTCCTGCCTAGCCAGAAGGCTGAGGTTGGTCAGATTGTTTCACTTTTTCATGGTGCACAGCAGTGAAGATGAATGGCTCCTGAAGGAATTTGTTAGATTAATTATTTTAAAAAAAGGAGACATTTTTCAAAGTCCTGTGTAAGGAGCTCAGAGAGTCCAGTTTCCTTGCAGGAAAATGAGCTGTTAAATAAGCTGTGTCACTGCTGGGAGAGGAGCTGATAGGAGCTGTGTCACTGCTGGGAGAGGAGATGCTGATAGGGGTTTTCCAGCTCTCTGGCCAGGATGCAGCTCCCTGATAACCTGGTGCCCACAGCAGACAGGGCCCAGATAAAGGACTGACCCTTGCAAGTGGCTCCAGCTGCATCTCCAGCCCCTTGTGCCTCTGCTGGGGCTGGGACTGAGGGGGACACTCAGGAAAGGAGGAGGGAAGGGATCATCCTCTGCTCAGAGGGAAAAGAGGAGACCCAGGGCTCTCTCTGTGTGCCCTGAGGCCCCAGCTCACGTTGTCCAGGTCTGTTCCAATGCCTGCTAAGTTACCTTCCTATTATCTGATTTGCTTAATCTCCCCCAAAAAGCTCAAGGGAAGAAGTGAGAGAGTTTCTAAAGGACTTTTCACATGCTCTGCTCCAGAGCTTGACAGAAAACTGAAAACCTTTTGTAAGTTTAAGAGGAAGATGCTTCCATTGAAATTTGAGAGACCTGATTTACCATCTCAAACCTTCCCATGATGCTTCATAGATTTCATAGTGCTGAACTGGCTCTTTAGGTTTCCTTTCTGGCTGTGAGGAAAGGTCCACTGAGATTTCATGGAAAGCAGAACCAATTCTTGCAGCCCCCTCCCAGCAGAGCAGAACTGATGGTTCAGAGTGTCCTGTGCCCCCTGGCTGGTCCCACACATTTGCCCTGCTGTCCCTCCCAGGCAGTGAAGTCACCATGTGAAAGTTTTAAATGCTGGCAAATAGGATTTCTTGTAGATGTCAGACTTTCAGACTTTGTCATTGTGGCCAAATCATAAGACTGGAAAAATTCCTTGGTGGCTCATGCCTTTTGCAATCCAGAGGGTAATGTTTCAAAAATATTATTAATTCACACTAAATTCTGCTAATGAGAAAAATCCTTTGCATGATGAGACAACATTGGCAGGCATAATTACCTTTTAGTTGTGTAATTTTGGGTATGAAATATTATTTAACAGTCCAGCTGGTGGAATAGAAGGGAACAGGTGAAAAATGAACTAGCACATATTGTCTGYGTGATGGTGGCAGAGCAAAAGGAGTGGTAATTTTTTACTTGTCATTTCATGGTGTTTTCCTGCCATTCCTGTCTCCAAATGACATCAGGCCCTTTTCTGTTCAGCTCTGCTGTATGAGTTTTCTTCCATGTTATATCCAGCTACCCTTACTGGATCATTTGCTTCTTTCCAATGCTTTTCCCACAGATGTTCATTAGCTGCTGCTCTGGGGCTCTGTAGCACCTGGGTCAGACATGTCTGGTTTAGATCAGCATCTCTTTCTGTGTTATTGAAATGCAGGCTGAGCAATTTGCCAGACAGGTAAAGTTTAAAATAGTCCTTCCTCTCGTGAATGATGGGGTAGAACTCAACTTTGCTTTTCAGGTGCTTGTGCATAGTTTGAATTTGACATTCCTGGGAATCTGAAGTAATAACTGTCATCTTGCTACTGCAGGAGGAATAATGTGTTATAATGGGCAGAAACCCAGCCCTCACTCAGCACATTAAATYTGCCCAGTCTGACTGTGCTCGCTGTGCAGACACCCGGGGGGTTGRTGTAAGTTACTGGGTTGGTAAGTGCACAGAATGGATGTGAGATTAAAGCACCTTCCTTCAGAATTAGATTCTGTCTGTTGCTGAGGAGGTTGATCTGGCGATCAGGAGCTGCGGTTTCTCTGCCTGCTGTGTTCCCAGCAGGGCAGGCTGACTGGGCTGCAGCTGGTTTCAGGTTTGCTGCGTTGTTTGTTCACTGTCTCATCTGATCAGCGCTCAGGGAAGTTCTCCTTAAAGAATCCGTGGAAAACATAGCTGTAGGAACAAGCTCATTGCTTTCCTAGCCAGCACGAGTCCCAGCAAAGTGGAGAAAGCAGCCCTGTACTTTTCACTAAGTGAGAGTTTTCCTTTTATCTGGTAATTTGAGTTATGGYGAAATTCCATATGAGAAATAAGCCCTTCTTGATAAGCACAATCATCAAAACCAGAGACAGCTATTGAAACAGCTGCAACTAATAATCTTTTAATTCTCATCCTTCTATCTGACTCTCACTAGGGAAGGGCTTTACCCTTGCCAGTACAGCCCAAGGATGCTTTTGTAACAGTTTATAAAAGTTAGATTTAGGAGTCTGTCCTGCTAAACCCAGCCTGTTACAGGCGCTGTGCAAGGGAAGGTGTGCCAAGGTGGGGAATGCAGGCACAGCAGTGCCACTGTGCCAGGATTTTTCTGACCAGTGAGGAGATAGGGTAGGGGAGAGCAGAGGCTTTCCTTCAGTTATAAAAACAAACCCCAAATGCTAATTTCCAGCAGCTCAGCTAATCACTGCAAAATCCCTCCCATCAGAAATGTGCAATCGTATCTGATGGTTGTCTGCAGCCTCTCTGGAAGCACCATTACCTGAAGGTTAAAAAATAACAATTCCTGTTCTGTGTGGAAGGCACAATCTCTGCACCACGTTGTGTTATTATTTCTGGGCCTTTAATCAGGGCAGTGCAGTGTGCTCTTAGTCATTTCCACTTGGTCACTGGTTTCCTTTTTGCCACAGCCTGAGGTGTGCATCCTGGAGCCACTCTGACTCAGCTTCCTCTTGTCAGGATTTTTAAACAAAGCAATGTAACTGATTTGTTTTTAATTTAAGACGTATTTAAAAAAAAACTGCTGAGGAATTTCAGTTAAAGCTGGTGGAATTGGGTGTTTGCTGGGGAGGTGTGATAGCATCTGCTGAGCTGTTTTCCAGAGCCCTGTTCTGGCTGTACCACACTCATTTCACTGCAGCAGATCTCTCCTGGAAGGGTCAGTCCCATGCTCCTTAATGAGACCTCTGGCTTCATAAAGACTAATTACTACAGGGGTTTTTCTTAAATGTTCAGCAGGAAAAGGTCCCAAATGATATTGTTGCCTTGTTTGGAAATGGCAGGATGGTACAAAATGCACCCATTTGCACTAACACTGTAACAGCCTGAGCAGAAGCCATAGAATGGAACTGCATCACTCCTGAGCTGAAGGAAGGAATCAGGGATGCCTTTGATGTGCTCACTGAAGGCACAATCCACAAGGGTTTGGAACAACAAGGCTGCAGGCTCACACTGGATAACACCAACCTTTACATGGGATTCCAGGGGAAAGAGCAGGTCAAGTGTAGATGTGTGAAACGGATAAAAAGTTTTCCACAAATGTTTTTGATAAACAATCTTCATTTCAGTGATTTATTTTTCACCTGAAGAACATTCCTGTTTTAACTGGAATGCCCCTTAAAATAGAAACCCAAACAAGGCAATCTGTTCCTAAATGAAAATTGTCACCATCCATTCATGAATTCTGTTGTTTGGTTGTTGAAGCAGCCCAGCTTTCAGCTCTGACTGCTGGTGGAAATGGGAGAGTCATCTTTTGGTGTAGAAGAGGCTCTCTCTGCTATGCAAGATCTGAAAGGAACATCCATCCATCTTATTTGTTGGTAAAGTCTGCAGTGCAAACATTCTTATGTCTGTGGCAGTAATCTGAATTGCCCAGAGGCAGAGTGTGCAGGGGATGGTGTGGAGCTCCTGGGGCAGCAGAACTGCTGAGGTTTCCCTCTGTGAGCCCACCTGGGGCTGCTCCAAACCCTGTGCTCACGTTCTGGCTCTGAGGGATCAGACAGGACCAGGGGTTTGATGGCCTCTCCCCTTTTCTTCCTGCACTCTTTGCACARCTGTTCGCCCATCCTGGCCCTGGCTTTCCCATGACATTCTGCCCATTGATGGCTCAGCCTGAAGCTCCCGGCTTCAGCACTGGGGTGACCAGGGGCAGAGGTCCCTGCACTCAGCAGTCCTGGCTCTTTGGTTGTCCTGCTGCTAAATGTCTGCTAGAAAGCTCTAAAACAGAAAAAGATTTTTAACTGGTTGAAATAATGTTGATTTTTCTTTCAAAGAAGTCTGAGACCTAATTTTTATGCCTCTCACTGTTCTATGAGAGCTTCAGGGGACATAAAAAGTCAGATTATTGCTTGAACTGCAACCTATATACTAACTAACAATTCCAGGCAGAGGAGAGCTGTCATCCCAAAAGCTGCAGCACACAAATAGCTCTGCTGTGCTGGGATTCATGTGGCTACTCAAGTGCAGAAGCAGTTTTATCTYGAGAGGAAGATTTTACAGTAGTGGGGTGAAAAGAGCAGGGTGCCACAAGAGGCAGGTCACACACTTTGTGGGTTTGCTGTCAGGGCTGTTGCTCACCCCACTGTCCCTCCCTGTGAGCTGAGTCCCCTTGTAAAGTGCCAGAGAAGGGACGTGGCTCCCTGGGGCTTTGTTCAGTGAGTGCCCATAAGCAGTTCCTGAAGGGAAGCGCTGTTTACAGGATGTGACATGAGCCATAGCTGAAACGCTTCCCTTGATGCCCCTTCAAGTCTCTGGGTTTCCTCTGTGAGCTGCYCAGGCCCAGGTGATCCAATCTCCGCGTGTGCATTCCAAGGGAAGCCATGGCACTGACCGTGGTGTGTCCTGTTCACAGCTCTCCCTCCTCCCCTGGAGGGGCCACACGGGGCTGGAGCTCTCTGGCTGTGCTGTGCAACACAAAACCACACAAAACCACAAACACAAAGCACACACAAACACACGAAAACACACAGAAACACACAAAACACACAAAACACACAAACACACAAAACACAACACAAAACCACACAAAACCACACAAAACCACAAACACACAAAACACACACAAACACACGAAAACACACAGAAACACACAAAACACACAAACACACAAAACACAACACAAAACCACACAAACCACACAAACCCACACACAGACACAGTCACAGAGTCACAGAACCAAGCTTTGAGGTTATTGAGTCCAAGCCGTGACCCAGCCCCACCCTGTCACCCCCAGCATGGCGCCAAGTGCCACATGCAGTCTCTCCTTTGACACCTCCAGGGACGGTCACTCACCCACCTCCCTGGGCAGCCCCTTCCAATGCCCAGTCACTGCTTCTGTGTAGAATTTCTTCCTAATGTCCAGCCTAAACTTCCCCTGGTGCAGCTGAAGGCCATGTGCTCTTGTGCTGTCCCTGTTCCCTGGGAGCAGAGCCTGACCCTCCTGGCTGCCCCCTCCTGCCAGGGAGCTGCAGAGTGATGAGGGCTCCCCTGAGCCTCCCCTTCTCCTGGATAAACACCCCCAGCTCCCTCAGCTGCTCCTCACAGGACTTCTGCTCCAGACCCCTCAGCAGCCCTGCTGCCCTTCTCTGGATGCATTTGAGCGTCCCAAGGTCCTTCCCAAGCTGMGGGGCCAGACTGGACACAGCACTCGAGGTGTGGCCTCACCAGTGCTGAGCACAGGGGAAGGATGATCTCCCTGCTCCTGCTGGCCGCACCATTCCTGAGCCAGGCCAGGAGCCATCGGCCTTCTTGGCCCCCAGGGCACACTACTGGTTCAAGTTCAGCCTTCATACACACTCACACTCACACACTCACACACTCACACATTCACACTCACACTCACACTCACACACTCACACACTCACACATTCACACTCACACTCACTCACACGCCCCCAGTCTCTCCTGTGCCACAGCCATGGCCCTGCCCGCTGTGCCAGCCCAGCCTTGGTCCCCGGCTGTGCCCAGCTCTCTCTGCCATGTGTTCCCTGTGTTTCCCTGGCTGGGAGTGGCAGGAACACCCTGTGATCCGTGTGGGAGCTGGGCTGGGCTGGGCAGTGCCAGCTGTGGCTGCAGCTGCACACACACCCTGCGAGGCTCCACACAGGCCCCACTCCCAGGCTGCTGCCACCCCATCCCAAGGGGTTCCAGATGGATTTGTGCTGCTCAAAGGCCCATGGGGTGAGGGAAGGAGGTGATGTGCCTTGTCCAGAGCTGTTGGAGGTGATGTGCCTTCTCCAGAGCTGTTGGAGGAGCTGAGCACTTGCCAGAAGCAGAGTGGAGAGAGCTGCTCTGGATGAATCCTTGCCGAGGGCTGCAGTGTCAGAGCCAAGGCACTAATGCCTTGTAAATTGGTTCAGTGACTTTTAGTCATTTATTACCCTCCCTTTATCGCACCCCAGGCCCAGGCTGCCAGTCCTGCTCCTGCTGCCAAGGCCTGTGCAAGTGCAGATGGTTTAGGAGCCCCAGTGCCACCCCCTGAGCATTGTCCCTGTGCTGCAGTGGGCTCTGTGCCTCTTTAGCCACTGAGTGGATGTGTGAGAGCTCCTAATGGCCTGGAAACCAGTCAGGATGGATTTCTGCCCCCAGCCATCTGTGTGCAGGCTACAGCAGGCGGGCTTTGCCTTTATTTAAACTCTGCAGGCTCTGATGTCTCCTCTGCAGTAAGGCTGCTCTGATTTGTGCTGCTCTGAATTTAGCTGTTGCACTGGAATGTGGAATATAAAAGTTTCAGGCTTTCCCTTGAATGATAAAGTAGCATTTGATTTTTAATGCTGTGTTTATAATTGCATCAATAGCTTCCTAGCTTTCGAGCACAGGGGCAGTGCAAATCAGATGGAAAGGAGATCTGAGTATTTGGGTTTGAGTGTTGTAGTTTGGAATTTTGGCAGGAGGAGGTACCCTGCAAACAGTCAGGGAAAGCAGTCACAGACCTTGGAGGGTTCAGTCTATAAAGTGCCAGATTGCAGAGACTGATCTTTGCAGTGCATTGGAAAAATAATTTTTAATCTTCTGTTTACCTGTGAACTGCTCACTTTGAGGTGTGAGGCTGCTCCCCCCAGCATTTCTGAGCCATGAGGMTCTCACTGCAGCTCTGCAAACTGAGGGAGTAATACAGGATGAAAAATGGGGAACGAATAATGAAAAAATGCAAGCTTCAGGAACTAATGATTCATACTGAAATATATCTGCCCTGGACAGTTTTCTTTTGCTGATATTTCATCTTGACCGTACAAATGCTTATGCTGTGCCCATCCCTGTGCACTTTCACAGAGAATAAAAAGAATGAGAGCTGGTTCCTAAYATCCAAACAGAATCTCAAAGGAGACAACATATATATTTAAAAGCACAATGGAAAATTTAATCCAGTTAAATCCTTGCTTTGACTTCTCAGGATTTACATTAAGTTTGGAAATTCAGAGAAAAGGAAAATGATTGATCTTGCTAGTTTGCAAGGATTGTGCATGAACAGCTCTGTTAGGATCTGTCTTCTTGACTGCTCCTGAAAAAGTATGTAGCAAAATTAACCTATTCTATAATGATGTATTAAACAGTAAAAAAGAGGAAAGGGAAATGTTTGTGAATTACTTCAAGCAGACTTGCAGCCATTTTGACTTGTCCCCAGCTTAACGCGGCAGAAAATAATGCTGATTTAACTTTAATAATCTGTTTTGAAGAGAAAGCATAATTTTAAAGCACTTGCTTTTCAAAACCCCCCACCTTTTACATATTATTTGCACACTGACTGCAGTATTTTTTAATGGGCTTTGAGTACCTATGAAATAAAAGGGGTGGTAATTAATATTATTTATACTGCAGAATAACTCTGAGCCTCCTCTGAAGGGCTCCTGAGGTTGAACCAGAGTGAGAGGACCTGAATTCAGGCAGATGGGACGGCTCAGCAGAGCAGCTCTGACCCAGATCTTCCCTCAAACCCAGGTCTTGTGGCTGTTCCTGTGCTCTGAAGCTCAGGAATCCCTGTGAACATGAGGATGTGGATTTTGGTGTGAAATAGCCAGGTCCTGGTGCTCTTTCTCCTGAAAGCAGGGTAGGGTGGAAWAGGCTATTTCAGCTGGAAGGGACCTGCAGGGATCATCTGTCTTTGGCCTCTGCAAGGCTGGCCTGAGAGCTCATTAGAAAAGCTTTCTTAAGACACTTCCAGTGTTTCCTGCCCGTGTTCAGATGACAAAGGAAGGGGCTCTCTGGAAGGATTTTGTTGTTTCCTCTCGTGACCTTGGCCCGCAGCTGCAGGTGCGCGGCAGCACAATGGGAAACGCCTCCTACGTGCTCCCCTCCCATCTCCAGAGGCTGCCCTGGGGGAGGCTGGCATGGAAAAGGAGCCATTCCCACCGCCCCTGTGGGTGCATCACAGCCAGGGCGGCACWCAGCAAACGAGAGCAGACGAGGGCTGAAATATGAGCATGAAACCCCAGCACATTTCAAAATGCAGAGGATGCTGTGAGTCAGCAGCCTGGAATGGGCTCTTGGCTGGGGGATGCTCTTTGGTGGCTCTTCCAGCTGGGTGTGGGGAGAAAATCCAGAGCGTGGGCCCAGAGAGTGTCGGTGCAGTGGAGGGAGCCTGGCTGCCGGGGATTTCACTGTCTGGAGGATGCCCAACAAGGGACAGCGTTTCTGCTGCTAAAATAGAGGAGCACATCCGTGTGTGTTTGTTTCACAAGCACTCTCTGCCTGTCACAGCAAAGATTTTTTGTCCTGACTTACCTGGAGGAAAAAGAAATTATTGCTATCATTGCAAAAAGGAGATTTGTTTTCACAGTGCCATTGAGGCTAACAGGATGGGGACCCAATGGCTGCATTTGTGGGCAGGCTGAGGTATTTAATACACTACAGGAAAGCGCATAACAAAGTCAGGTTTCTTATGATAAATCACTTTATTGGAGCAGACTTGATCTCTGATTGTTACACACATGCAAATATAAACAGCTTTCACCAAAGCTGTCAACAACAGTTGTGCAAATCTTGCACTTTACTATTATAATTATAATATTATATTATATTAACATATAATATATAATATAACAACAACAACAAAACAATAATAATAATAATAATAATAATAATAATAATAATAATAATAATAATAATAATAATAATTCTTCTTTAGTGGTGATTGGCCAGTGCAGGTGTCATGAGTTATATGTGAAAGTATTATTATTATTATTATTATTATTATTATTATTATTAGGATTAGGATTAGTATTATTTTGATTTGACAGCCTGGAAGTAGAGGAAAATGAAGAGCAACTGTAGCCACAGATTTGGACTATTCAGTAAGGGCTGAATGCATCACAAATCAGGCAAATGAGAAATTCCAGGTTTTGTTTTGGCTTTCCAGACAAGAGACCAGGTAGCACATSACAAATTGAGCCTGCTCTGTCGTGTGCCCTGTTAATAGAGATGCACAAATAGARTTTACATCATAAATTGACCATTTGTGGAACAAAAAGAATTCAGAGGTGGAACAGTTTGTGCTTCATTGCGCTGCTGCTGGAGGGTCAGAGACAGCCTTGTTTCTGCAGAGGTTGTGTCTGTCAGCAGGAGCAGGGTGGCTGCCGCAGCTCTGTGGCTAAGGGGCAGCCAAGAGGTTCCTTGGCTGGTAGTGGTGGAACATGCTGGTTTGAAGGGAATTGCTGGAATTAAACACGTGGTGAAGGTTGGATGATTGCAGGTTTTGCTGTCACAAAGCTGACAGTTTGTGTTTTCTGCTGCTGTTTGGGGATTCTCTTCTCATCCCCTCATTTTTCAGCCAGTACACTGCATTTCCTCCTTTTTCCTGCACTCAACATCCTTCTCCTGCTCTTCCTGCAGCTCCTCAGGTTTTACTCTTGCCCAGTTTCCCCCTGTGGCACCTCCAGGTTGCTCTGTTCTGCAGAGCTGTGCCCTCAAACCTCTGCCGAGCAGGAGGGAGCAGCCCCTGCCATGGGCCAGGGAATCTGGGTGATTGAATCCAGCTTTCCTGCTTCCCTGACTTTCCCCAGCCACTATAGATATGGCCTGCTCAGAGCCAAAAATATTTCCTGATGGGATGTGCATGCCAAAAGCCTCCTGGCCAAGGGTAACGTAGGGTTTGGTCCTGGTGCTCTGAGTTTCAGGGCTAAACCACCTCTTTTCAGCTTCACCTCAGCTGCAAAGGTGCAGTGCCWCAAATGATGGTGGGATCTGCTGGGACCATTGATGAGGAAGTTTATTGTGATGSCCAGGATGGAACAGGGCCCTGTTGTGCTGAACATTGTGCAAATAAAACCTCCAGGCCAGCCTTGGCCTACAAAGTGCTCATTTCTCCTTCTAAAGGCATTGAGGGCAACATTTTGATCAATTTATCCTGCTGTAGCTTAAGTAAATTTTGAAAGTGATTTTATGTTAAATTCTGCGGCTGAGTGCTGCTGAAAGGGTTGTCAAGCCCTGGGACTGAGAACTGGAGTATCAGCCTGGAGCAAAGGAGGCTCAGGGGCCCTTGTGGCTCTGCACAGCTCCTGCCAGGAGGGCACAGCCGGGGGGGTCGGGCTGTGCTCCAGGGAACAGGGACAGGAGCAGAGGGAACGGCCTCAGGCTGGGCCGGGGCAGCTCAGGGTGGGCACAGCAGGAATTTCCCCMTGGAAAGGGTGGTGAGGGATTGGAACTGCCCAGGGGGGTTTGCAGTGCCCATCCCTGGAGGTTCCCAGGAGGTGGCACTGAGTGCTCTGGGCTGGGGACAGGGTGGGCATCGAGCACAGCTGGGACTCCATGGGCTGGGAGGGCTTGTCCGGCCTCAGTCATTCTGGGATTCTGAGCAGGCTGCTCAGGCCAGAGCTGGAGTCCCCATCCCTGGAGGAATTAACAGCCATGAGGATGTGGCTCATGGAGACATGGTGGCCTTGTGGAATGCTGGAGTGCTGGAATGGTTGGACGTGATGATCTCAAACCTTTTCCAACCTGAACAATTCTGTGATTCTGTGAAACAAATATTGTCTGTGAATAGCTCAAATGTTATTTCCTACTGATTTTACTTCCTGGTTTTTGTGGATCAAATTTCTTCAAGGATGGCTTAGACTTTTCATTTTGGATCCTAATGTGTGACACAGAATTGTAGAACAATACAACTTACTGTGTGCCCCATGGTGGGAAGAATCACCCCATTTCCTTGAATAGTATTGCTGGAATGAGTCAGGTAATCTGAATTCTGGCTTTAGTCTTGGAGGTTGATTTGACTTGGAAGTGTGTCTTTTGAAAGTAGTAAGTACTACAGTGGTGATTTTAAAGGCTTTTATTACCGCTTAAAATCARCTGCTGCTTTCATGGTTTTGGAAAGCAGAAGCTGACTTCTGGTTTTAATTGAATTGGTAACATTTTGCTGTATGCATTATGTAGTATGAGCTGCTTTCTGTTGTATAAATGCTGCAAACACACAAAGAGCTCCATCAGCAGTCAAAGGGAGCAAACTAGGCTGGGGGTGCTGCTGGGGTGCGTTCAGTGACCCTCCATGGCCCCTCAGGGCTGTCGTGCGTGTGCTTGTGCCAGGTGCTGCTGCCTCATCCTCCTCTGCTGGTTGGGATGTGCAGGGCCAAAGGATCTCTGAAACTTGGGAGAACAAAGTCAGRAACACCCCAAGTGCAGCTGGGAGTGGGGTGCTCTGCTCCCTGCTGGCCTCTCTGTCCCTGTCCCTGTCCCTGTCCAGCCCACAGTGACTCTGGTTTGGCTCTGGTGGTGCTGGGCAGATCCTGTGTCCCAGCCAGGATTTCCCAAGGCATTTGTTGCATGTGCACACTTATTGGATTAATTATCATATGTCTTGTCCCCTCTCCTTTGTCACAAGAGGAGATTTTTACTGAAGAGAAGATGACCAACTCATTTCTCAGCTCCCTGAAGGCATTCAGTGAAACCCACCCATGGTGGTGAAGGGACACACACCACCTGAGTGCCACTCAAGCACACTTTGAATAGAATAATAGGTGGGAAAGGGAACYTTCTTCTATCTGAATGCAGGAGTTCTGGTATGTTTTGACGCATCTATGCTTCTGTTGGAAGGATTTCCATTGTTGCAAAGCTTGGGACAGGAAGCACCTTGTGTTTGCACTTTGCTGAAAGAAGGTATAGACTGTGGTAGAATGGCAAACTTGTACCTTTGTAGAGGGCTTTTCTCTTTTGGAATTGTTAGGGTTTTTTTCCATGCCTCAGAAATTGGCTAYTGGGGAAACAAAGCAGAATGCAAGGAAAGGGAGAAAGTTGTTTTTCTGTGTTAGTGTAGAATTTTAATTCTAATGCATTTTAGAAACAGGAGATCTTGGAGGAGATCCAAGATACCCTTTGCTGTGTATATCAGCTTCCTCCAACTGATAAGGGTTGTGACCCCCCTTGCCCATATCAGAAGCCCCCTCCTGAGGAGCTGTTGCCTCAAGATATGGCAATCACCCTGTGTGCTGATAGGACTTCAGTGGGCACACCCTTCTGCCTGGTTTGTGTCTCCTCTGTGACATCTATCTCTCCTCATTTCTGTATTTATTGACAGCTTAAAAAAATTATCAGCATTGGCCCACTAAAATCAGTGATGGTAGATTAAATAACAGATTATGTAGGTTAGTGATACATGAAAATCAACAGCAGCTGAAAGATTTCATCTCTAGGGCTTAATTTTTTCCTATGCCAGTAGTTCAACTAGGCCTGAATTCCAAACGTGTTCTGTGATTTTGTTGGGTATTAACCACCTTAGCTCTAAACAGTGGGTTTGTTTATGTGCACACAGTGCAGGAGTGAGTGCATCTCTAGCCCTAGAGATGAAAACCCTGTGCCCTGAGCTTTGTGACCAGTCCCAACCTCACAGCTGGACTGACAGGAGCCAAATCTTCGATGGCCAGGGCATTTCTAGCAAAAATGTATTTCTGTACCATGCAAAGGCAGAGCCTGTTATTAATTTAATCTCATTTTAAGAGCAGATTTCCTCAGGTTTTACATTTAGTCCATCTTGGGAGTAGCTTTGTTATTTGATGTGCATTTTTTACATCCTAATTCTTTTTGGTTGTAACATGAAAAATAAGTGATGAGACGTATCTTGTAAAGATGGGCACAACTCTGGTTGCAAAGAAAGCTGGTCTTGTTTTTTAAAAGATCTTCTTTGGCAGTAATTTGGGAGAGCCAAGAGGGTGAGTTTCATACAGAGAATATATATGGAGAAATGTCATYGTCTATTAAAAGTGATGTGAAAATTACTTGGAATAGTTTCTTTCTGTGGTGTTGTGTTCATTGTGTAGACAGCACCAATCCAGGCTGGCTGTGGAGCAATTTTCTTTTTTTCTTTCCTGATGCCTTCCCTCAGCAAAGATGAGAGAAAATTTTGAAATTTTTGGGCCATATTCCAGATTAATATGAGTAAATCTTAATGCAGGATAACAACTGGAACATCAGTTGAGATTCCAGAGATTTTGAGAGGGAGGTGCAGTGAGCTGCTTGATAAAAAGTTTTAGGTTTGATAAGGGAGGTTTTTGTGCATTTCTCTGGACTCTTCCCCAGTACTGCCCCAGGCCTACTTTCAGCACAGTTTTCCCTTTCACACACGCTGTTTTGTGCTGTCCAGCTCTCATTCCAGTGCTTAAAAAATGTACCCCACCTAGTGTGATGAATGAATCAGCTTTAAAGGACAGGAGGAAAAACACATTGAATCCATCACCAGGCAGAATCTCCTGGGAAGCAGGAGTTCAGGAACGATGCAAGAATGTGACCTGAAAGCCAAAGTAATCCTAAACACACTTTTTTAACCTTGAGAGGATAACATTTAAGGTTGTTTGGTGGATGGTTATCTGTGGCCAGAGGCTACTGAATTTTTAAGCAGAGCACAGTGGCCATGAGAGTGGYTCCTGGGGGAGGTCAGCACTGAAGATTGAAACCAGGGCTGCAGCTTCAGGCCTGAAATCCTCCGCAGAGCACACAGCCTAAAGCAGATCTTGGTAAACCTGTGTGTTTGCATGGGTAATCTTTAGACAGCACTTCAGTGGGCACACCCCTCTGCCTGGTTAGTGTCTCCTCTGTGCCTGTGACACAAACCCTCTTTAAGGGATTCCGATCTGGATGACCAAATGGCCTGGGATGTTTTTAATGGACTCTGGAGCTTTTCCCTTGCTCTGGGAGCCTGGAGAGCAAAGCCCAGTGCCCAAGAAAAAGGGGTTTCAAGCACATGAGCCATGTGGCATCTGCTGAACCTGCACTGGTGGCCTTTCAATGAAGGAAGGGACAGCAGGGCATGTGGCACTGGGGCTGCTGCCTGTCCATGGACAGGAGGCTCTTTGGGCAATTGGAGTTTTCCATGGTGAGCTAAGAGAGCCTGGGGCTGACATCCCTGAAACATTCAGAAGCTCAGCTGCAATTCAGGCCTCACACTGTGGGAAATAAATGTGTACCTTTGCCCAACACTAGGCTTGCTTAATGTGAAAAGAAGAAGGCACTGTTACAGAATGAAATTCTGTGTAGTCAGAATGATATTTAAAAAGATTAAAATAGTCCATCAGGAGGTATCACAGTAAAATCTGGGAAGTGGCATCATGTTTTACCCTTGCTAGAGCCACATTCTGGTACCCTGAGTAATTCTGAGCAGCCTCATTACAAGTCCCATGTAGTTGTGACTGTTCAGGAAGCTCAAGAAAGTAATTTTCCATCTGAGAAATTACATGGCTTGGCCCCAAAATGCTCTTTGCTGGTGTTAACATAAAGCTCTGATGGTCTGGATTGCTGACTGCTAAATCACTGTAGCTCTGTCATCTTTACTGATGGATTTACTATTAATGTGACAGTTAAATGACACATTAAATATTATAGCCCTTATTTCTTATTTCATTATTTTTTAAAAATATAGTCTGGCTTATTAAGGGTAATTTTACTGCAGCCAGACTTGTGTAACACATGATGCCAATATAAATGGCTCTGCTGCAGGTGAAACAGYGCTCTTAGTGAGGTCAAGATGTATAAAGTTTAGCTAGCTGTCAGTTTTTATGGATCTGTTCTGAAATACTCATGCCCCCAGAAAGGCATCCCTTCAAGAGAGAACACAATTTGCTGCTTTTGAAAAACTGTTACCAGAATATGACAATGCTATCCTTAATACTGGGGACTTGAGAATCTGAAAATGAAAATGTGGTGAGTTTGCAAAGGTATGAGCAGAATTATATTCCTGTTAGGAATTAAATGGATGTGACAGAAAATTTATCCCCAGAATGAATAACAAACCCCACACAACAGCACTGGTAAAGGAATGCTTTTGCAGAGGACACAGGATAATTGGTATCACAAGTGTTATTTCAGTTCTAAGAAGGAATAAGTACAACTCAAACCCATCATATTTTGAATAGTTAGGTGTGACAGCTCTGACATTAATTCTTGTCCTGTTTCAGCCATGCCACCACAGTAACTCCTAAATACACCAAGAGCTTAAGTCTCACAACACAATAAGGAAGTAGATAAATAGTAACAGTCTTGAAATTTCCACTGGGGCTGAGAACAGCTCAGTATTGACTGCAAAGGGGCTTGGGAAGGGCCAGACTGAAAGACCAGAGAATGAGGTATTTTAATGTTTCTGAAAGAGCCTGAGTTTGTATGTTGGGTTGAAATTAAGGAAATCAAATAAATCCAGATCTCTGTGCCTAAAAGGAAAATTAAATTAAATTAAAGAAATTAATTTGATGAAAATGTTTTTCTGAAGTGAATTCCATGACAAAAATTAAAAAAGCCATAGTTGCTTATTTCTTTAAGAAACCAAGTATGCATTTTGTGCAATGGCTCTTTGCCTCAATCAGTTATTCCATTTTGAGGTCAGGCTGCTTTTATGTTATCATCACCTCTAAAACATAATGTGAAATACAGACAGTCATAAATTGCCTCTTGTAGCATGAAAAATAAAAATGTAATGGATTCCCATTGGGTTATGAACGGCTGTGCTAGGAAGACCTTCATAATTTTGTGGCTTTACCACATATGAATTATAGGCATGATCTCTCACCAGCAGGATGCATATAAATATCTGTAATGATTGTGCATTCATTTATGTGTTCTCCATTATGCTTGTAATGTGCCTGAGGGTGGAAATTACAGCCTGTAGCTGACAGCAGAGTTCAGCAGGAAGATATTCCTGACGTTTGTGCCACAGTGGCTGGTGCTGGAAGGAGGAGCCTTTCCCTGGCATCTTGCCCCTTCTTTGGAGAGCTACCCTGCCTCCAAGGGGCTGTGGGCATGGGCAGAGACCCTGCTGCTCTGCACAGGGGGAGGTGTAGCTGCGAGCATCAGTGAGCAGGCAGCACTCACTGATCTGCTGAGCCCACCTGTGCCAACAGCCTGAGGATGTCTAAAGAACGTGGGGACACTTCCCAGCACTTCGGCTTTTCCATTTGGGTTTCATGGCTTTTATGCGGAAGCAAGTGATTGCTGAGTCTGAAGAGTGATAAATTAACAAAAAGAGAAGAGTTCCCAAGCAGAATCTCATCCCTGCCCGCTCTCCATGGTTCACTCTTTGCTGGGAGCTGATGCCCAGTGAGCACTAGTGGGGCTTTGCTGGGGCTCACGCTGTCCCTGGGGGCTGCTGAAGGGTGTCACTGGACCTGGGAGCAGATTTGTGGTGTTTATGAGCTTGCCACTGCTTTGGGAATGTCACCTGGTGTAATTCAAGCACAGCACTGTCCCTGTGGCTGCCAGCGCTAACAGAGACCACCAAAATGTTTCACAGCTGCAGCCTCTCCACCTCATCATTCTGACACATCCCATTGCTCCTCTTATGACCTAATTTAGGGAAGACATGCTCGCCTCTCCTGTGCTTCCTGCACGTGGGAGCTCRGTGGTTCCTGCTATGTGTGCTACAACTAAAACACAGGAGCCTCCTCTCTGCTGTCTCTGTGCACCTCTCTCATCAGCACCAGCTTTGGGCATTTTAGCTGTGATACCTCAAGAGGAGACAACMCTGAACAAAGAGTATTAAAAACCATTTCTTAAAACTTCTCCATCTAACAAAAATACTGCCCCCAAAGAGAGGCAGGAAATGAGTTCCAGCCATGCCAGCAGTGCTGGGCTTGCCTGGCTCCTCCTCTCTGGCTGCAGATCCAGCTCCTCCCATGCTGGCTGCTGAGGTCCGACAGTTCTTCCTGCTCCAGGAGAAGTTTCTGGGTCCAGCACTACAGGACTGTGGGGTTTTCAGCTTGATTCCTGCTCTTGTTTATTGAGCTTCCTTTAATGGCCTCAGTATCTTTGGAGCCCTTGAGAGATCTGGTTAATGATGGAGAAGAATGTATTGTATTTCCAGTCTACCAAAAGGTTTGTTCCAATATGGAAATCTTSAATTAATCTAGTTGTAAGCACATAAAAAGTTCCTATTGGGCCTACAAAAGGGTCAATACACAAAAGGGTGWGCAGTGGGCACTGCAGGTCTAGAAACTCAAGACACCTTGAGACTCTCAAATGGAGGCTGCTGTTTTATTCCAAGTTCTTTGTCCAGCCTCCACTGTCTGAGGATTTATGAAATGCAGTTACCCATGGAGTTATTTAAAAGCATTTTCTGTTGCAAATCTCCCTAAAAGGATTCTGCAAGTGCTACACTTAATTATTTCAAAGAATGGAAATGACCTTTAATATGTTCTCCTGCATTAACCTTCTTGCCTGCAGTAAATAAGAAGGTGCAAAGTATCATTTTCATGTACTAGGTATTGCATTAAGCAAAGAGATAAATGAATATTTCTACAGGTTGTACTATATAAGCCTGTTACAGCAGGTTGCTGCTCTAGTAATCTGGATAATGCCTTTTCCTTACTTTTGTGCATGTTACTGGCAATTCTTTGGATCATATAAACTGCATGTCGTCCACAGCTAAGATGGGCAATCATTTATTGCTGCTACTGACAACAAAAATTACTGTCAGGATTTGATGGGAGGGATTGTGAACCACAATTTGATGGTAAATCTAATTTATTTTTTTTTTAAGAAATATGCTGGTTTTAGTTTTACTCTTGGACAAAATATGTAAAATATTTTTTACATTTGAGATCAAGTATAATCTTGGTTTTAGTAAAAGAGGTATAAAGGGATTTTTAAACTGTTTTCTCCAATGCCAACTCCATCCCAACAATTTCTCCATTTGAATTCCCAACCATTACAGGTCCTGCTGTTTCCACAGACTGAAATTTCTCTGCTTCACTGCAGAGAACAATAACCCTCAACTCATTTAGCAATTTTAATTCATGTCGTTACTTAGACCTTCTTAAGAAGTATAGAAAGTCTCTAATCCTTAACTTTTTTTCCCCCGAAATGATTATGGTTGATATTACTGCTGAGACCAGAAGACAGGCTTTGGAAAGCTGTCCCTGTCCCTGGGGTGGCTGGGCACAAAAGATGTGGTGCACAGGCTCCTGCTGAGCACACCAGGATGGCTGTGCCTGCTCCCTGGAAGCTGCCCAGCTCCCTGGAATTGCACTGGGCAGTGCACAGGGGCCTGGGCTGTGCCAGGTTAGGGGGGGAGCCTTGGAGTGCAGGGATTAAGCAGCTGCAGGTGCAGTTTTCAGCTAAAACCCCAGAACTGCAGGAAAAATGGGCTGGCCATAGGCTCATCAGTCACTGCCACAGTTAATA
>JACDOX010000421.1:103350-132104 GCA_014549065.1 Cardinalis cardinalis | reverse complement strand
ACAGTGTCCTCCCAAAGCACAGGGTGCAGAGCTCCTGCAATCTGTGTCCTTCAGGATGCTGCAGTGCTGGGGGAGCTGTCCCATTCCATGCTCAAGGCCTCCCTAAAGAACCCCAGTGAACTCTGGCTGATTCATTGGGCAATCCCTGTGCTGGGTTTCCCAGAGCTGCTAAGTGGAAGTGAGCAGCCCTGTGTTCCCACAGAGTGTTCCACCTCTGAGATGAGGAACTGCTCCCCCAGAAGTTTTGGTGAGGTGTTAAAGCAGGGCAAGGAAGGCAGAACTTGGAGCTGGAGTTCCCCCTGTGCAGGATCACTCAAGTAAATCACTTCCCCAGCCTGGGAAAACACCACTAGCCCTTAGAGAGGGTCAGTTAAATGGCCATGAGTGAGTGAGTGCTAGCTTTGTTTGAGCACACTTGTTACCATTTTAAGTCATGAATTTMAGTGCATGCAAATCCATCTAATGCATTAAATTGATAGTTTTTGGAGTCTGGATTTCAGAAATAACTCTATTATGGAAATTAAATGGTATCCAGAGAGAGTTTTTCTCTATTGCAGCTATAACTAAAGAATTTTTTTAAACTATCACTGTCATTTTTCTATTAGCTAAAAAAGAACCAGCCCAAAACCCAAATAAATAATCAAGTACCTTAGAAGTAAGACAAACCTCCATGTAAATGAATACTTTCTGAAACCTTTGCTAAATGTTATTAAGTTAAAACTTGAGAAATAAAACTGTCAATGCAGTAATCTTGATTGCAAAATGATGTAGTCCTCATTAGTTTAAATGCTGGGGATTTGCTGTCTACCTTGCATTTTAGAGTTGAAAGATTCACTTCTTTCCTTTTCTTTCCAGCTTTCAAGGAAGTTCACAATTTCTTTAAAACGTTGCTGCTTCCTTTTTTATGCCACTCAAAATAATGCATAGCTTTCAGCTGGTAGAAATACTGAGAGAAAACCAGACATGATTTTGTTTTTAGAAGAAATTGAGGYAATGCTTATTAATTTTAAATCTCTAAGAGTTTTTGGATAATTTGCTCTCCAGAATTTCATAGCTGAAATATCTGAAAGGGATGGTAACATTTCCATGTGGGCAATCAGATTATTTGTTTATTTATTTCAGCACCTTTCAAAGTAGCCTTGCACTGTGTCAGGTTGCATATATTGCAAGTAAGTTGTCAGAAAGTGAGCAAAAGTATTGTTCTTGTTCATGGGATGTGGAGGCCTGTTCTAGTTCAGTAATTTGTATTTTATTTCTTACAAGATCTAACCTGTTTTAACTGTATTTAGCTTCTGGAGTTTGTCTTGATCTGTTTAAGCACTCCAGGAATGTCAGGGTGATGTTCTGCCKGCAGGTAAAATATCTGAACTTGATCTACTGTCCCTACTGTAAGAAATATCTTCAGTTTGTTCTGCCCAGGAACCTTGGACAAAAGCCGAGCAGCTCAGTGTGACATCCTTTTGTGTTCTCAGGACCTCATGGTCTTTCTTCTCCAGGCATTGTTGAAAGCACCTCACTCTCAACATCTCTGTGTACTTCTGAAATGTCACAGCTTTCCTTTGAGAGAAGGAATCAGGGACAATTTTCCTTGAATTTGCCTCAGGCCTTTTTCCAATTAGAAAATCGAGATGGGGTAAAGATTTAATCTGGGTGCTAAATCAAAAGCAGTTTGTACCTAGAAGTGGTGCGAGGGGAGAAACAAAGCACCTGTCTAACTCGGAATGATGGAAGCACTGCAAATCTGCAGAGCAGGATGAGCAGGAGGAATGGCTTTGTTTCCCTGAGTGTCTCCCTGGGAAAGGCTTAGGCTGTGATTGATGAGAGGCCTGAGGAACACCAGCAGTATCAGTCAGCTGGCATTTTGTGATGCTGAGAGCAGTTGCTGAGCCAGCCCAGGACGGCACCCCAGGGAGGCTGGCTCTGGGTGGAAGTGTGCTTTCATCCTGCATAATTCAGCCRTGGCCTTGGTGCTTTCATTTCAGAGCCCTGAAAAGAAACACTTTGTGCTTCCCCTGTCAGTGCTCACGTTGGTGCAAATGGCATGAGACAGTGGGAGTGAAACAAGAGACCAGACTTTCGCCACTCCTCTGAAAAAGGAACCCTTAACCTGCCCTCTGAGCTTCCTTTAGCAGAGAATTCCTGAAAGAACTGTCCAGAATGTGCCAGAAAGAAAAGCAACAACCAAGACCTGATCTGCTCATTTGCAGAAGGAATTTAATTACACTTTTGTTTGGCTTATGTAATTTCCTTCTTCCTCCCCTCCTGTCAGACCCTGTTCTCATCAAGGGATGTCTGACAAGGAAAAGATGTGAATAGGATACAGCTGAAAGCTTCTGAGCTCTTGGGACTTGCTAGGGAATGCAGACCCTGATCCAAAGCCTCCTTATCTCCTTGCTGCTGGATTTCCCTGCAGCTCTTTGAAAGGAGGGAGGGAAGGTGCTCAGGAAGGCACAGAGCCAGGGCAGAGGCACAGTGAGCCTGGCTGGCTGTACTGCAGGGGTGTCTCACACTGCCCTGTGGGCTCCAAGAGAAGGGCAGCCAGCCCAGTGCAGGTAAATTCACCCACCTTATGGATTCCCTGGCAAAGAAAATATAAATCCTGCTTGTTCTGCCACTGCTGGCTGGTGAAGGAAGTGGCCACAGCTCAGGGCAGTAGAGATGCTCACTTGGGCCAGATCTAGCTGTGAGATCCAGCTGACTCCCTGAGGAAAAGAGACCTCCAAAACTGCCCTGATCTTTGATTGCAGGCTTACTCAAGGTAAATTACCTTCATAATTTGATATCTGTTTTACTTAGTTTTCTAATTGTGCTTTTACATCCTTTTCCCCTATTCCTAAAATAAGGAAGGCGTTTCTGTGCCCAGGATGTAATGCTAAGGCTGGGGAGAGGTTGTGATATTTGGACAGACATTCTGCTGCTCACTTACCCAAATCMTTTTTGCTTTTCCTTCCCTTTCAAACAAGCCCATTCTCCAGGTGGCTGTATCCAAGCTCAGCCTTTGCTCCTCTCCTGTCTGAAGCCAAAGCCCTGCTCAGGTAATCCTGGTTTTCCTGTTGCAGTTTCTCAGCTCACCCGCAAAGCCTGATACAGAGTCTCCAGCTATGATCATTAACAGTCTTCCCTCCTCACATCATCCACACTATTTTCCTGGCTCTTCATCCAATCCATATTTATCCTCAACGGGCATGAACTTATAAAGTGATCTCAAAATCAGGCAGGTTATAATGAAAACTAAAGCTGTTTTATCTTTGTCTCCTTGTTCCCCAGCACTTGCCTTATCTGCAAGTAAAAAAGTATCCTGGAAAAAGGAAAAAAGTATCCTGATCTTAGAGTAAAATATTTGTGAAAATTYGTAGTTAGCCTGGGTAAAATGAGCTCCTTCTTCCTTCAGGGACCTCCCCAGAAACAACAGGAGTGTTGAGCTTGAAATGCTCACACCAGAAATGTCCCTTTGAAGTGCCATAACTGGTTAAGATCTGACAAGGTTTCCACTGCAGCTGATGCTCTGCAGTTCCAAGTGTCCCCATGGACGGGCTCTGCCCTGGCTGTGGCTGCAGGATTTTCCTCAGGATCATGATCTGTGYGTGCTCCCATCCCTCTGTGGCTCAGCAGAGCTGTTCTGCTGTGTTCATGTCTCAGCTCTGGCAGCTAAATGTGTTTCTGTTTGCCACCCAGACACTGCTGTCCTTCTGCAGTGTGTTTAAATTCTGTGTACCAAGGAGCACAAAGGAAATCTGTTGATAGATTTGTTCATTGTTGGTACACAATGGTATCTTTTGGAGAACAGCACCTGGCCAGGCTGGAATGTGCTGCCAGCTGGCACTTTGGGGATACCTTAAAGTCAGGACAGAAGCTCTCTGTGCTGCAGCTGTGTACACCACTCTCACAGAGCAGGGCACAGAAGAGGCTCTCTGCAGCATCTGAAGGGCAAACAAAGGGGAAGGAGCCTTGATTGGTGAGCCTAGCTTGTATTACACAGGGATCAGAGGAGATAAAACACAGGCTAGTGCACTGTTTGTAAAATAATAAAGGTTCCAATTACACAAGGTGTTGTTGCATCTGTGCCTCCCTGACAGCTGTGAGGAGAATGAAAACTGCAGCTCTCATTACATTAAGATATTAATAATTAATTCTTCCTTGGAATTCTGCATGCTTAGGCACTGTATAGAAGACTGGTTTGGGTTAAGGCTGAAATTTTTTAAACTGCCACCTTCCCCTCCTTCTAATTTTCAAAGGACACRAGTATGCAGAGCCCAAGGGCCTGTCTCCAGTGATGGATGCAGAGAGATCAAACAGGCTCAGGGACAGAGAGTGACATGAGGTCCAGCTGGGGAATGGGTGTGGGACCCTCCTGAGCTTTGCTCTTGCTGGGGACATGCAGGGACAGGTAAAGCTGCCTGACAGCTGGGCCTGGAGGTCACCTGAACCCCCAGGAGCTCTGCAGCTTGGCTGCTCCCTTGTGCCATTCCCCCGTGGAATTTCCTGAACCAAAAGGGAATCTGGGCCTGGGTTGTTGCTTTGAGGAAGAGCATCCAAGGCTCGGTGTTTCTGAGGATTGTTTTGGGAAATGAGCTGCACCTAAAAGAAAATATTTCTTCAGCTGAGATGGGGGTTTACATGGGCCTCTGAGGTGCTTGCTGGGATCAGTGGGATGTAGGGCTTTGCCTGGCAGCCTGTTTGTTCCAGGGCAGGAGTGTAAAGCTGGGGGTGGGCTGAGCCCCCTCCCAGCACTGCTCCTGCCCTCAGTGTGAGCTGGAGCCTGAGCTGGGGCCTGAACTGGRACCTGAATTGGGACCTGAGMTGGGACCTGAATGGGGACCTGAATTGGGACCTGAGCTGGGACCTGCTGCTGGCCCTTCCCACCCCAAGGTGAGCCTGGGACTGCTGAGTGTCCCCACCATGGGCTCCTTCACACCCCAGTGTGGGGCTGCTCAGTGTCACCCCCCAGCACAGGCTCCTGCACACCCCAGGGTGGGGCTGCTGAGTGTCCCCCCCCTCCATGGGCTCCTGCACACCCCAATGTGGGGCTGCTGAGTGTCCCCATCATGGGCTCCTGCACACCCCAGGGTGGGGCTGCTGAGTGTCCCCCCCTCCATGAGCTCCTGCAGGGAGAGCAGCTCTCTCATTTCACTGCCTGGCCAGCCCAGCAGAGCGTGCCTGGCTTTGAGGAATGCCTTTATTAGTTGGCTGTGATCTGTTGGCAAATTAGGCCACGCCAAATGTGCCTGCAGCCTCCTGCTGGGAGGAGGATGCTGCTCAGATCCTCAGCACACCTTGGAGGTGTTTGCACATTACAGAGTGTTTGCAGTCTATTTGTCCTGCCTTTGCTCACGTCCTTGCTGAGTGTGTTCTGCTTGCATGCCCTTCCCTCTCTCAGCATTGATCCTTTTTATAGCCTTTCATAACAACTTGGGTTTCAATTCTCTTGCAGGTCTCTAATTAGAGTTCTTTTCTTCCACTGCAGAGGCAAAGCCTGGCTCTGTTGTAGAGGCTGCTATTGTGGCTCAACACACACTCCCTAATCCGTGGGTGTGAGCATTATGTAGTGCATTATATGTACTCTTGTGACATTTGGCATTTCATGCATGGTTATGGGGAGTGCAGTAATGCCATTAAAGGGATATCTGGAAGGCATATTTTTGATGCCTCAGATTTCAATCACACAAACAGAATTTGCTTATATGTCATAGCAGGGGATAGAATTAGACTTGATGCTAAACTTTAGATGAAGGGAAAAACTGAATTTCAGGATAGGTGTATCACCCCAGCTGGCAAAAATCTACTGACCTGTGAGGGTTTGCTCTGCTGGCCATGCCACAGTGAAGGTGTGATCTGCCCATGGCTCTGTCACAAGCCATGGCTCTGCATTTTTGGGCACACCTCCTGCCTAGGCTGGCTCTCGTGCCTGCTGCCAGCAACAGAGTGGCCGTGTGCTGTGCTTGCCAGAGATTTACAATGAATACACCAAATATCTCCTCTCAAGCTGTGCTAGGAGACTGTGTGTGTTTAGACACATGCTGGATAACAGCACACCATCCCATGCATGCTTCCAAGTTTCGCAAAATACCCCCTCAGCTTCCATTTCTTTTCCTGGAGAAGTTACCAGATGCTTCGTTATTGTTTTGCAAAACAGGCTGCATATTACCCATATGTTTCCCCCCTTGTTTTTCAGGAGACAAACTAAACGTTGGTGCCTGTTTCAAGCACACATTAAATATTTTAGATAGGTTGAGAGTGAGCTTTCCAGAGCACAGAGCAGGCAGAAAATCTGTGCAGTGGGGCATCCTGGCCATGGCAGGCTGGGGTGGGGCTCCTGGGTGGCACAGGCTTAATGGGAAAGGATTAATAACCTTCCTGCACTTAAAAGAAAGGGAATATTTCAGGGTGGTAGCCTCAAATATTCCCTCTCACCTGGTGAGACCTGCTCAGAGGTTTCTGATCCTTTAATCTCTGTTTTGAAGAAAAGGAGATGAGGTTCCTCCGCTGTGTCTAGGAGGGTTTTCAGCAGCCAGAGGTGGTGCAGGGGCAAGGAGGAGGTTGGGGAAGGCTGCAAGTCCTAAAGCCAGGCAAAAAAGGGAGAGGGGCTGTTCTCTGGGGCTGCTGGAGCACAGGGGATTGAGGTGAACGACACTYAATTACAGGTCTTTGTTCTATCTTCTGCTGCTTGACAGAGGCCCTTTAAGGGCATAAAGCTGTAGCTGCACATCCTGTAAAAATGGGAATTCTGGGATGAAGGCACCATTCAGACAGTGCAGCTATTCAGGTGAGTTTAGGTCTACCCAGAAAACAAAGACATGTCTGAGAGGGAATGTTAACAAATTAAGTGTATCCCAGAGTAAACATTAGTAAGAACCAGGGGACAGATTCCCTTGAATAGAGCCTTACTTCCCAAGTATTCCCTGAGGTGCTGATGCAGCTGTGCTGATATTCAGGGATCTGAAGGAATTCGGATGGAAACTGGCAGATATCCATGTTTTGCTATGTTGAATTTTCAGGAAGAAATTACTGTTTCAAAGTTTCTGATAAATAGTTTGCTGTGTAAAACTCAGCCAAATGGTGCATAACTCAAAACATCTTCCCCTCATCAAAGCCCCCAGTAATTTCTACACTATTTCATCTTGATTTTGTAAATGGCTTTCTGTTAAACTGCTTTGGGGAAAGGGGACAACTTTGCCATTTTTAATACGTCTTTTTGCACCTCTTAATCTCATGCAATGCTGTAATAAAAAAGTTTGCTTAGCAACCAGTGGATCCACTAAGGATTATGGAAAAACTTATTAATGTCACTTATTGATACAACCTTGACAATTCAGCTGTCAAAAGGTTGACACTTCAATGGGTGATGAGTGCGAGAGATTTCTAATGGTGTAATTTCTGACGTGTTTCATGTCAGAGTGGAAATATCAATTGCCTAGGAGCTAAATCTTGGCTGCTCTGAGATCAGCTGAAGGGATCAGAAGGAAGCAGAGACCGCAGGTTGGCCATAGGTACTTGGAGTTCCTGATTTGCTGTCAAGGGAGAGAAGGGCTCACCCAGAGTGGGGTTTCTTTGGAGACGAGACTGTTCTATGAGAAAGCTGGAGGTGTTCCTGATACCTCACAGGGATCTATAGCTGGGAGGGAAAAGGTCTATGATCTGCAGGCTTCTCTGCCTTCAGAAGCCTCCAGACATTTCCGTTTGCAGCACGATTTAGAAAGGAATAACCTTTCTCCAGAATACTTCCCTAGCGACACTCCATGACTGGCTCCAGCTGTCTGTGCTATTTTACTCTAAAGTGCCACAGATTTCTATTTCACTTGAACTCTACCCTGAGCACTACCTACAGCTTTGCAGATGGCAGCACAGCCCTCTGTATGGTTCCAGGCACACTCAGTGTCCCTGTGGAGGGTGAGTTCTGGTGTCACTCCATGGCCACAGCTGGTTTTCCACTGGCAGGAGCTGCTGTGGTTGGCTCTGTGCACCTGTGACCTTGCTCCCATACCAGCTGCAAGAATGCTCCTGCTCCAGCTGGGCACAAATGAGACAGCAATATCAAGATGAGGAGCTCTGCCCCAGACTTTCTGGGAGCAGGAGCTGTGAGCAGAATGCAGCTTGGAGGATGTGTCCCCATCCCTGAGGCTGTGCTCATGCTCTGTGCAGGAACAAAGCTGATGGAAATTCTGGCTGCTGGCTGCTCAGACTGGAGGGCTGTGCTCTGCCTCTYCTGCCCAGGGAGGTTTTTGCAGTTGGAGCTGTGATAGATGCTCTGAATTTTTATTGTGGTGTTCCTGTGCCTGTTACCTGCTCTGGCCACGGGGCCTTTGGAGCCCAGCCTTGGGAGCAGCTGTGGGGTCTCCACGGCCAGAACCCAAACCCAGCAGTGCTGGGCTCCTCCTGTGTGTGTGTGTGTGTGTGTGTGTGTGAGTGTGTGTGTGAGCCAGGGTGCTCAGAATGGATGGCTCAGTGTCAGGCATCCCCGGAGCCTGGCTCTGCTCCTGCTCCGGAGGCCAATGCTAATCAGCCATGACTTGGAAAATTAAGTGTAAAAGGAGAGGTTTGTAGTGGCTGTGCTGTGCAGGTCGGCAAGGGAAGCTGCACACATGCCAGGACAGTGCACACACCATAAATCTCTGCCCTGTGTTACATATAAAATACACCATTTAATTACAACCTACTAAGACTTTACAAGCAAGTGAATCTGATTCACTCACATCATAACCTGCATGAAAATAATGCCTGTACTTCAACAGATGAGCATATAAATGAAAATGTTAAAAATAAAATACTTTATTTCATCCTTAATTTGTGGTGGTTCATGGCAATAACTGTCATAGACAAATTAATATGCTTTATTAGGAAACCAACATGTTGGAGATGTAGCCTAATCTGTTCTGCAAGGGAACCATGCCAGCATGTTATGACAATACATAATGTATACAATTCCTATTGACTTTTTTCTGCTTAGCATCTTGAATGAGCAGTAGCTTCTAAACTGGTGAGTGCAGAAGTCTTGCAGAACTCCTCAAGTCTTTGAATCTAAGAGACAGCAGGCTGGAAAACAGAATTGCTAAAGCATAGTTAGTAACAATTTTTAGCTGAAYAAGAAAATGCCACGGGGATGTTAATTATGAAATATCCTGAAAGGGTTATTTACATGTCTGCTCATGAATTTCTTCAACGTGTATACAAGAAACCTCTCAGTGTCTCACAGGTCAGGGGATCCTGGTTCTTCCCAATTATCCATAGCTTGTTAGACCTTCAAATATTGCACAGTAAACACAGGAAGCTCCATTTCACAAATAAATATGTGCAATAGTCAGTTAATGCTGTGGTCCTGCTCTGCAGTCCATGGATGCTCTTCTGTGTAATGCTGTGGCATGTTGCTTTAAGGTCTTGTTTTGCATGTGTATTTAAAAATGCTGCTCCTGACTGCTGCTCTGCATAGCTGAAATAGCTTTGTTAGCTAAAGGTGGACAAAATTGATTAGAACAGCTAGACTGTAGTTAAAGAAATAGTCATATGTTCCCTGTTAATCGATGAAGAATTCTGTATAGCAGTAATGAATTCCAATATTTTCCCCTGTATTTAAAGTGTCTGGCAAAAGGCCAGAGGTACTGAGGCTGGGTTAGAGTCTGTTTTGGAAACAGCAAACAGGATTTTAACTGCATGATACCAACTGACTGCCAGCATTTACAACAGCATGGATTTATGGCCTCAGCTCGGAGGGAATTAGTAATACTTACCTCTACTCTTTCAATGCTCTAACAGCAGGTTTGAAATGTTGGCTGGATTTGACCACTGGCATTCTGCAGGAGGGATAGGGGGGTGATAAAAAGCAAAGSAGGCAACAGTCACCTCCCCCAGAGGCATTTATTAGCTCATTCTGAAAGGAGGGAGTGTAATTCCCTGTGCTGAGGCTGTAGCTGTGTCACTCTTTGATAAAGACACGTCTGTACACTTTGTCTGGCAGGGCCTGGGGTGTCTTCTGTGAAAAACCTCCTGCAAAGAAACACAAGAATCAAATATTTCCTTGCATTTTGTGCTTGTGTGTACATAGGGAGGGGTAAAAAGGCAGCACTCTCTGCCATTAGGACAGTAAATGTCCCATTTCCCACCTGCTCTGTGGGACACTGCACAGGCAGAAGTCGTGTTCCTACCCGAGGGTGTGCCTGGCTGACATTGTACAGCAAATTGCAATTTTTCTGTGGTTTTCTATGTCATTCTTCCATTTCTTTGGACCTCCTTGGTGATCCTGCCTGTGCTTGGCTGGGGTTTGGTGGCAGTCATGATGCCTCACCTGTCAGCCACGAGTTCCTGGAGGTGACACCCCAGGGACCACGTGGGGCTGTTGTGGGGCTCCTGGGCTGCCCCTCCACGGGGACTGGTTTGCTTTGCACTGCAAACAAAAGGTGACAGCACTGGGGAGTGGAAACACCCCAAATGTCCTCATCCATATCCTCATCCCTTGTCCTTTCCCTCTCTGCCTTGGAGGATGGAATAAAAATTGATCCAAGGGAGAGCCACATTGGAATCAGCTTCACAAAAACCCCTTCCTCCTTTGATCTGGTTTTCAGTGGAAGGAAATATCTGTATTTCAGAAGGAAATGAAGGAGACTTGTATCTTTTTGTGTGGCCAAGTGGAGCTGAGGAATTTTGCAGAGCTCTTTGATGAAGAMAGAGTGCAAGACAGCCATCTGGTCCCTGCCCATCAGCATTCACAGGCCTCCCAGCAATTTGCATTCTTCCTCTGCTGCCATGAGTGCTGTTTCCAAGGCACAGGGGAGTCTAGAGAGACTTGTGAAGAGACCATTTTATTCCTTGTGATACCATTTATTAGGGAGATAATTAAAAATTCACCACAAATGTGCTTTAATTAATACATCAAGATGAGAMTATAAAGCCCTTAGGGTGGAAGAAGAAACTTCACCTTTAAATATAAGATGTACCTTACTTGCTTTCAAGTAGACCTTTGAGAATGGCAGTTTTACTTATCTAAGCTTTTTAGAAAGTTGAAATTTCTTTGTAACAGGTAGATAATGGTTTCAGCTGCTTTTTTTAGTAGGCAAGGAAATAACAGCACGTATTGAAGTGGAATACTGGTATTTTCATAGCTGGGAAATTATCTGTTTTACACTTTTGGTAGATAAATTATCTGAGTAATTGTAGGAGAAATTCAGGCCTCGTATGTAATATAAAACACCAAAGAGAGCTTTTAAAGAGAAGAATGCTTTTCAAACTTTATTTTCTGGAGGTTGGAGAAACGGGAAAATACTTAAATAGGTGSCTTATATGTAACAGGCAATATTATTCAGAAAAACACAATAGTGTTAWAAATTAATTCCACAAGGTATTTCTCTAGAGATCTTGCTCAGTACCTCAGCATTTAACATGTGGCCCCTCAGGTTGGCTGCTGTGCTYTTTGGGTTTAATTGAAACTGTGTTGACATTAAAGCCCCCTAAATATTCAACACAAACTACCTGGAAAACACGAACAGAACAGGAGGCCTTTGCTACCCCTGGCACAGGCAGCAAAATGTTCTGTTGGGTTTTGTGGGTGCCTGAGAGAAATCTCTGGGGATTAAGCTGGGGCTGAGCCTGCCCTGGCCATGCCTGAGCCATGGTGGGGATGCTCTGCTCTGGGCTCTGAGCTGACCCTGCTGCCTCAGGGAACACAGACAAGAAAGATCCTCCCGGAAACAGGAGTGGAACAGTTAATTTGTGGCCTTGGTTCTATTCAATGCTAACTACATAGTGCCCTTAAAAAGTGACATTTTTGTGGAATTCTACACTTTACTTTTAATTAAGAGGCAAAGTAATTGGAACCTGAAGGGAAAATTGCCCATTGTGTTTGGGCTTTTCTTTCCTTTTTTTTTTTTTCTTTTTTTTATTAGTCTGGTTGCAGCTGATAGAGCATGAAAGAAAAATAAAACAACTCAGAATGAAAGGCAGTGTCTGATGCTATGAGAAGTTAGTTCACCCAGCTGAACATCTGGCTGCTGTGAACCCCAAAGCTCCTGAGGCTGTGTGCACTGCTGAGGTGATGGGACTTTGGAAGTTCAAGCAGGTTCAAGAGGTATCAACTTCCCCTCAACTTCTCCATCTTCAAAGAGGAAGGAACTAGAGAAAATGTTAACTTCATGGAAAAGCTGTTATACAGAACTTCTGGGGAGAGAAAGAGAAAGACTTTTTTGAATATCTTAGAATCATAAAATAGTGTGTTAGAAGCAACCTCAAGGATCATCTGGTCCAGCTTTTCATGGGAAAAGCCAACCATGGGGATCAAATTATATTAGACATAGTTGTTTAATGCAAAGGAAGATTAAGGCATTGAATATATTTTGCTTTTCTGTACTTGTGCAGCTGGGACAGGAGCACTCTGTGCTGGGCTCAGACCTGGCTGGATGGCAGCCCAGACAGTGGTGGTGAGTGGTGCTGCATCCAGCTGGCAGCCAGGCACCAGTGGTGTCCCTCAGGGCTCTGCGCTGGGGCCAGCTCTGTTCAATGGCTTCACTGATGACATGGATGAGGAGATTGAGTCTTTCATTAGTAAATCTGCAGATGACACTAAGCTGGGAGCTGTGTCCATCTGCTGGAAGGGAGAAGGGCACTGCAGGGAGACCTGGAATAGTTGGAGGGATGGGCAGAGTTCAATAAAATGAAGTTTAGTAAGCCCAAGTGCCCAGTCCTGCATTTTGGCCACAATAACTCCCTGCAGCACTACAGGCTGGGGACAGAGTGGCTGGACAGTGCCCCAGCAGAAAGGGACCTGGGGGTCAACAGCCAACTGAACTTGAGCCAGTAGTGTGTCCTGGTGGCCAAGAAGGCCGATGGCTCCTGGCCTGGCTCAGGAATGGTGTGGCCAGCAGGAGCAGGGAGATCATCCTTCCCCTGCGCTCAGCACTGGTGAGGCCACACCTCGAGTGCTGTGTCCAGTCTGGCCCCTCAGCTTGGGAAGGACCTTGGGACACTCGAGAGCATCCAGAGGAAGCAACAAGGCTGGAGAGGGGCTAGGAACATAAATCCTGTGAGGAACACCTGAGGGAGAGCTGGGGGTGCTCAGCCTGGAGAAAAGGAGACTCAGGAGTGACCTTATCACTCTCTGCARCTCCCTGAAAGGACATTTGTAGTCAGGTGGGTTGGTCTCTGCTCCCAGGCAACAACTGACAGAACCAGAGGACACAGTCTCAAGCTGCACCAAGGGAAGTTTAGGTTGGKTATTAGGAAAAAGTGTTTCACAGAAAGAATGATAAAGTTCTGGAATGGTCTACCTGGGGAGGTGGTGAGCCACCATCCCTGGATGCATTTAAAACAAGGCTGGATGTGGCACTCAGTGCCATGGTTTAGCTGAGGTGTTGGGGCATGGGTTGGACTCAATGACCTTAAAGGTCTCTTCCAACCTGGTGATTCTGTGATTCTGTATTGGACTACTGGATAGTAATATTTTAAAGAGACTGAGAAAATTATGGTTGTAGAAGCAAAAGAGAAGAGAGCAGATAAACTAAAAGAACTTCTGGGTTTTTTGTGTGGCTTTGTCATCCATGTATAAAAACCAAAGGGCATTAACACCTATTGCAGATATAAAGCTGTATTTTAGCACTGACTGGCTGTAACAAGCACAGGAAAGTTGTGATCTTTTCTTTAGCCTTTTCCTGCACTTAGCTTGGCATTCGACTATTGGGAATTAACTGTTAGCAAACAGGGCAGCCTTCTGTTCTTCATAGCATAACCAGTTCAGGACTATATGGACTTGTTTGATTGCAACAACTTAATTACCTCTTCCTGCCCTCAGTGTTTCCAATAATTTATCTCTATTCTCTGAAATTTCACTCTGGTTTGAATGATCTCAAGTCTTAAAGACTGAACTCCAGCTGAATATTTCAGGGTTGATATTAAAAAGTCAACACAAAGAGTGCTGTAAAGCTGTTGTGCACACGGCCTTAGCAGCAGGTAAAGTGCTATTCAGCTGGAGCATTAAAATGTCCTTTATTCCTGCAGACTGATGTGGGCTTGGCCATGAGTTTAACACAGGATTCTTGGTAGCCCAGGGTGAGATTTATTTTTTCTCAGTTTTGTTTTGCTAGAACTGGACTCCAAGCATAAAACTTGGATGCAGCAAGCATGGTGCATCCTTTCTTCCTTAGATCTGTATTTGGCAGCTGCTGGGGAAGGCTGCTTTTAACCTCCATCTGTTTTCAACCTCCAGGCTTTAGGTGTGTTTTATTTTAGGGTGTGTCTAAATGTTTAGCCTTCAGAATACTTTTTTTTTTTGGTTCCCTATTATACCTTGTTCTGGTAAGAATAATAATATGTCAGGAAAGTTTGTTTTCTACCTCAGTTCTGATATAAAGTTTGTTCTTTTGTGACACTAGTAATTGGTTGGCAGATCACTGTTGTGATGTAATTCCTAAGAGAAGGGGAGGAGCTCAGGGTGCTTTTATGAGCACCTTTGTTCCAGGGAGAAGTATATGTGTAATTAAAGCTGATGTTGCTTAGAGGATGCTCAGACTCCATCATCCTGTAGTCCTCAGGTGGCCTCAAATGCCTGCCCCTGATGGGCAAGGGAGGCCAAAATGATTGTCATTCACTCTCTCACAGGCCTGGGAGAGTTTTCTAAGCAGAGCCAGCCATGGCGTGTTCCTGCTTTAGCAGTGGTGAAATGAAAATAACTGATTGTTTGATTTTACATATTGAATAGTTTGCTTCACGTCCAATCCTCTTGGGCCATGCTGCAGAKGATACAATTTTTAGCACTGAAATTCAGAAATCTTTAGAGTCACCAAAAGCCCCCATTCTTTACTTTTATAATTTAAATGAAGAAAGGCTGATGTCTGCAGCAAATGATAAATAAGGAAGGAAACTTCATGGGGTTCTTATGAATGCTTTTGACTCTCATTTTCAAAGTTGAGGCTTTACAGCATATTCTTATTAGATACAATGATAGAGCTGATGAATTACTTTTTGGATCAGAGAAGAATGCTGATAARTTGGATTTGGTATTGTAGCTGTCATTGTGGTAGAAAACATTATCTCTATTAGAAATGTATTTTGAAGAGCCTTGTTTGCCTTTGCCTTTGTGAATGTCACCCATATGATAAAAATGTGCATTCAGACAATCAGGATGGAGGTGCCTCACCTCAGGCTCCATGCTGGCTCTGGGTGGGGGTCTCAGAAGGGCCCTGGCTGTTGCTGGCAGCCAAAGCACAYGACTGAATTCCACCAGTCCTTTGTGCTCCTCCTGAGCTAGATGCCAGTGCAGAGCTGCTCTCCTTTCTTCTCTCTGCAGCTGAGGCTGTTCCGGGCCCCAGGAGGACAAACAGACAGTGCAGAACAGGCTGTGCTGGGCAGCTCTGCTCTGCCAGCCCTGCCCAGCTCTGAGCATGCCATGAGCTGCTCCTTCCAGCACCTTCCCTGTCTCTGCAATGGACTCCTGCCAATCATTCCAAAAGGTGTTTTCCCCAAATTCCACCCCACGAAGGGTGACTTCAAGCTGGACTGGGTCAGAATACAGACTTGTTTCTCCCAGAGTCTGATTTTCCTCCTGTACCTGAGGACAGACTTGCTGCACACAGGGTGTGACACTTCTATTGATCATGGACCCTGACCCATTTCTGGGGCAATGTGCACAAACCAAAGGGGGCTGATTACAGTATGGGTCTGTGCCTGTCAAAAACCTTTTCTGTAATCATGGGATGTCACCTGGGACTTTTAAAATATGACATATGGCATAACCTGATAAATACAGAAGAAGAAGGATTTGTATTTTATGCTTTTAATGTGCTGCAGGGACAGGATGAGCTGTGCAGCAGGAGAGTCCTGTGCAGCACAGAGGGCAAATGTTCATGATTCCTGCAGATCCTCAGCACATCYTCCCAGGGTGCCACTGAGGGAGAAGCGTTCCCTGCAGAAATGTTTCTGGAGGACAGAGTGGCTGCCACAGGTTGTGGCAGGAAGTGGCCCTGTGACAGTGGATGGGGTTCGGTGAGAGCCAGCCTGGCATCAGGCTGGGTTTGATGACTCAGGTGCTAAAAAGGCTCAGTCTATTTTGACTAGTGGTGGGGCAAGTCTTGAGCTTTGAAAGGAYTGTTCAAGTTCAGAATTTGCAGGCTCTCCTGCTGCCCCCCTGGCTGTAGGGACGTAAGGATTTCTCTCTCTGACAGCTCATTACACTTAGCTCAATATGTATGTTGTAATCCATGGAAAAAATAATCACCTTCTCTAATGGYTGGAAAGAAATGTTGCAGTTAAAAAATATTAAATAATTAACCTCTAGTCCTTAGAAATAAGAAGTTTCCAAATTACTTTAGTGTCTTAAATTTCAACAGAGGGCAGTGTGACATTGCTGTTTGCATCTCTGGAGCATTTTCTCTTGTGATGATTTATGTGAAGACTCTTCCACTCAGTGTCCTCATTAAGCTTATTATAGGAGTAATAGCATTGCTGAAAGCACAGGGAAGACGTAAACCAGGAGAGATTTTTACAGTGGCTCGATGTGATAAAGGCAGGGTAAACAGGAGAACACTTTAAGGTAATGGATGGAGTCAATTACAGCAGCATCCCAGGGCCCAGGATAGCAAACAGGGCTCTGCAGTGAGCACAAGGAGAGGTTATGCCTATGGATCAGCTCCCGGCTGGGGAATATTTCAGGGGGTTTGTTTGGTGTGCAGAGCTCAGCCAGGGGGCTGTGCCGGCTCTCCCATCAGCTGGGTGTCCGAAGGGCTCTGCCCTGCAGAGCAGCAGACAGCTCTGTCAGCAGCAGCTGATTCAGGTGGYGCCCCAAAGGATGCTTGCTGCCTGTCCTGGCTCCTGTCAGCATCACCCGCCCATAGGGTCACTCCAGACTCTCCTTGTACACCTGGTGCTGATGAGCAGTGCCTGGGAAGAAGCATTTCAGCAAGAGAAGAGCAGAGAGGCCTTTTTGGGTCAGTGAGTTCCATCTCTTGCTATCACAGAAAGCTGTATCATATAATCCCCTTCAGGAATTTATCATGCTTGCCTTTAGAGCAGGCACTGCCTTTCTCCAGAGGTGACCTAACTTAGATAAAGTACAGAAACCAAACCTTCCCTTTGTTCATCTTCTCCAGCGTTCTGCTGGTGGAGACCCTCCTGTAAAATACCCAACAGGAAGTGCAACTGTTTCATCTGTTAACTGAAACAAACCCAAACAATAAGTCTTCCAYTGGGATTTTTTGCATAAGGAAAATAATAAGTATTTGTGTACACCCTGTAGGAATGTCATGTTTTGTACTCTGCCTGCAAGCTCTACAGCAGCAGTTAATTAACAAACACAATTCCCAGAGCCCTGTTGACATTAATCATTGTTGCTGGTGCACGAACACAGATGTTTTGGCATGAAAAGGTGCTCTGGTAGTTGAAGTTCTTGCTGTTGCTAAACTTTACAGCAGTGCTCATTTAAGCTCAGTTTAAGAGGTAAGGGAAGAACTGATGTTTATAAATGTATGAGAGGAAAGCATCATGGAGAAGGGTGGCTGCTGTGAGCATCAAGGCTGAAACATTTGGATGTTATTTTGGTAACAGCAAATATTGAATTAAGCGAGGAGTTGTGGTTTGCTAACTGAGACATAAATGTGCAGAAATCCTTTTAATTCTACATTGGCAGGGAGGGGCTGCTCATGGAGGTTTGGAGTCCCCATCCCTGGAGGTGTCCAAGGGCATGGCACTCAGTGCTCTGGGCTGGGGACAAGGTGGGAATCAGTCACTGAATGGTCTTGGAGGTCTTTTCCAGCCTTAAAAACTTAAAAATTTGAACTCCTTGGTGTGAGAGCTACAGCAAAGACTTGCCCAAAAGTTGGTTTATTGTCATCATGTTCCTCATGACTCATGAGTTCTGTCTAAATAAAGTCACAGTATGCATCACTCAGTTATGGTGTATCAGCAGAGGAAAAATGCAATGTTAAGCATGAGGATAAAGAAATGAAACTGGGTTTTTAAATGTCCCTTAAGCTCACTGTCCTCTGAAACTGAACAGCATGGTGCATCTGTGTCCTCATGAACCCCTGGAGGAAAGATGGGAAAGAATTTGTCACCATTTCAATAGAAATCAGCTTGTAAAGCAGGGCTGGAGCTGAAATCAGGAACCTAAATAAGAGGGGCTGGGAAGAGAGAATGYGAACAGAGAAAAGGAAAAAATATTTCAAGAGACTATGTTATGATAGAAAAAACAAAGATAACTAGTTTTTAACAAGCTTTATTGAAAAGGAAGCCTATATTTAGGCTCCTAGATGGCTGGAATGTTTTTTAAGGGCGATATCCCGTGGCCAGTTGGCATGCAGGCTCCTGCCCTGGGTTGTTGTGCGGCTGCAGGGCCTCCACCACCAGGCCTGGTGCCCGCAGCCCGTGTGCCTGCCGGCTGTTCGGGGCCAGGGCGGGCACTGCGAGCACTGCCCATGGCCTTTCCCTGCTGTGCACTGCTGGGAGAGCGCTCCTAAAGCTGCCCCTGCGGCTGCTCGGCTGGAGAATTGCTGAGCTGTGGCTGCGCCTGTGCCTGTGGCCGGGGCTGTGCTATGGCTGTGGCCGGGCTGTGGCTGTGCCTGGGGCTGTGCTATGGCTGTGGCTGGGGCTGTGCTATGGCTGTGGCCGGGCTGTGGCTGTGCTATGGCTGTGGCTGGGGCTGTGCCTGTTGTGTGGCTGTGGCCGGGCTGTGCCTGGGGCTGTGCCTGGGGCCGGGGCTGTGGCTGTGGTGTGGCTGTGGCCGTGCCCGGGGCTGTGGCCGGGATGTGGCTGTGGCTGTGCCTGGGGCCGGGTCTGTGGCCGTGGCCGTGCATGTGTCTGTGGCTGTGGTGTGGCTGTGGCTGTGGCTGTGGTGTGGGTGTGGCTGTGGCTGTGGCTGTGGTGTGGCTGTGGCCGGGCTGTGGCCGTGGCCGTGGCTGTGCCTGGGGCCGGGGCTGTGGCTGTGGCCGGGCTGTGCCTGGGGTCGGGGCTGTGGCTGTGGCTGTGGCTGTGTCTGTGGCCGGGCTGTGCCTCTGGCTGTGGTCAGCGTTCCCGGTCCCTTCCCCAGCTGCTCCTCCAGCCTGCGGCAGTCCCGCTCCCGCGGGCAGCGCTTTCCTGCCGATTGCCCATTTCGCCTTGTTTTAAAGGTGTTTTCAAGAAGAGAACGAAGGACARCCTCGCTGTCCTGTCCCATCCCACGGAGGCATCCCCGGCCGGCTCTCCCTGAGTAGAGCGGGGCCAGCCCAGTCCAGCCCAGCCCAGCCCRGCCCGGCCCGGCCCAGCCCGGCCCGGCTGTGGGGAGCGTCTCTGCCCGTGCAGGGATGCGCTCCCGAAGGCGGCCGGGTCCCGCTGCCTGCCGAGCTCGGGAGAGGGCACTGCGGCTCCAGGGCTCGGCGGGGGCCGCCCGAGCCTCCTCCTGCATCCGTCAGGCACCAGTGACACCGTCAGACCGGAGCGCTCCCAAACGGCAGCTAAACACATTTAACAATCTGATTTCACCCCATCGCCCAAATGCTGGCAGACGCTTTTTCTTGACGAAACTCCTGTTGAATCAAAATTCACATTGTGGTTTGACTTTAATGGTGTTTTGGGTTGGTTTTCCCCTCTCGTTGAGGGGCAGGATCCTCAGGCAGGAGTGGCCCTGTAAATTAGAGTTGTCCTGAGTGGCAGAGCATTGTCCCCTGCTCAGCCCGTGCTGTGGCACTGCTGCTTGCTGGAACTGGAGCCGAGCTGCCCAGACGGGCAGGGCACTCCCTGAGCTTCGGGCACCAGCTCAGTGGGAACAAAGCACCTGCTGAAGGCTTGACAAAAGCAGTGTCTGCTTGCATATTGAGCAGAAGGAGGACAAGCTATTATTAAATGATTGCAGTGAGGAAGAACATTTCTTTCCACCCTTAGGCTAATATAAAATATTCTCAAGGTCAACTGTAAGAGAATATAGAGAAAGACAAGAAGCATAGGTGCTGTCAGTTGTATTTTCTGTTTTCATTTAACTGTAGCCTTAAAATAAGAATTATTTATAGCTGTGATGCAGCTACCTGTGACCCTGCTTCCTCCAGCTCAGGAGCATATCTTGTTTGTGCTCAAAAAGAAACTGCAAGTTCTTTGAGTCACTCCCTTTTGTGCATACTGGACAATGGGAAATGCCTGGAGTTTTCTTGGCTTCAAGTTTAATTACAGTTTTTCTGCTGCATATGTATGATCTTTTCAGTACCCAGAGCCTGACTGCTCTTGGATGGTCTATCCTGCCTTGATTGGGATGGATACCTTAAATAAATGAATTGATGTACTGGGGAAACATCTAGGCACAAACACAAGGAATTTGTACTTTGAAGGCAGATTTGTGCTGCTGACTTGCTTGTGTTGAGGGTGGGGATTGTGGGGGTAGGGCTTGCCCTGGGCTGGGCAAGGTGCTGATGTTCTTTAGGGCCTGCTCCCTGAAAGGCGATGCTGTGAGCCTGAGCACGAGGGACTGGTGGAACATGTGAAGGTTACCGGATAAAGCTAGAATTTGTTCTAAATTTAGGTCAACATCACTGGGACCAGAATAACTTTTAAGGGTTTCAATGCTAAATATTGCTTTCATGTGTGTGAACTTTGCTGCTGGTGGAGGGCAAGAGAAAAGAATCACACAATGCTGAAAAATTCCAACGAGCCATTTTAAAAGCAAAGCCCATTTTTACTCAATTTCATTAAACATACTTCAGGCTTTAAACAAGGAGTTATTCAGCCACTCTCCTACTCATCACTCACAACAGCATCACTTCTAACCTTTCAGGTGTTCTCGAGTGAGTCACTCAACCTTCCCTTACCTCAGTTTYCCATTTATGAAGGGCATGGAGATAATAATTCTTGTCTACTCCATATGAGTTACAGGATACAGAGTGCAGGACTTAATTTAAGCATAAATGACAGCCCTGCTGAAGTCATACTATGACTGGTATAAACTGTATGATTTTATACCAATTTTATACCAACCTGTATTTAATTAAATAGTTGCATGGATGTTAGTTCAACAGTGGGATGAATGTCAGTGTTGGGAGTGGCTGTGGGCTGGAGATGTGTGTGCATACACCCAGCGTGCTGGGGGCTTTGGCAGCTGCCTGAATTACTGTCTTTATTTTCTAAAACAAATGTGGCTTGCTAATGTGTGGGTTATGAGTGCCTATGTAACTGTAGGAGTTCAGGTATGAGTTTGTAAGAAAAGCTGTGTGGGAAATCCAGCCTGTGAGAAATGGCTCTTCTGTACCCTGCTCTGCAACTCGAGAGTTAATTTTTGACTGAACATCTTCAAACTTTTTAATGAATGAGGGCGAATCACAATCAAATCTGAATCCAATCAAGCATGGCCTTCTTTTGAGCCTCCTAGGGCAATTCAATCTTCTTTTTGTTTGCGTTCTTTGCTGCTTTAGATTTTAAGTGTTTCATAATCATTTCTGGATGGAAATTTCTGGTCCAGCTTGGTGCCTACCTATGTGCTTATCCTGTTTGTGATAAGCAGTTCCTGGAGGCTGAAGGCACAAGGGCTCTCTGTGTTTATCCCTGTCTGGCAGAGCAGTCTGGRCTGTGCTGAGCTTGGGGTCTGTGCTGGGGCTGCAGCCACTTTGAAGCTGTGTGTGCTTGTGTGCTTCCTGGAAAATAAATGGATTTTAGTAAAGCCATGAAAGCATACTTAATTGGGATTTAATGATGAACTTCCTCTTTATTTGTGTAACAGGCAATAGCAGAAGTGTCACGGCGATGCATTTCCCTGTCTCAGTCTCCCAATCCAGAGTCRCTAATAAGGAGCTGACGCTCTGTCGCAGGCGCTTTGCCTGCGCTCCGTCTCTCAGAGCTCCATCTCTCCCCACATTTCCATGCCAAACAGCTCAGTGAGAACCAATCAGGGAATGTGACAAGTGTTGAGAACGTTTCTGTCTGCCTTTGCTGCTCGTCGTGTTTGCAGGATGTCAAATGATGTGTGCAGCAATCAGCTCACCTCACTGGCACTCGGTGGGGGGACAGGAAAACCACCCCTGCCTCTCCTCTGCCTTTAGAGGTGAATCAAGTGAGTAGATGTCTCAAAAGCAATTATCTTAAAAAAAAAAAAAAAATAAAAAAATTCTTATTTGCAAGCTTTCCCCCCTTCACTCCAGAGCCTAATTTGATGTGTTTTAATGTAACCACTGATGAGCTGGTTATCAGCTGTGTACTCACCTCACCCCAGACAGTAAAGCAGGCTAATGCAGAAGGCAGGTAGTACAGCAATATTATGAAATGAGCACTATCATGAAGTGCATTATTTGCTATTCAAGGCTTGATTTCACAGCTCATTATTTATGTAGGTTCAGCCATACTGAGTTCCCTTGGGCCAGTCAGGTTTTGTGCTGATACAAGAGCAAAGCCAGTCCTCTGATTTGTATATTCTCAGCATCCACCTCCACGTTTTTAATCATCTCGTTTGTGTGTTTGTGTGCTGCTCTCCCCTGCCATCCCCCTGGCTGGGTCTGTCATTTCCAATGGAAGTTCAATGTCAAAAATAGAATCCAGATGTGGCATTTCACCCCCACTGCAGCACCTCTCAGGGATGTCAGTGCCCCAGAACACAAATGGCTTGGCCAGCACGGTTCAGGCTCTGTGTTCATATGGACACATGTGTGAGGAGAGCCCTCAGTGTGCTGCAGGGCTCCTGCAGAAGCTGCTTTGCCTGCAGATTCAATCAGGAGTACAGTACCTGTGCCTGTGCTCTGGCAGGAACTCTGTGATTAGGGTCTAATCAGGAATTTGTGCTGACTATTCATCATATATTTTAATAAATCCATACCAAAGTGTTGTAAGTGGGACAAATTGTGCACTCACAGGTGGCCTCTGCCTGAACGTCCAAAACTGAACTTCTGACCTCTGGCAGAAGCCTGCTACAGGACAGCTGTAAAGTCCTATAATCTCTGGATTAGACAAGGGGCACATCCCAAATCCTCCAGGGAGACCTAAGCCAGACTTACTGAYTGGGAGGCACTTGTTGGGCTTTTGTACACAGACTGCAGAGGGAGAACTGAGRCCTTGGGGCTCTGGAAAGCAGAGCAGGGCTTGAAAATGGAATGTTCCCAAAGTGAGAAGTGGTCTTGGAAAGAAGAGAGACCAGAAGGGAGGTCCTGGAGGGAAGATGCTGGATACTGGGTATAAGTAGGGGGATGAAGGCCAGGGATGCCAAGGGACCTGGGCCAGGAAACGCTGAGAGGGACAACTGTGCACAGCTGGAGCAAAAGAACTTCCTGCTTCCAATCCCACTCCACAGTGAGGCTGGGACCTGGAGAGCAAAGACAGCMCTGAAGGGGTGAGGGGAACATCTCTGATCCCCTTTTAAACAAACCCCAGAATCCAGATCTGCTACAGACAGGCCATTGCACGAAGGGGTAAAAACCCCTTTGTGCAGCTTCAGAAATTTAGTCCTTTAGTGCATGGTTTGGCTTTGGGGACCTTTGTCACAGCTGTCCCTTGCAATGCACACAGGCAAAGCTCACTGGGATAACACTCAAGGGCAAAACTCTCTCTTGGGAGTTCCTGGGAAACACTCAGCTCTGTTCCATTGCTCTCCTGTGTGCTGGGAAACATCAGTGGTGCCAAGAGAGAGTCACCATATCACACTGTATTTGTCAAGGACACAATYACTCTAGTAAGGTATTTCCAATAAGCCAGGACTCGGAAAGAGATCCAAACAAATGCTATGATGAGAAACAGAAAGGTTATTAGTCAAAAATATTGGTTTTGAAAGTGCACAACTTTGGAGGGACTACCAAAAGCAAATGTCAGTTGTTTGACTGTTATACAAGTCTACACCATATTTCTTTTGCTTGACAACAGAAAGTTGGGAGAGATGAAATTGTCATTCRTGAGGGAGCTGGGAAATACAGGTTTTCTCTGAGCAGCATGAGKGATGTTCAGGTCTCTCTCATGTGAGCACAACTTGTTTTACAGAACAAAACTCTGCTGCTTTATTATCAATGTTCTTCCAAGAAACAATCCTATCTGTGTTATTAGATTAATATATTATTTTCCTGTTTCTTTTTCTCTGTGCACAGGGAGCATTCCTATATGTTATGAGGTTCTCTTGTGCTTTTTTCCCATTTTTAAAGATAAAGTTTCTGTTGTATAATTCTAGTTGAAGATGTTTTATGTGAAGGGTAGTGAGGAGGATTAAGAACCACATTAGTTCTTCCTATTAGTGGCTTGGATTATGGACTCAGAGGAAAGAAGAGAGATTCTGTCCCTGCATGACAAAGAGGAGTGGGTTTGGAGGGACAGCCAACACTGTCCATCCTGTGTGGCACTTGCTGTGGTTTTTCCCTAGAAAACAGCAAAATCAATTCCATCTCCTCTAAGAGGTGAGATCACTAAATCCTTTGTTTGGTTTGGAAAGCATCTCCCTTTGAAGAGCCCTTCTTGGGACACCGTACTTGCAGGTTCCTGTAATTATATTGGGTGAAACACTTCTGCCTTATAAAATTAATGTCAGGATTATAAAACCTGAATTATAAAACAATCTAAAATTTCTTATGAACAAAGAATTCATTCATATTCTCCCTCATGCAGTGATTTCTGTTGTGGAGCTTTCCCACCCAGTTGTTTTGGCCAGCTACCTGGAAGAAGCCTGGGTGCAGTATTGATGGAGAAGTGATATAGAAAGTTGCATAAAGTTTCCCTATGGCATCTTAGGAAGAAGAAAAATATTCCAAAGAGGAGAGGTTATGAGTCCCAGTGAAAAACAACACTTTAGCCTAACTGCACATACAGGCTGGTAAATATACTGCCTTCTGTCAGGGCAGGGGAACTGGAAATGCATATTAGCTGAATCCATGCCAAGCAGCATGACTGCACTTGGATCCTCTCAGCAGTAGGGAAAGTACTACTTCATGTCAACATAGATTTGTGCTTTCATGGTGGGGAGAAAAACCCATAACTCGTTTCAAGACCTACTGCTCTGTTTTACATCAGAAATACAAAATGGTGATTGTATACATTTCAAACCCAGCATAATTTACAACGGGGAAATGGTCTAGACACCTTGTGGTATTTGTGGCAATTAAAGGCATCTCATTTCTCAAAGAGGTTTATTTAAGTTTATGTTTAGCTCTAGAAATGAGAAAAGGAAAGGAAAGGTGTCACGCCAGAAGTGCAGCCTGCCAGAGGGGCACTTTAAGGGCAATTCAACTTCATTATTTTCTACTGAGACAAATTCAGAGTAGAGAATTCAGAAGGCTGGTTTATTGTTTCATTTACACAGAGGAGGAGGGATTGTGACTGCTCCTCTGTGAGGTTCACCTGTGTGACAGGGAAGCAAACTCCTTCCCACATGGGCTGAGCTTTGGTAAAGCTGGGCTTTGTGTCCTTTGGGCCTGGCTCCAGCAGAGAGATCACCTCAGAGCTGTCCTTAATTTAATTTGGGGTGAAATACTGGGGAGGGGCTTAGGCAAGGATTGTAATTGCTCAGACCATTAAGAGTGGAAATAGCTGCTGACGGGAGTTTTCTCCTGTATGGCAGAATTTCGGAATTGCAGTCAGGGGTGYGATAGCCTTTCATTAACATCAGCACCCAGGATAATGCTACAAGTGAAACTGTTGTACTTTATTGCGTTCTTGCTGTCATTTAATTGCTTGATAATAGGTTTTCATAACAATAGAGGCCCGTGGAAAGTTGGCTGGAGCAATCCCCACTGGTGAATTAACTGCAGCAAAGTTGCTGTTAACAAAGCGAGTTGTTTGGGGAGGTCATTCCRAACAGATGGCCATTATTTAGGGAAAAGAGCTCTAGAGCTGGGTCTCATGAGGGAAGCTGAACTTCTCATTTTTAATATGAACTATATGAAAATGTGCAAAAGGGTTCCCAGGGCCAGGCAGACAAAAGAAGGCTGTGCTGGAGAGCTTCACAGTGGTGCTGTTGTGAGCAGTTAGTGCTGGGAGCAGGAATGTGGTGCTTTGCTTTGTTTTTAGTGTCAGATGTGTCCTCTTCTCTTGATGACCTTAACCATGAGAAATCTATTTTTGTCTCATGGCATGAGCCTGTTTTGCATCAATTCAGAACTCACTACCACCTTGGAATATTAATATTAWTCATTATTAATAAAACATAGTGCTCACATGCAAATGGATGCTTACATATGCAAACATGGGGGTTCAAACATGGTGATGCAAATGTTGGAATGCTGGTGTTTGTTACATTTGATGTTCAGGAACTCCAGTGGGATTTTCTTCTCATGAAAGAGCTCATGTCTCATTTGATCACTCTGGGATGTGATTTGAAGAAAATTAATTAGCTGGAGTGGAGTGGACTATGAATTTTATTTTCATGAGTATCAGACAATCTGTTTTGTAATTCAGTTGCAATTTCCAGTGTGAGGATGGGTACACAAGAGAACAGTGAGTGTAACTGTCATGGTTTTGTTCCTGGAAGGTGAGGCCGAGATAAAATAAGTCTGTTTTCCAGGGAGATTTCTCATAGAAATTGAAGTTGTAGCTGCCAGTCAAATCTCTTTTCCATTTGTGACTCTCAGCTTTCTCTTATAAATTTCAAGGAATAACAAAAAAAGTTAAAGGCCTGCAAAAGACCATATTGAGCAACAAACTATTTTTGAAAAGCCCTTTCCCCTCCCTCACACGGATGGGAAATAAATACAATCCCAGCTTCCTAAAGCATTCTAAGATTGCCAGGTACCCAATTTTCCTCCTGTAAGAGGCATCTTAACCTCTCAGAGAAGGGGTATTTTGCTTTTTGGGATCTCAGACTCTTTTCATATTGGTAGGAGGAGTTTTTTGGAAGGCATTTGTGTGCAGTGCAGTTTTAGCTTTAGGAGGGGTGGAGGGAGGGTGTCCAGCAGTGTACCTGGCCTGCCTGTGCCTCAGGGGCTGTGCTTTAGAGGCTGAGTGTACTGCTGAAGTGACTTCATGGGGATGGTTTTCCATTTAATGTAAATCAAACACTGGAACAGCCAAAGCTATGTACCCAGGAGCTCTCCCAGGTGTGGAAAGCCACAGGCTGGCCCTGCTGGGGCTGCAGAGGTGTCCCTGGGAAGGTGGAGCACAGGGCACAGCTCTTCCTGCTGGGCTGAGGGTGCAGCTCCCTCTGAGCAGCCAGCGAGGTGTACAGGCACAGCTGGGGCTGGGGGCATTTCCTGGGGCAGGGCAGAAGGCGCTGGTCAGTTTGGAAGCTCCCAGGTCTGCAGATTAATTTTGAGATTAATCCTCCCATTAATCTCAAAATCCCACCACCCACGGGCCATTGAAGCCGCCACTAAATACTTYCTGACCCAAGCAGCTGCTTCTGCCCTTGTCTTGTTCTCCAGCATAACCAACGCGAGACACCCCGGACAGTGGGACACCACCCAACTCACCCGCGCATCATCCTGCCTGATCCTCACKTCAGCAATCGCAATAAAACCAGGACTAGTGCCATTCCACTTCTGATTCCCAGAAGTATTCCAAGGCTCTCCTCTCACCACCGGCCTCCTCCTATCCACTGTCATAATGGCCAATACCCACAGAGGCAAATCCTCTTCAAAGGAGAGTGGTGCCATGATTTCCAGGTGACCTTTCCCTTCAGGCACATCCAGCTGCTCCCGTTTCCACYCTCACAAAATAGTGGGGTAGAGACTGCCAAGACCTTTGCCATGGGGCACTTCATGTTTTAGGTGAAGTGTAGCAGTGCAGGTTCAGTGCCTAATCGTGTCTGAGTAGCAACAACTGAAATTAGAGAATCACAGAATGTTAATATTTTGTTTGTTTGTTTGCTGGTTTGAWTTTTTACAAGATATTTGTGTTACTCATGGGCTATATCCCTATTTAGCAGGAAACTACACAAGCACTCCAAGAGCATCCTCTCTGCTGGGCTGCTAATGAGCTGATGGAGTGATGATGGTTCTCCACAGAGCAACTGCAGTGTGCCAGCCCTTTCCAGCACAGGGCAGGGCAGCTTGGGAAAAATCAGTGTAATCACCACACTCAGTACTGAGGGAAGTTTGTAACTTGCTGTGTGTGCTCTGGAACAAATGACAAGTCTAACACTGGTGAGCTGTTGTGTCACTGCTTTGGGGGTTATGGAATGCCTGCAGTTTGTTGATCTCTTGGAAAAACATCTAGGTTGTTCACATGTAAAGCAAATTAAGTTTTTGTTTACTTTTTTTTTAAATGCGACCATAAAAGTTTATCTATTGTAAATTAATTTGTTTTTAGTCTTGTACTRCACTATTCCTCTATTAAATACAATCAAACAATGCAAAATGTATTCAGAGAGCTAATCATCTGCAGAAATGGCTCAGTGAGTGTTGAGGCTGGACCAGAGCTATCAAAGGGAAGTCATGGAAGATAGGGATGCAAAAACCTATTAAATCACTTAATCCTTCAAGCCTCAAATGCAAGGCATTTTCTAGGAGAGAAGGACACATCAAACTGAGTAGAATTATTACAGCGGTGGGTACTTTTGTGGTGATTATTTTGTTACACTGATGCATCAGCAATACTGGGGGGGTGCAAGAGCAGGGTGTCACTTGCTTTTGTACAGCCAGGGCTGTGTAACCCTGATGGTCAGGGCTGTGCTTCTGTGGTGTCCTTATTCTGGGCAGGAAGTGTAAGATTGTGAGGTGGGAAAATGAGCCGTGGGATGTCTGGGGGATGCCAATCACCAGCTGTGGCTGAAGCAGCTGGATGTGGGGACTCCTCCAGAATGCACTGAAAGWGCTGGAGAGAGGCTTAGGGGGCACTGGGTCAGACTTGAGATCACAGAGTTTCTTCACAGGATGGTTTGGGCTGGGAGGGACCTCAAATCCCATCCAGTGCCACCCCTGCCATGGCAGGGACAC
>JACDOX010000421.1:73552-98448 GCA_014549065.1 Cardinalis cardinalis | reverse complement strand
GGGCTGCCCCTGGCCCGAGCAGAGCTCGGAGCTGCCCTTGCAGTCCCGGGGAGCTCTGCCCTCGGCTCCTCTGCTGCAGCTGACCCAGCACAGTGCCCTCAGCCYCTCCTCCAGCCCCTTCACCATCTTCATGGCCTCTTCTGGAAACTCTAATGGCTCAATATCTTACCGTGCAGTGACCAAGCCTGCACTGAGTATTGAAGGTGTTTCACACTCAGCACAGGCACACCTGTGGCCAGCAGACCTGTGTCACTGCTTGTGCATCTTCATCAGCCTCCTGCTAATTATTTTCCAAGCCAGGGCCAGTTTCCACTGAAGCCGAAAGTACTTTAGAGCCTTCATAAATTCAGAGTTCCCCCAAGTTTGGTGCAAATCCTCAGCTCGAAGTGACGGACCTACATTAAAGCTGCTCCAGGGGGAAATCCAGCAGAACTCAATCCTTGCTTGCTTTGGGAGGCAGTGGGTGGATGAGTTATCAGCCAGGCAAATGGGGGACTTGGCAAGCAGCTGAAAGCATATTGAGAGGAGGTGAGGGCACGCAGGACATGGGGCTTGCTGTTGGTGAGCTTGTTTGGGTCAGCAGGTCTGAAATGGGAATAATTTCCCTTGTGTGCATTTCAAAGGCAGCTTAGGGAGAGCAGCTCTATTCCTGAGGAAAACCAGTCTGAAACCTCTGAAAGTGATAAAATATACAAGAATACAAAATGGCCTTCGTGGAGAGAATTCTCAGGTTCTATCATGCCTGTGTAGGCAGCAGCAATCTAATCCCAGCTATATTCTGTATTATTCTGACACAATAAACTCCACCAGTGGCGCTGCTCGTGTGCCCCCCTGCCTCCCCCCTCCGTTTCACAAATCAGTTGTTTTGGAAACCATAAAGCTGACTTTAAAGGTCTTGCCCACATTAATGTGGAACTCCCCTTAAGTTGTACCTTGAGTTATGAAATGACAAAGCCTGGAAGCAGCTCTGAGTGATATTCATGGTAAATTGGTTCCACGACAGAGGCAGCAAGGCCACCTTTGAGCACTTCTGTGAGTCCCAACAAACTGAACATTGATCTCAGCATGTTCAAGAGAGGGGGGACCCCTCATTTCCCCTTGAATGGAAGCAGCACTGAACCTTTTTTCTCTGCTTCTAAATTCCTTTTCATGTAAGCTTTGCAGTCTCTTTGTAACCATCTGCTGCAGTGCTCTGCACTCTGAGCTTGTCTCACATTTCAGATTTTCTCGTGTTTGTTTTTGTGGCAGTGGAGAAGAGCTGGAGGATGTGAGCTCCAAAAGTTCACAAAGCAAAAGAGCAACTGAGGCAAAGGACAGCCCAGTTTAAGGGAATTTAAAATTTACTGTTAAAAACCACAGCTGATTAAAAAATCCTGAGCGCTTCAGATGCAGTTATCAGGCTGTTGTCTCCACCATCTTTCTTCAAGGTCTTCACTAACCCTAAATGTAACCACAAGCCATGGTGGCCCTGGCTTGTTGGCAGCTGKAAAGTGGATGTATGACTCTAAACTTAGCATTTTTAAGAATGATGGACTGTTTTTGTTTTATAACATAGGATTGTTCTCTGAAATAAGTTTTGCTAATGCTGACAGGACTTTTCCACAGGAAGGTAAATTTTAGCTCGAAGCTTGTTAAGTGGAAGATAATCTATATTTTCAAGGGGCAAGAACATGCATAACCTAATTTCTCTATAATGTTAAGCCTCAAGTTGGGTTGGAGAGTGTCTTTCCTTTGGATTTAGGGACAGCAGGAATAGGTTCAAACAGATTTTATTTGGTAGGTGTAATGAATTAAGGTGTCTTGTAGAACTCTGAACAGAATGTTTTAATTCACTTTTTGTATGCAGTAGGTTTTTGGCATCAAATCCTTTTTATAATTTTTATTTTTAGCATAGATAACATTTCTGTGTCATGTTTTCAGACTGGTCAGTCTATTCCAGAGGTCCACAGCTGGAGTCATTGGCCTTTTATCCAGCAGGGCTTTTGGACTTGTCCAGTGCCCACTGAAATGTGCTGAGGTGAAGGCAAAGCCATTTTTAGGTGCCTTTGAGCAGCTGAAATATTTCCTGATTCTGCCTCTGTATAATTACATGTCTGCCAGGGTTTGGGGATTCATATAGCTAAAAGCAAAACTTATGTTTGAAAACCAGAATGATCATCTGGGAAGCCCCAGCCAGTGCCAGCCYTGGGGCTGCTGCTGCCCCCAAGCCCTGACTGGAGTTTGGGGTGTGGGAAGGGGCTGCTGGGGCAGCGTTGGGGCAGCCGTCACCAAGTTCTGTGCCTTTGGAGGAGCAATAGGAGCAGGAAGTGCCAAGGGGGAGCAGCCCCAGGTCCTGCTGCTGCAGAGCCTTGGGCTGAGACAGTCTGAGCTCAGCCTGGGGGGAGTGGCTTGCTTTGTTTTGCTAAGAAATACAAATATGATCGTTGCTAAATGACCAGCAGAAAGGAGGAGTGTCCGCAGGACTGTAAGGGAGAATTGGAAGGGATAGCAGGTTTACAACAAAACTCTACAAGCTCTAGATGATTACTAGAAGGTTCTACAAATATGAGCTCTGCAGAGAAATTTCAGAAATCATCAATCTTGTTTAACTTCTGGGATTTTGCTCTAAGAGAAGCAAAGGCAGCACATGAATGCCAGGGGTGCAAATTCTAAAATGGGTGTGCATATCCTGTACTCTGCTCCAGGTTTGAGACCTCCCAGCTGATGAAGAGCTACTTTGATGAGTTCCTTTATGATGCTGAGGATTCAGCCCAAACTCCTTGGGCAGTACAAGGGCTGACACTTAAAGAAGTTTGAAAGAAAATCAATTTAGGTTCCAATTTAGATAATGAATTATTTTGTAGTTTTTTTCTATTATTTTAAAAGACAAACCTGTTTCTTACACAGCTGGAATGAGTCCCATAGGGTGTTTCTAAGAGCAGCCCACAAGGGCTCAGCTTGCCTAGATGCCTGCAGTGCCCTGAGATCTGCAGTGGGTGCATTCTGTGGAAAGCCCTCATTTTCCATGGGATTGAAGAGAAATGCCATGTTAGGGATGACTCCCAAGGGCTGCTCTCAAAAGTGGTAACTGCTGTCTCCTGGACGGGCTCAAGGTTTGTGTTTTGGTGGTTTTGGGTTCCAGTCTCTCTGACTGTAAAAGCTGAAGGGACTGGAGAGCTGGAAGATGCTTGGGAGTGTTGAGTTCATGTTCTGCAGGGCTGGTACTATCAGCTTGACGGGCAATGCTCAATAAAAAGAACTGAATGTTTCTCTTGGCTTGATGCAAGAGATTTTCATGTGACAGCTTCAATAATGTGGTCAAAATTTGGAAGAAGCACACCTGGTTGTGGCTGTACAGGTGACAGGGCTGAGATAAAGCCTGTACAGACCCTAGGGATCACAGATCCATGCAGAAGCTTCCCTGAGAGCTGACCAATAATTCATATAGAATACTGATAGTTTTGATGGACATTTAATTTCTTACAGGAAATATTTCAGTGTTAAATTTCATTAAGCTTAGAGCAACTTAAAATAGTCCAGAAACAGAGAAATGGAATGAACATTTACCCAAAGGAGTACCAGTTCTGCCTTCACCTAATTTTGTGCAAAATGTAGTATAAAATTCCAAAAAGAGTTAGCTGTAGATGTGATTTGATGCCTAAGTAGGATAATTTTGAATTATTACTYGTGTTAAAAAAATAAAAAGTCCTCTTCAGATGTACAACAAGAGAGAAAAGGGAGAGATGTGCTTATTATAGTCAAGAAGTGTGATAGATAGGCATCAGTGATTCCATTTGTTTTATATACTTGCTTGTCATTTTAATGGTTTATTATCAGGGATCCAGTCAGAATTGGCAATAAAAAGAGTGTAGCTTTACTTTGATTCAAAGTCTGCAGCAGATATGCCAACAGAAAGGATAAATAAGGCATGGAAAATATGCTGTTAATAAGGGAAATACAAGTAGTTCTAAGCATATTTCATATGCTTTTTCTTCATTTTGGTTTCAAAGAGAGTGTYGAATGCACTAAAATCACTAAGTTATAGTGAATAGTACCTTGAACATGGCTTGAAATATTCCATTCTAGAGCAAACCTGGGTTTGTTCTTGTAAATCTATTCTTATAAATAATTTTCAGAGAAGGAGAAAAAAATATGGTCCTTTCTGATTTTGTGTACTTTACAGGAAGGGAGGATTTTTTCCTCTAAGAACCTCATTGCTATTCACTGCAATTCTCCACTTGAGGAGAGGGAATACCCTGGGGAATTTTGTGGCATCAGGTCTGTGTGTTCTGTCCTTCAATGGCCAAACACAGTGTGCAAGTGAGAAAATGAAAAGTGACTAAACACAGCTCAGTCTTTTTTGATGCCAAAAAACTGTTGGCTGGCCAAGCAATGGGCTGAGGAAAGGTCAGCTGGCCCTGGGTCAGGCAATTAAACTGGGTCCTGCTTCTGGGTCACTCTCTCTGTCTAACTTAGGAGTCTTACAGGAGAAAGTCTTGATTAAAACACTTCCAAGTAGAGCAGTTTTGTATACAGTGGATTCTGGGCCTCAGGTTGTCTTTGCTAACACCTGTGTTTTTCTCATTTCAGGAAGAGAAAGCAAAATACTGAATTCAGCAAATTTAAGCAGCGTGTTTACAATTTTAAGCAAGTGTAAAAGTGATAGGGCTGAAATGACTCTTCTCTGGACTTGCTGGGTCTGGTCGTGTACACTCCTGCAGATTCCTTCTAAACTGTTTGGCTCTTTAACCTCTTCCTTTTCTTTTATATTCACTAAGGGTATAGGAAAAGATCCCTATTTCTTTTAAGACAGATCTAAAAAAACCCAACCCTTAAAACCTTGAAGTGACAGAAAAGTCTGCAGCCTCCATGGCAGCACCTGGTACCTCTTACCCTGGGACAGATCAATCTGCACACCATGGCAGGGAGCAGAAACCAGCTTGCTGTGTTTTACTCAGCAGCCCAGCACAAACCTGATGGGAAAATTCATTGGAAGAAAGAATCCATATTGGTTTTAACAAAAAGCTGCTCTCAGCCATTGATCTGGAGCTCCAAATCAATGGGTCGGTGTGTGAGACCCCCCAGGGTCCTGAGCCTGGTGGGCAGGTGCTGCTGCAGTTCAGTGAAACCCCCAAAATCCACAGGGCAGAATCAGCTCAGCAGTGGGGAGAACAGCAGCAAAACTCAGGGCAAAGCGAGGAGAGCATGGAGTGCAGGGTTTTTAGCAGGCCAGGCAGGTGCAGTGCCTGTTTAGTACTGCTGGCAAGGAAATCTGCTGAGGAGACCTTGCTGCAACCCCATTGATTACAGGCGCACCTGGGAACATTTTGCACTTGTATGACTGCCTGCCTGCCTGGAAGTCCCCAGACAAAGTGGAAAAATGTGTTCAGTGCAAGAAAATAGACAAGCAAGTTTCTCTTTCCAGGAGATGAGTTTGTGGATGGACCTCCTGATTTTTCCAGAAAAAATGGGTAACAGCTGGAAAGAATCTGTGGCAGATGTTTGTGGGGGAAAGAAGCAGAATAAAAGGAGAGACAAAAAGGAGGATTTTTGTGGAAGGGAGGAAGAGCTGAACCAGACAGTCCACAGTAAAGCATGTTAGAGAGGCCAGGCCTTGCCATTGCCCTCTGGTGTGTTSTCATACAGACACTCAGCCTTGCAGGTGCCAGCGTTGTTATACAGCACCAGCAGAGCTTTTGCAGCTAAACTGTCCTTCCTGGGCTGGATCCAGGTCCCCAAATCCTGATCACTGATCATTTTCAATCCTGATCATTTTCAATTACCCTTGGCCTGAGTTGGCTACAGCTTTCTTTGTGTGGGCTGCCCTCTGGCTGAATTTCTTCCCCTGTTTCGTTTTCTCTGCTTGGAGTCCTGCTCTGGAGAGATCTGAGATCCATCATACAGGATCTGGGACTTTTGGACACCAAATTGTGTCTGGCTGGATCAAATCTAGGTCTCTCAAGGCCTGGGCTTATTTAGGCCACATGGGAAGACGAATTAGCAGTGACATATCCMGGGCATTTTGGGCTGACTGTGTGTGCTCAATAAACATGGCACCTTCTGGCCACGGCAGCAGCCCGTGGACATGAGAGCTGAAGTGCCCAGACATAACTCAAACCACAATTCAGTGCTTAAGTACCTGTTCAAACACCCCAAAGAGCTTATGAACCATCATTCATACCTGCCATCCCCAGGACCCTGAGATTTACCACTCCCCTGCTAGGGAATGGATTTGAAGGTGAAGGAGGGCCCCAGGCTCCCTCAGACTCTCTGATTTAGGAGTGCTGCCTCATGCGAGCATCTCCTTGAACAGGAGCCATCAATCCATCCCGACCTTGCCTTGTCCCTGCTCCGGGTGTGGGGGATCTCTTCAGCTCTTCCATGGTTTCTGGAGTGGGGCCAGCAGGTCTTGTGGAGGCAGATTTCCCAGACTGTTCCACTGGAGCAGAAAAGAGGAAAGTTGGTTTTCAAAGCTGCCTTGGGAGGCTGTTCTCTGTTCCTTGTGCTGTTCAAGGCTGCCTGTGCTGACTGCAACTGTGAAATGGTGTGGAATGGAGAGCACTGGTGTGAGTACAGAGAAAAACATCTCCTTGTACTGCCTGGATGGAACTGCATTTCCAAGTCAGAGAAAGGGGTGGTGGTAATTCCAAGGCAAGGGGCTGTGCATCAGGGAGGAAAATGGCTTTGGCTTTCAATGCTGTTCATCACTTCACTCTGCCCAGTGGAAGGGATGTGTAAAACCTATCAAAAGCAAAATATCAAAAGCATATCAAGCTCAGGAACAATTAACTCCTCTTGCTTTGCTGTTCCTGGATGTTCTGACCCCTTCTCTCTATCTCCTCAGCCCCAAGGGTTGTTCCTGTTCTGTGCTCTGTGTTGCTTTTGAGATCTCAAAGGCAACCTGTGTGAGGGAAAAGGGTATTTCCAGGAGAAGGGAGGCCAGTTCTGCCTGGTGGTGTCTGGAGCCCACAGCAGGGCCTTGACCTGGAGCCCTTTCTGGAGCCCTTTCTTTGTTTTATGGATCCACTTCCTTTCCTTGGGGTTTTTCTGCTGCATGTTGAATGCACTGGCTGGTGCCACTCGGCTGTTCTTTGTGGCCCTTAGCAGAGGCTGAGCAGTGTTCACAGGGGCAGGAGGGCCCAGGACAGCAGCCCCTGCAGCCAGGGAGGAACAGGAGCTCCCTGGGGAAGGGGTGTGCTCTCACAGTCAGCAGGGAAGGGCAGGCAGAGCCTTGTGAGATAAGGATGCTGCTGGAGGGGCTGAAACCACCTCACACAAAAATGGGGACTGGTATCCAGCACCAGGGCAGTGATGATGAGACCTCTGCTTGGGATAAGCCAAAGAAAATTCCTTGCAAAGCCTATGGATTGATTTCACAGWATCCAGAGGCCTGTTCATTTTGCATGCCTGTTTTCCCAGTAAGTTTTGATTGTCTGGCTGCAGCTGTTAAAACAGTGGCTTGTGCAAACTGGCCCTCTCTTAGAGTTTGGTCCATACTACAAACACTGTAATTCTGAAAACCGTAGTGCATTGCAGACAGAAAAATCTCCATGCTAGAGATCCCTGGTACAACTGGGACTTATGGCAGCAGGATATTTTATGGTCCTTTTACCTGGGCATGCAAGTTCTCCAGGCACTGATGTGGTCARCCAAAGGCAGGGTGCTAAAGTCAGAGCCTAAGATAATGATTAATGACTGTGTATCTGCACTGCAGATCTGCTTGTGCAGCCAAGGAGATGGCCAGGGAGCTGGTGTCAGGGCAAGGAGGGCCTTCAGTCTGTGCAGAGGGACATGCAGCAATGGGTCAGGGGTTTCTGTCCCTTGGAAGGTGAACTCCACACTCAGGCTGCTGCTCCAAGGGCAGGTGACACCTGGGGACAGCCGAGCAGAGCCACAGCTGGGCTGGTCAGCCTGGGGATGCTCTGGATGCTCCAGCCAGGCTTTTCCTCATGGCTTCATTTCCTCATTCCTCACCCCAGAGGAGCGAGTGAAACAGGGTGGGGGGTTTTGGTGGTRCTTGTTGGAACTGATGCAGTGTTTTAGCTACTGCAGTTGTTCTGGGATTGACTTTTTAAGGCAGCATTTGATGTTTTAAGGCAGATTGATGTTACTTCCTCTCACTATTCAGCTGTATTTTAGAGAATGTTGTCACTCCTCCAGATGACAGTGCTTTGTAGAAGTAGGAAGCGGCTGCTGCCTGCCTCTGCTTGCKGTCCTGTCTGTCCTGGGCATCCTGTCTGAAATAAACAGGGCAGGAGACTTCTTTCTCCTTTTAATGCCTTTATTAAAAAGTGAGCAGCTCAGGGTGAGGCAGCTCAACGGTTCTGCAGTCTCCATCGTCTCTCCCAGGGTGACGCTGAGGAGGAGGACACGTGCAGCTCTGTCCACAGGGGCAGAGCTGGGGGGTCTGGTCCTCTTGGGAGCCATGGTGGGCATGACCCCAGGATGGTGATCTGTGCCTCCTCGCTGCTCCATGGTCTTGCAGCTCAGACAACTGCTCGCTCAGGGTGAAGGGGGGGGGGCGATGAAGGTTCTTCTCTGTAGGCTCAGCACACTGTGCCTCACATCCAGACACCACTCCAGTTTCTCAAATCTATATTGGCTCGCTGTTCTAGGGGTCTCTTCAGTAGCTTTGGGGTTGCAGCTTCCCATGGCATGCTGGACTTGTAGTTAATTTGCATGGCCCCTCCTTCAGCTTGTCCCCTTCCTCACTGTCTAGGGGGGGAATTTCCACCCATTGAGCCAGCCCAGCCAGGGCTGTTACTGGGACAAAACAGAACCATTAACGACAACGACTTGTAATTAACATAACAGAAAAYGCCTAGTTAGAGGTTTGAGTAGTTTCTGTAAAGTTTCTGTAACTTTTTCTCTTCACAAAAAACCAGGCAGATTTACTGTTCATAACACTGTCTGTCCTGTCTGTCCTGGGTGTCCTGTCTGTCCTGGCAGTCCTGTCCGTCCTGTCCGTCCTGTCTGTCCTGTCTGTCCTGTCTGTCCTGTCTAACCTGTCTGTCCTGTCTAACCTGTCTGTCCTGTCTGTCCTGGCAGTCCTGTCTGTCCTGTCTGTCCTGTCTGTCGTGGCAGTCCTGTCTGTCCTGTCTGTCCTGTCTGTCCTGGCTGTCTGTCCTGTCTGTCCTGGCAGTCCTGTCTGTCCTGGCTGTCCTGGCAGTCCTGGCTCCAAGGGCTGGACATGGGAATTCTGCCTTTCCCGACTGTGCCACTCCAAGCCAGCACAGTCTGATTTGCAGATGTGGGAGTGAGCTGGGGTTTCCCTCCAGTGCACACCTCTGAAATATGTGCAGGTCAGGTACTCATTAGTCAGAGGAAAGACAACATCTTAATTAGCCAGGGAGCTGTTCATGGTTGTGTGTGCRCTGTATGGAAAGTAGCATGGTAAAGATACAACTGTGGTGGTAAAAATATTTTAGTTTAGTTTTTTTCCATTTAACCCATCAATTTTATTGCTCGTTTTGACCACAAGCTGAAATTGTTGTGATTTTGTTGTTTGTTTGGGTATTTTTTTTCCCTTTCCAGTCCCTGGCTGAGATCTGTTTGGTGTTCTGGCTCTGCCTGTCGGGCAGCTGCAGCTCTGCCCTTGGCTCTCTGGCTGTGTGTTTGCCCACAGGGGTCAGGGATTTCCAGCAGCTCAGGGGAGTCGTGGCTGCATGAGGAATACAGGATGAGGCAGGAGCTCCAGAGTCTAACCTTGTTTGTCTAAGAGGGAAAACAGGAACTAAGAGGAAAGCAAGAAGGTTTTATGAGCTCTGAATGAAAATGCCAGTACTCCATCTTCCCATGAGTTTCTCTCTTTCTGCCTGACTCCTCACCTGGAAGATTGGGATATTTCTRATTTTCAGTGTTGTAAGAAGCAGCATCATTATGACAGAATCACCTGATTACCTCTTCACTCTGCAGAACAATGATTTCCAGGTATTTTATTCAACCTTGGGACAGGGAGTGCCTGGCACAGCTGGCACCTCCTTGGCAGGAATCCTTTGGAGATGCATTGCTTTCTCCTCTGCTCCTCTTCCAACCTCTCTGGCTGCCTTTGATGCTGATGTTCTGGTTTAATAGGATTCATCCTTTTACTGCAAGAACATCAGAGTGCTGTGAGTAAGAGTTTGTTCTACTTTAGTTTCTTCTTGCTGTCAACTGTGGATGCCTTTTAGCTGGTTTCTTTTTTTTCCTCTGTTTTTTTTTCAATATTTTTTCTTGTTCCCCATCAGAAGATGTGTATCAGGGAGTAGGATCTCCTAAAAGCTTTATTTCAGAATTTAAAGTAAACACTGCTCTTGCTGCTTTTTTCCATGGCTCTGGGAAGTTGTGGTAGTTCAACACTGAAATACCCACTAGTGCCATTAGCTTGCAGACCTGAGATTCTCTCATCTTTTGAGAACATTACTCATTACTCCATTCTATTAATACCAGCAGCAGGGCTGTTAGTTCATTTTTACTCAGGGTTATTAATTTAATAGTATTTATTTTTAACTTAATTTGTTTTCTTCTTGATRTCTCTTTTTCTTCCAGTGCTCTTTCAATAGCCAAAATCTTTAAACTCTGTTAGAGGTAAGATGATGCCTTGTAGATTTTGACTGCTGGGTCAGTATTTTTGCCCTCCTATTTTTGGGAAGAAAGGGGTGAACAGCAGCAGTGTCTTGGCTGTCCTCTGGTGACTCTCCCCAGGTGTCTGGAGCAAGGCCAGTCCATGGTGCAGGGCAGGGCTGAGCTGGCCCTGGCACTGGCAATGTGCAGTTCTCACCCCCRGGGCCTCAGTGCTGAATTCTTGATGTTCTGGAGCAAAGATGCTCCTGCAGCTCCTGGAGTGCTCCCTGCTCCTCAGGGAAGGTTCTGGTGCCTTCAGGGAGGGTTGGTGGAGTCCTTAATGTACAGCTGGAGATCAGTCCCTGAGCACCTCACAAAGCTGAGGTGAATTGGGTGTGAATCCAAGGAATTTTTCTTTACTTCACCCATATTCACTTCCAGTGTTTGCTGTGTCATAGCTGCAACCTTCCACAAGCCAGTATAAACATCTCAGTTGCTTTTGTGCCTTGAATCCTAAGATGTATTTATTTTTATCATTCAGATATCRATTAAACTCTGTCTCTACACATACCAACAGTTAAAACAAACCACTTGACAGATACAGTTAATATCTGCTGGAAGAGTTTTATAAATCCTTGTTTTAAAAAATAGTAATGTATTTTTACTTTATATATACTTCTCTTGCTTCAACATATGTGCTTAAAAAAKAAAAGAAAATGTTTTTGAGTTTTGGTGGGAGAAAAAATAAAGGGTAAGGAATGGTGGGCACAGTTACTGAGACCAGCCTGCTCAGTTCTCTGAAACCCTGCACCAGTGTCCCTGAAAAATAAAAGATGAAAACAAAAACTATAAACCAAATAAACCTGAGAGCACAAAGCAGATATTTAATAAAGCCGTGTTGACACTGAACATAAGCAGTTATGATGCAGTCTAAACAGAGTAAGCAAATGAAATGTTCAGGGCAGAATTGTTGTGTTTCCAGGGGGATCAGGGGTTCTGGGAGAGTGGGAATTGCCAGTTTTACTCTGGGCTGTTTCCACTGGAGTTTCCTCTGAGCCTGGTGCTCCAGATTTACACCCACAATTAAGGGCAGGTGGAATTTATGGCTGTTTGATTAGGCTGTTGCAAATGTTTAGCTTTGGGCTGGTTTAATGAGCTGGCTCAGGTTATGAATCAATGTGCCATTCATCACAGGGGCAAAACTTTGGGATGTGACTGGCAAGTGCAAAATGTGTGTTTGCAAGGTCACACAGTGACTATATAACCCAGGACTTGTAATTTAATGAAGAATGATGCTTTCCTGGCTTAAATCCTTGCAATGGAAGGAGCCTTTTGCTCAGCTGAATTGAAGAAACAGCATGATGCATCTCTAGGTAATGCTGAATTTCTGCATTTTAAGTGTTTGTTAAAAGATGCATTGAAATAAAAGCAGGAGTGTTTGCATTCCCAGTCACACCCAGAGGGGCAGGGAGGTCTGGGGTCCCACAGCAGCTCGTGGTGATAATGTCATGTCCAGGTGTATTACACCAGGGATATTACAATCAAGAGCAGCCCACAGACATTACAGGAAATGAATCCAGCAAATATATTCTTTCAGGGTTATCAGCTCATCTGAAGTAGCATCAAAACTCAGCCCATAAAATAATCTATTCAGCATTTGTTTCTTTCAGGCTTACAAGGAGCATCCTGTCCCAGAGGAATGCTCTGCATAATGAAAGACCTGCCTGGTGAGAGATATTGGATGGGCAGTTCAGCTGCTGCCTGGGGAGAGACAAACTACATTTGGCATAAAAAATGGAAGCAGCAAATTCCTCTACATGCATCTATAAATTGCCAGGCATGATTCATCAGCTGAGGGGACTGGAACTTTTGGTGGTAATGAAATCTTGCAGAGTCATACATTTACCAAACTCTGCTGCCTGATGACTGATAGCTTTTACAAAAGAATCAAAGTCAGCCCTCGCTGTAGCTCTGAAACATTCTGCCTTCCAAAGAGATGTCCCAGGCTTCTTCCTGAGGTTGCTAATCTGCCATCTCCCTCCTGCCCTAAAAGGGAGCAAACACATTCCTGGTGTCAGCAGAGAGCTCTGTGAGGCTGCCTCAGACCCTGTGTCACTGAAAGCAGCGCTGGAACCCCTGTGCCACCGTGTGCTCGTGGCACCAACGCAGAGAAATGACTGCTCRGTACTGGAGCCTGCTGGAATGCAGCTCTCCCTGTCTGGCTATCACTGGGATGCACTCCCACCAGAATATTAAACAGTTAATCTGAACAGAGACACTGCATCCTTGCAGGAAATCTGTAATGGTCTGTAATGCAAACCAGAATATTTTCACTGAGTTTTGAGACTTACTCTTCTGTATGCAAATGGTAAAACCAGCACCAATATCTTCCTTTCCTTTTCCTTTTCAGACTGTAATTGAGGATTTTGGTTCTATATCACAGGGATAAATTAAGGGAAAATAGAAATCTTTGTTTAAAACATTAATATAATGGGGGCAAAAGAAAAAGAGAATTCCTTGATGCACTCTAGAGTCTGCAGTTACTTGGATTAGGAAAATCTTACTTTAAAAACCGAGAATCAGTTTGCTTTAGACAAGAGAAGTTCCCTGGAGGTTCATTGTTCCACTGCTACCAATCTGCAGTAACAGGAAACTTCTGTGATGAGCTTACAAAATTGCCTGAACAAACCATTTTGAGTGGTGCCATTTCTTTAGTTTCTGAAGGAACACAAGCTCAGCATGGAAGAGTGCAAATGCATTTTGGAGGGGCTGATGGAAAACACTCTGACAGTAAAATCTGGAAGGCTTAATAATGGCAAAACCCACTGATTTCTACTTTATACATTCTTTCCAAAAATTATTGCAGTTTGTGTTTGGGAAATGCCCCGGTGGTGGTGGTGATGGTGCTGCAAAGCACATGAGATAATCCATGACAGCACTGAAGTTCTGGGGGCTTCCACCCATCCAGGCAAAGTCAGAGTATTTGTGGGAATGTCATTGGGAAATATTTACAGTCCATTGACTACTTCACATGTACATCTTCTTGTGGTCAAAGCAATGAAAATATGGAGACTGCTCTGATACTTGTTGACTTTAACTTTTAAAAAGCCCATCTAATGAGTTTTAGCCACCTCATTATATGCTCTTGTGATGTGGCAAGTAAATATTGCTAATTAGCTGCTGGGGCTAAACATTTTTGATCATGGGCAATTGAGATTGAGGCTTATTTCGTTCACCATTAGGTTGGAAAAGCATTTTTCCTTGGAGTAATTAATTGTCTGCATCTGTGAAATCGGATTAATACAATGGTTTTATTGACTCCCAAAGTAAATCCTTGTTTGAGATGCTCCCTTAAATACAAGTCAGGGTGTGCCCAGATTGGAGTTCTCCTGTTTGGGGAAGCTAAATGTGCCAGAATTGATGATAAAAGTTGGTTAGTTAGTGAAATTGAGCTAGATGAATTTTTAAGTGATGTGCAAAAAGCTGCAGGTTAAATTCTGCTTTGTGCTGAAGCTTTCTGCTGAATCATTAAGGGTTTATGCTATAAATATGGTGTCTTAATAGCCACTTTTTTCCCCTTAACTCACCTGAAAGTTATCGTATATTAAGATGCTGACTTCTCCAAGTACCTTGATACTTCCTGCAGGGGAGATAATGGTAAGTTATTGATGCATTTTGACAGCTTTTCAAACAGGTTGTCTGTGTGAAACAGAACTGTACAAAATGTAGCCTTCCAGACGTTAACGTGTAATTTGTCATTGCAGRAACAGTAAAACAAGCCTGGAATGTGTCTCAATTTTCTGAGCAGCAAATGAACAGAAAAAAAAAAAGATAAAAAAATCTCTCAGTGAGACACTTGTTGCTTCTTGTTGGAACTCAGCACATCCCTCTGGATGTCCAGAGTTGCYGAGGACCCCACTGGGGGGCTCAGAGACCCTGGCACACAGCCCAGAGTACCTGGGGATTTGATTATGACCCTTGGRGCAAGTTGCCAGCTTTGTACRAGGACGTGAAAGTCACACAGGTTTGAATGGTGTAATAACAAAATGATCACAGGGTGAACATGTAGATTTCAGGATTTTTGGTATGGGGGTTACGGGGACAAGATGGAGGAACTTGGGTGTGCCCAGCCTTTCATCTTCTTGTTCTCCATTTTCTGCAGTGATGTTGGCACTTTGGGATTGGTYTAGAGTAGAAGTGCACTGTCTAACACAGGTGACAGGTATTGGGAATTAAGTGTAAATATGTTATACGTAGTTTGTAGCATAAAAGGACAACACCTCAGGGGTGGTCAGAGTGCCTGTGGCTGCCCTGCTGAGCAGACCTTGGCTGGGCAGAAAGAAAATTTTATAGATAAGAGTTAATAAACAACCTCAAGACCGAAAAGTGAAGAGTCCAGACTCGTTCTTCAGTTGCGCGGGCCGAAGCAGAGACACCCTGCACATCTCGGGGCAGCAATTTTCAATCAGCTACCCGAGAGCTTCTGGCACCAAGGAGTCCTGGGGGGAGCTGTGAGCTCTGGGCTCTGTGGGCGGTTGGAGCAGTGGGAGCAGCCGGGGCTGGGGACAGTGCCAGGCTCCTCTGATCTGCTCCTGAGACACTCCTGACCCAGCCTGCCCATGAAGTTATTTTCTTTTTTCTGTCTTGTTCTCTCTTTCCCCTGGGCTCCTGCTGCCATGGCTGTGCTYGCTGCTGAGGGGATCCCAGCAGGAACTGTGTCCCCAGGAGCCATCTCAGCCATGCCCACATCCTCCTGCCCTTCATGTCCTTGGCTCAGCATTACCTGTAACAGGAATCCCATGTGTAAGCAAAAATGCTGTCAATATTGAATGTTTTAAAACTGAGCCTGGGATATTTTTACCCTTTTTTCAATGCAAGCTATTAAACCCTCTTTCATACAGGACAATTTTTTGATACAGGGTCAACAGAAAAACTCCTCTGCAATAAATCCCTGTACCTCTTCTTTCACTGGAATGACCGTTGTGAGAACTGCTGAAAGTAGGTCTTGATCTGGCATTTAATATTCTAAGAGAATGACAAGGTTGTGGTTATTTGGTTTGGAAGCTGCCACTGAGTTCCCTTTACCAGGACTGATGCTACAGTCCCTAATGAGAAGGGCAAATTACAGACATCTACATTCCAATGTCCACCAGAGCCCTCCAGGTATTTTGAGCCCCAGAGGAGGCTGTTTTATTCTTCCTATCCTGTATGGCCAGTAGCACCCATTCTATCTCCCACATTAGAAGAACAAGAATTCAATTAATGCCTGTTTTTAAGCAACGGGACAGTTTCCAGCCAGTATTTCAGTGTCTGGCTTAAATGAACACTCAACTGGTTCCTTCAGTGGCATCAGCAGGGCTCAGTGGCTGCAAAAGAACTCAGTTGTGGATTTGCCTTTTATGTAACAAGAAGTGGGTTTAGACTGAGCCACCTCCCTGGAAAGAGAGCAAATTCTGAAACAGAAACAGGTTTCCTAAATTTTATTTGGTGTCTCAGTGTGTGAGACTGGGTGAAGCCTTAACAGAATCCAGACAGTGAGTGGCACAGTAGCAAACCTGCCTCTTCAAAATCCACCCCACCCATCCCCAGATCTGAATAGTCTGAGAGCTTTGGGAGCTTAATTTGAGAGCTCAAATTAATTGATCTGAATGGATAAAGGTATTTATAGTAACAGGGAAGAGAGTGACTTCCTAGCTGAGGAAAAGAAAAGAAATCAGTGAGAAGTTTGGAGAGGAAATGGTAAATGTGATGTTTGCATTAATGGTTGAAGAATGTCTGGTGCCCTTTTTACATTTCTGGTGTGTTTAATTTGTGGCCATGAAGGACAAGGAGGAGCAATTGAGCATATGTGGGTGCAACAAGGAGGGAAGGTAAATCAGTTAAGAAGAATGTGAAGAAAAAGGAAGAGCAGGACAAAAAAAAGGAAAGCACCTTAAGGAATGAGGAAAAGGGAAACCAGAGAAATTACATAGAGATAGGAAGGAAAAGGTGGAAAACAGAAAAGAACTAAAGTGAAGAACTAGAAACATCCAAGAAGAAGTAAACTATGAACTATTCTGAGGGATAGCAATGGTAAGGAAGAAATACAAACTTACTTTTGTGGAGTTTTTAAACCCACATGCACTTGGATCTCTAGTTTATCTTTTAGCTGTTACAGGCAGAAATAGTGAGCTCTGAGATTAGTGAAAGTGTGGTTTTAACCTTTCTAAATCTGGATTTATAGCAGGGAAACTGTGGCCTCTGGGGTCAGAGCTGATGGTGCTGCCTGTGTGCCTGGAGTGGGAGCAGCCCTTTGCAGGGTCAGCACCAGGGCAGGTGGGGCTTCCACTCCCTGGGATATTTGTTCAGGCTGGCAGGTGCCAGTGATGATTTGCAGATGGATATGGGATGTTATTCTGACACGAGGCAGCCCAGGACTGTCACAGAAAGCTTTCCCCAGTTTTTATTGTATTTACGATTGTAATTTAGTTTTATCTCCAAGTATACCTGAAACAGATTTTCTCAAAGCAGCAGGAAATAGATAAAAAATGCAAATGAAGCCAAATGGTGTTGTACCAATCTCCCTAAGGAGTTTGATTGATTGAAATGACATGTAGCCCCTTTTTTGCCTGAGTACAAAGTTGTTTTTAGCATGTTTTTAGCAGTTCTCTTGACTGTGTGAGGGCAGGGGGAGGCAGAGACACCCATGAGGTGTGGCGTTCATGAGGCTCAGAGGAAAGGCAGGGTACCAGCCCAGTAATCCTGGCAATTACAGCTGCACTGGGGATAACAGTGGCTCGTGAGGGGTAACAGCAGCAATGCCAGGGACAGTTTCTGCTGTGGGGAACTCTGCAGAGACCATGGCTGCACAGGTTCCCTTCCCCAGCTGAACTCCTGCAATCCTGGGCAGCAGAGACGGGAGGGGAAGAGGAGAGCTTGAACAGTCCAAGTGCTGACAGTTGGCACTGCTGGGAGAATGGATGAAAATGGCATAAAATTTACAGATTCCCATCCTGCCAAGTTTCTCCTGAATGGATGTCATTGCCACCTCCTCAGCAGGCTTTGTAACAGCAGAAACTCAGCCTCCCCAGCTTCCTCACTGTGTAAGTAAGACAACGCAATTCCTCAACAAATCTGAGAGATGGAACTGGGGTTTTACTCCTGAAATCTTGGCTTTGATGCCTTAAGGAGCTGGAACAGAGGCTGGACAGAGGAATAAAGAGGGTATTTATTGAAGTGCCTTCAAAGGCACTTCACAGACATCCTGGCAGTACCCAAGCCACAGTCATGGCTCTGCCTGGATGGCTCCAAGATGGAAGCAAAAGAGGCCTTGGTCACAAGATCTCACATTTTTATAAGTCTTAGTCCATTTTTGCATATAGRAGTTAACTGCCCAATTAACAGCTTCAAATGATGAAGTTTCATCCTCCTTGCTTGCTTGCCTGCCCTCCATTTTTCACGTTGTTCGTGCTTTGGGCCTGAAGTATGAAGAGATTGTCCTTAAGTCTCCAGCTAGAATGGGATGGTTTTCACCCTATGAAAAGATCCTACTTAATAAAAAGCTAAAAGCTGCACATCAAAACAGAGCATAAAAACTTAAACCCCAGGGTATCAGTTTGGGGATATTTTTGGGCTGGATCTTGCCAGGTGTTGGCTGTCTCAGCTCCCCCTGACCTCAGAGGCAGGTGAGGCCCTGGGCCCCTTTGCTCCATCAGCTTTTTGTCCTTCATCTCCCCAGGAAGGTGTGTTTGCCTCAGGGGATGGGAAGGTCTGTGGGCAAAATGTGAGAGCTGCCTCCATTTGCCCTTCTCATCAGGGGCTGTGGCACCAATTCTGTTGAAATGAAGTCAGTGGCAACTTCCAAACCCAATATTACAATCCTGTGATTCTCTGAGGATATTAAATGCCTGGTCAGGAGGTCAGGACCTGCTTTTGGCAACCGAATCTGAGATAAATGTTAGTACCTGGAATTAGAACATAATCACAGGTTTGGTGAAGAAATAAATCCTGATCTGCTCTCACACTGGCTTGATGGATGCTAAGGCAGCCATTGGAGTTTGTGATGTGACTGACCTGCAAATTAAAGAGGCTTTAAGAAAGAACTGACATAGATGATGTGTTGTGGCTTATTCTGTGTGAGAGCCTGAATTGTCTTTGACAGGACTCAGTACCTTCTAATGTCCCACGATGTGTTTGGGATTGTGTGACTCATGCAAGGGCTTTGAGACCTGAAGTTTACTTTCCTCTGGACTTGTTTGGCCTYCTTGTCTCAATATTTGCCTCCTCCAGAATGAGTTAAATAGACATGTTGTGAAACTTAATTAATATTTTTGATGTTTTGAAATCGTTGAGTGAAACATAGAGATCTGTGAAGGTTTCATTTGAGAGCTTCAGTTCCTAAGTGTATTCCTATCCCAGCTGTTAACTGGAATAATCAGAACTCCTGGTCATGGACTGCTTAGGGAAGGCGCTGTAAAATATGAAGCACCAGTGTACAATAAACATAAAAAAATAATAGAATAAGAAATAGAATCTGTTCATCAAAGGCCACAAAGCTTTTTTTTTTTTATTTTATTTTCTGAAGAAACAGGATAGAGGCAAGAATATGGGGTTCAGTTAGATGAAAATATTTAATCTGCCCCTCTGTGTTGTCTCAGTGGCTGCCTCATCCTTTTTAGGATTTGGATATATAGACTTGAATTAGAGCAAACAGCAGTACCAAACCCCAGCCCTCTCTGTGTGGATGCTGAGCATTATTCGAGCAGCAGGGAGGGACAGAACCACGCTGGATGTTTCCCACCTCCATCCCAGCTCCTCACCCTGCCAAGGCAGGCAGCAGCAGCGGAGCTGTGGGGCCTCTTTGCCTGTGGATTCCAGAGCTAACAGATTGTTTCCAGGGCTCCATTACCCTGTAGTGAGATTCTAATGAAAGTTTCAGGCTCACTTGTATGTTTTTAAGATAGTGCCATAAACATTTCCTCCAATACAGCCAAGTGCAAAGTGAATTGCTTTGATTTACCTCCCTGAAGTAGGGGTATAATAATTTCTTATAAACAAGAGTGACACAGGGCAAAGTCCCCATTGAAACAGGGTATTTTAGTGCTTTTATCTCTGCCTAGGAAGGACTGGAAATCAAATCTGTCAGCAAAGGCTGTTAACTGTTTAACTCCTGGAAGGCCTCCCACAGAAGTGATGCTGTGGTGTCCCTTGAATTAACCCTGAAATGTGAGCTGGTAAAATCCTTTGTTCTGTAGCATAAAGCTGGTGCTATGTAAGCCTCCCCCATTCACACATTTGTGCTCTCTACAGTAGGATATTTATCACTTCTCATCCTATCCCAGTAATTGGGAATAGGCACCAAAGAGCACGTGAATATCTGGATCCACTGCTGTGTGTAACCCAGATGGAATCTTTCCTTTGATCCAAATAAACTTCAGATGGAGTCCACGGAGAAATTCCCTCCTCTCGTGCACCCATGCCGTGTGAGAGGGAGGAGGAGGCCACCTCAGACCCAGCCATGGGCAGAACGTTCCTACGGGGTGTGAGAGCCCCTGAATCCCTCAGGGCATGGGACAGGCACCGGCCTCGTTTGCTTTGGGGGTCTCTGAATCTGCCTTTACCCTGCGCTTGGGAACTGGGATTTGTGCTTTGGGAACTTGGTGTTTCTGCATGGGAGACGGAAGAGCTCAGGAGAGCTTTTCACACCCCTCGGGAGCCRGGACAGCTGCAGCCAGCAGGGTTGGGAGGTGGTGCCCCCTCCTTCCCTCACACAATCAGATGCACTTTTTAAAAATGCAGATGCCAAGCACTTTGCTTACAGAGCTTTGCTCTATTATAACTGATTGTGAAGGATCTGGGAATTGTGAGGGACTCTGTCCACACTTAAGAATTTTGCAATTTAAGTCGAGGGAGGTCTCAAAAACATGTTGATGTTGTCTGGTACCTTTCTATTATGATGAAAATGTTAATGCTGCAATTACTGAGAAAGACAAACCTGGGACCTGTAAAACAAAACAATAACAATCTTGTAAACAAGTGTCTGTATGATTGCTCTTGACATTTTAATTTGCCACTTGTTAAAAGTCCATTTCCTTGACCTGAAGAGCCTAAATTTGAATGAATTTGAGCATCTCACGGCAGCAAGATTGTCAAAACTACTTCTTAAATGGCATAAATAATACTGACCAAGAGGAGGTATTTAACATACAATCATCCTCAAATAGCAATCTGTTGTTTTTTAGTCAGTATCCTTCCAGAGCAGGTGTCCCAGCACAGCCCTGCCTGTGGGCTCCCTGCCCTGGGGATTTGCTGAGGTCGCTGAGCAGAAGCTGCTCCCACCCTGGTTTTGCTGGCTGTGGTGGTTTGACAGGAAATAGGATTTCTGGGATCCTGTGGTCAAGCCAATGGATGTTCAGATTTTAATATTGGCAGCTTATTCGGCCATTGGGACACTGGATCCACCTCTGAGAACACAGGGTTARAGCAGGGCTCTCCCCCTGGGAAGCTCTTGGGTTCCGGCGGGGAAGAGTTCAGATCTCTGCCCCATCCAGCTGCTGCTGCTGGGCGGGGGAGGGGAAGCCATGTGGCCAGGTGAGGCAGGCCGGGGCTTGGATGGAGATGGGAGGTGAAGAGGCCCCGGCATGGAAGGGTGGGAGAAGCATCAGAGGCATCGGGCAGCCCCCCAGGAGAGAGAGAGAGAGAGAGTACAGCCTGTGCTTGTGACTGTGTTACCTTGAAACTTGATAACATGTGCCAGCAGCACGGCTGAGAAGGAGAAGAAGGGGGAAGATGCAGAGAGAAGGTGTCCGGCCGCTTGTGGGAGTCTCTCCGGGTGGGCAGAGCCCGAGTTTTAACCCTTTTGTGGACAATGAAAATTCTGCAGAGCATTGACCTTTCCTGCAATGGAGCAGAAGATGAAGAGGGAATTGAGTGAGTGAGATGAAGGTCTGTGCCAGAGGGAGAGAGAGAGATGTTGGAGGAATGGAGAAGATGGAGTGGCATTTTTGCTGGACTCTTTTGTGTAGCCGTGGACAGAGCCATGTTCCTTGTGACACAGAGACTGCATCCAGGGGGGGCGGTGGCTCAGAGCCAAGAGAGTTTCAGTGTTGAGACCCCGTAGCCCCAGGGGGTGAAAAATATGAAGAAGACAGGTGTCTTAAAGGTGAGACTGAGCTCTTTTTGGAACAGGACAAGGCATCCTTAAAAGACGACCCTGGAAGCAGCCCTGGTCCGTGTTCAGTGGTGAGAGCACTGGACATGAAGGAAGAGGTCACTGTGGCACAAAGAAGGACTCCTTCTCCTCTTGATGGACTGAGGATTGGGTATTCTGAAGGGTGGTGCAGGAGCAAGAGCTGGTATTTTGGGAAGATGTATTGTATTGGAAATTTGATGGGGGGCAGGAGGAAAATGCTTCTGTGCAGTTTTCATTTTCCTTGTGTGTTTTTTTTTTCCTTCTCTTGTAGTTTAGTTATTTTCTTGTAGTGTAGTTAATAAAGTTTTCTTTGTTACTAAGTAAGAGCCTACTTTGCTTATTCCTGGTCACATCTCACAGCAGACACCAGGGGGAAGTTATCTTCATGGGGGCCCYGGCATTGTGCCAGTGTCGAACCATGACACTGGCCTGTGTCACAGGAGCTGTGTCAGCCAGCCCGGCAGCGCTGAGTGCTCCTGGTACTGCTTTTCATTGGCCCTCTTGGCCAGAGGGATTTGGGAGAGCTGTGGCAGGCAGGGAAGGGAATTTGCATGAAGTGAAAAGCAGCGCAGTGTGGCCCTGAGCCTCCAGCTCTCTATCAGAGGGTGCACAAAGAGAAGCAGAAATAATTCACACCTCCAAGGCCAGGGTTTCCCATGGAAGCCATCAGACAGGCTCTCTGCTGCTTCTAGCATGACTCTGCGTTTGGGTAATGCTGCAATTGTCATGCAGATTTTAGAGTAAGCAAATACAAAGTCCCAACACGTGTTTAACTTGCAGAAGATAAGCTTAATTTAACAGTGCCTCGCTCCTGTAGGTGGGAAGATGCATTGTGATGGTAATTATGCTGCATCTTCTCTCCCCAGYTCCACTTCCTTGAGACTCCTGTCTCTGCCAGCTCCCTCCTCCATCTTGCAGAGCTCACCCAGAAGCTGTGATCACTTTTAATTGCTGTGTGGCAGTGCAGGAGCTTGGTTAATTGTGTGCTGTGCCAAGCTGAAGGACAGGGAGATGTCTGCCTTGTTCTCTCTCAGCACATGAACCTGCCCCAGTTGTCTGTGATTCATTTTGGATCAATAGTTCTTTAAATGTACAGCAGAAAGTGTGATTTAAAGCCAAATTCATCCAGATACATTTAACAGTGCTTTAAAAAATTTATTACCAGCTGAACTGGTAGCAAAATGGCCCTGCTGCTTATGATTTGGCTGGTATCCTGACTTTCTTGCTTTCCAGATTATTTTTGGATAGTTTGGCAAATCTGTACTTTCAGGCAGTTCAGCACATCTCCTCGTAATACAACATAAATTGGACTGTAAAAACTAATGGACTGGAATACATCAGGGCTTTAAAGACTTATGGCCAATTCTATATATTTTGTGCAGTGAAAGAGGCTCTCAGCCTCAGGTCTGTCATAGGAAAACTTGACCTGAAGTTGAAAAACTATCCAAGCTTTCCTGTAATGGCAGTCTGTCTGCTCTGGGGAATGGCCTGGCTCCTCTTGAAATGCAGTACTTACAGAGAAATTCTGATTTAATCCCCTCTTTTTGGGGCTGCACTAAGGAAGAGAGAGAGGAGAAGGTGTGAGCTGAGTGAGCAATTCAGCAGAGGAGGACAAGAGGCACCAAGCTGCTCGAGTGGTCAGCAAGTGCTTCTGAGGCTGCCTTGGAGCCACTCTGGGCAGGAGCCAGCCCTTCTTGAGACAGCAGATGTCCCCTTCTTCCCCRTGCTCCTCAGAAGTGGGAATGTGTCACTTTTAAAGATTGTCATCTCGCTGAGCCACAGCCTGCCCCAGTGCCAGGCTGGCTCTGCCCTGGCTCAGAGCTGCTCAGCCCCTTTGGTGGCAGAAGTTCCTGGGGTGGCACTGTCACCACTGTCACCACTGTCACCACTGTCAGCAGTGTCAGCACTGTCGCCACTGTCAGCACTGTTAACACTGTTATAAATTATCAAATCTGTAGCCAAATTTATGAAAAATTTAACAAAGATTTATTAGATCGACAACAAAAATAGAAATATTGAAAAAACCAACCACATCCAAGACAGCATCTGCCCCGGACACAGAAGCTGGGTGACCTTGGGTTCCAGCTGATGGAGAGACAGCGTTCCCCCAGAGGCACACCCCGAGTGCTCTCAGCAGCCAGCTTATGCACAGTTTATTCTGCCTGGGGCAGAGATGACCACATATTCCTTTGTGTCCCTTTCCATGTAAAGTTGGATCCATACATGTGTAGAAACAAACAAAGAGGAAGTCCAAAACCCCAAGGAATGCCTGAGTGCCCCAGTAGAAGGCGTATTCATATGAAATAGGTGATGCCAGCTTCTGAGTGCCGTAGATTCTGATCAACTCCAGGTGCTTGGTCTCATGAGCTTTCCTCAGGACATTCCATTCCAGGAATGGTATCTTCTAAATGCATGGTGCCACAGGAAACCTCTGATGGCCCAAGCCAGCTCCATTCATACGGTAACCGGTCTGGTATTATCCCGGCACAGTCCGGGGAGTGGTTACAATGTGCATCACTCTGTTTTTGGTCAGAGCACTGCAGGCTTAGCTCATGGCCCAGGCCTCCCCATTCATACAGTAACAGGTTTGATATTATCTCTAGCGTTCCCTGGGAACTGGTTATAATGTGAATAGAATGCTGTTCCTGGCCAGAGTAGTTATAAGCATAGGTTTAGTTTCTCCTACTATTTTATACATACGTATACCTATTTCTACAGCATGAATTATCTTCTACTATWTATAACAGCCCTGTCCCCTGGCTCRCTGCAYGCAGGGCTGTCACCCCCCCAGCCCAGCCCCACCGTGTCACACCTGGGCTCATCCATGGTGGGGTGAGCTCATCTCCCTGCCCTGGACCTCCTCCCAATGCCTTTGGTACAAGACCCATCCTGGCTGTTTTCCTCCCAGCCTTTTGCTCCACATTTTGTTGCCAGCAGTCCCAGCCATCTGCACCCCAAGGGAAGCAAGTCAGCTTGATGTCAGTTATGTGGAAAATTGAGGGAGAAAGAGATGGCCCCTGACTCAAATGAAATGCCATCAGTTCTACAAGATATAAGTCTGCTATCACAGTTACAAAGAAATTTTATTTTTCAGGGGACAAGAATGACTTTTTTGGGGGTGGTGGAGGAGTTTTCTCTTTGGTTTTTCTTTATGTGTAATTTTTTTTTTGTTTTGGTTTTTTGTTTTTGTTGTGGTTTTTTTTTT
>JACDOX010000421.1:6188-40392 GCA_014549065.1 Cardinalis cardinalis | reverse complement strand
AGTGAGCCACAGGTGAGCCACAGGGGATCCAAAGTGAGCCACAGGTGAGCCACTGGGGGATCCAAACTGAGCCACAGCTGGGCCAGCTCTGGCTCCCGTCAGGGGCAGGCATTGCTGAGCTCCTGCTTTCCCTCCTGTGTTTGTGTTTTCAGAACTGAACTCTGCTTTCCCAGTCTCTGTGCCTGCATGGGGGAGTTGATGTTTTCATTCTCTAAGTGCTTGCTGAAATGGCATAAATAGTGAGGCACAAAGACTCTCCTGCTGCTGAAGCTGGGGAACAGCAGAACAAACTTCCACTTCTGTGACACTTCAGAAACATGAGTGTGGGGCCTCAGATGGAGACAGACAGAAAGGGCTGAAAAGTCACTGCCAAACCACAAGCACKCCATTGAAGGAAGAGGAACAGACTTGGCAGACAAAACAAACAATGCCGAGGGTGCTGTAAAGCCCAGCGCTTTGCTTTTCATTTTTCAACTCAGCTGGAACACCACGGAGTGATTTTTAGAAAGGCTCTGCAGCTCTCACATCCCTGCCTTGTGCTCTCACAGCCATTCCTAAAGCCACCTTTTCCCCCAGCCTGCTTTCTCCAAGTTGTTTTATCTGCTGCTGGTTTTCATTGGGCTGGCACTTTGCAGAAATGTGGAAGTTCCTTTGGAACTTTTTTGTTTAACTCTTGAAGCCCTGTCCATGCAGCAAAGTTGTTTCCCTTGTATACATCTCCCAGAAACTGTATTCCAGAATAAAAGTGATTAATCCAGTCTGGAGTTAATTGTCTTGGGGAAAAAACCCTAACATTCCCTTYGTGTGCTATGTTTATGCTGGGACTTAGAGCAGAGCAGCAGAGCAGAATTGGCAGAACAGAATTCTGAGTGATGGGAAGGCTTCCCTGCAGACAAGCCCAGCCCCATGGCCCAGCTGCCAGGTTTGCAGACACCCCTGAAGGCAGAACAGAGCAGGGTTCCCAGGCACTGCCAAGTCCCACACACACCCAAATCCGAGGCTCCCCTGCCTCCACAGGGATTGTCCTCAAGAAACCATCTCCTCTGCCAGGCTTCCTGCTGAGGAGGCATCTGTGGGGAGCAGGGCAGCCCTGGGCTGGTTTTTGTGTTTTCCAGAGGCATCAGAGTCTCAGTTTTGGCTCCTCAGACTGGGGAGGGAGAAGTTCTTTTGCAAGATCTCAGGTAAAGAGCAGTGCAGCAGAGCTCGTTACATTGATGGTCCTTTGCTCTGACATTTTGATTTAGTTTAAAATTCTGTTTAAACTTTACTTCTAGATAGTAGTACTTAAATTTTTTATTGGTAGGCTGCTTGGAACTAGTCCATCCAATTTGTTTTCTTTCTGTGGATTGGCTGACAAAAACACAAAAGCAAACAGTAGCTTGGAAATCAGCTCTGAAAGTTTAATGAACCTGGGGACTGACAGAGGAAAGGGTTCTCTGGGAGAATTCAGCTTTGGTAGCTCCACACCTCCTTTCTTGCTTGGAAGTTGAGTCAACCAACCAAAACTATCAAGATTAAGTGTCCTGTATTTGGGTAACGTTTTTAGGGTGTGAAAAGTCCAATCAAAATGCTACACTTTCGTAAATGTCTTTTTGCTGATGGCCTTTTAAAACAATGTCTGCATGTGCACTGTAAGTCCTGGAGAGCTGAAAATCAARGTACCTTACAAATGTTGAGGGTGGTTTCAGTAACTCTTGCAGTTATCACAGGTTTAGCTGTACTCTGTTGAATATTGAAGACAAGCATGTTATTTCTGTCCAAGTTAAAGATGTTAGAATTCCACTATTAGGTCAATTTTGTGCTTGTAAGGAATGGCACCAGGGTTTAACTTTGTCCTTTCTAAATTGCAAAGGATGGAATTTCCTCCTGAGGTATGTGGTGTGTTATCAGATATTCAGGTTGTTTTGTAATTTGTTCAAAACTTTTGAAGCCTAAGAATGGAACCCTAAATCTGATATAGGGACATTTTTACAAATGCACTCCAAATTGAGGGTTCTTATTGTAGAGAAGAAGGAATTAACTGCTCAAAGAAATTGTACTGATCTTCAGAAGTTTGTATTTTGTTTATCTGAAGAGTTATTACACTGAAATTAATTTTGTTAAGTAGTTTTTTTAGTGCTTCACATTTACACTAATAAAAAAGCATAATTTTTAAACCTACAAAAMGCTGCTTTAAGCATAAGTCTCTCCTGAGCTGCTCTGTGTAATCCTATAGGCAGGGAATTTCTAAAACAAATACCTGGGAAGGAACAGCCCTTTTTGACAGGCACATTTGCAAGGCACCAAGGCAGTTCTTTGAGAAATTTCCTCTGAATTAAGTTCAGCTGTTCTCACTGCAGGGAGATTTCATTATTCATTTAACTCTTTTGGGAACAAAGGTACAGATCTAAAAATCCTTACCCTGAAAGATGCTGAACTGCCTCAAATGTCTTTGCTTATTATGTATCCCTAGATCAGCTCTACAACTTCAACACAGAGGACCAAATCTGTGCCACGTGTGAGCCTTTCAAATTCAGGGAAGCTGTGCTGAGGGTGAACTTGGCTATCAACAACTCCTTAGATCTAAATATCAGGGTCATTGCTTAGATCCTTTGGTCCTTGATGTAGGTGTCTCACAGCTCATGAAAGGAGCAGGGCTATTTAAATATTCAGGGAACAAGCAGTGCCTGTGAGAGCAGCAAGGGGCTTCTTCCTTTCAGTGGTAAGGGGCCCCTAAATTCCAAATGTAGGAAATGGAACGAGAAGAAAAACCTGCTGCGAAGAGGTAAAAATGGCAAAATGCAAAGACAGACATTTCAGGAGGACAAAAAGGAAAAATATCAAAAGTATCTAGTAATTAAAATCTAGAAAATTATTTTTTTTTCCTAAACAACAAATTGTAAAATGGTGCAGTAATTCAAAGTCTCAAAGCTTCACCTGCTCATCATGCCCCCATGTCTGGTTAGAAGGAGCCAGAACTCATTTTCGTACTGATGTTCAAACCTGGGTTGGTTTTTTGCTTTTTTTCCTCTTMCCCTTCTCCTCAAAGAATACTTCAAGTTATGGATTTAGTATTTACACATAGTATGAGAAAAAGAAAGAATCAAGGTCATATTCTTCCTTTCATTGTCAAATGATCATTCTGGCTCTCCACACCTTTGGCAGAGCAGGAGGAGTCTCCAAGCCTGCCCTGGCTGTGCTTCCTGCTAATCCATCCTGCTGTGTGGGAGGGAGCAAGTGGCTGTGATCAAAAGGAAATCCAGCCTGAATACACGGAGAAATAAAATGGATTTACAGTTCCCTTCATAAGGACATATTTGAGGAAGGCTTTGTGCTTTTAATGAATGAGCATCTCCCTTTGTACCAAGACAACTTTTATCTACTAGAGGAGCTTCCWTATTTATTTTTTTGTTGTTGTTTGAAATGCAGCTGTTGAGCCTTAGAGGCTGCRGCGTTCAGAGTTCACGTTCCACCTSTTTCAGAAGGGATGGCAGAGCTGTTTGTCTCCTGGGCAGAGACAAATGGRGGTGGCTCTGGCAGTGTCACACTGCAGGACACGCTTGTGGCAGGGCTGGGCACTCAGCTGAGGGATTCTCTGGGTTTGGATCCATTATAAAGCAGGTCTGGGGGATTTCTGCTCATTTCTTTATGTTAAATATGTAATTTCCTGCCATGAAGGCATTTATGGCATTTTTTACTGAAACATTCAAAGGGAAATTTTTAAAAGTGCATCATTGAAACTGTCAGGCCCGAAGAGCCCCAGGGAGAACTTTTCCTTCAGCAAACACTTCCCTCCTGCTGGGAACTGCTAGAAGGTGTAATCTAGTTGTCAGATGATCATGTTTCCCTCAGGGTTCTCCTGGCAGCAGCCATGGGGCTCCTCAGGACGTGCAGAAAGGCAGTGAAATGTTGGGAAAGCTCAGCACCAGCTCTGGGCTGTACAGGCAGCTGCACAAATTGTGACCCCATCCATTGGGTGCTCTGAGCTTCTGGATTTGCTCTTCCTCAGAGCTGACATCCTTTGSTTGCCTCAGAGCTGGCAAACGCCACAGAATGTGTGTTTGGAGGCAGCTTGCAGGCGCCCTGGAACTGCCTGAGCTTCATGGACCAGTTTGTCATCGTGGTCCTGACTAACCAGGCTGGCCTTTGGAAAGACTGAATTACTGCCCCTTACAACGCACCTATAAAGGCTCTTAGAATTTAAGACTGGAATGTCATCAAATTGTTCAAGTCCATTTTGGTTACTATTAAATACATTGTTTGCACTGTTTGTAAAAGTCTCCAGAATTGCCTCATCTTTCACAAGGACATTTATGGAGTAGTTTGCTGTATTTGAAAGTGCAAAGCTTTCTGAATTCTTCCAAAGCAACCATCACCCTCTGAACAGACTTAGCAYCTACCAGAACCATTGCAATAGAAAGAAAACAGTATTATAATCCTGTAAAACCTGTCATGAGTATCATAAAGTCCCCAGCAATGACATTGTAAGCAGATGTACAGACAACAACTGTTCTGTGGCCAGCAAAGTCCTCTCTGTGCCTCAGGAGGCAGAACACTGAGCTGTGCTCTTGACCTCTGAATAAATCTGCTCCTTCTGCAGACAGCATCCTTTTCCACCCACATCAGGAAAAGTTCCCCAAAGTATATAGTTCTGAATTCAGTTTCTGCTGACTACAGCTCTGTCACACTTTACACACAAAACATATGTTAGTACATTCCAGGTTTTAGTGTGGAAACCCTTATGGAGCAGGATTTTAGGCTGTTGGTTTGTTTTATAAAATCAGCCATCCCTCCAGACAGAAATAGGAATTTTTCCAGTGAGTTGTCTTGGCAGGTGAGCTGTGCAGCCTGTGCAGTTTGTGTTGTCCCATGACAGTCTGCATGCAGCACAATTATGAAACGTGCATATTATGCTGGAAAGTTGAGGGAAAAGAGGATTTTATTTGTGTAAGTTATGGAACATGTAAAGCATGTGGTRCACACAGATCTGCCTGGTGACAAGGCAACAAGCTGCTCCAGATCAGCTTCCCCTGCAGGGAAACAGCCCAGAGGACTTGGGTGCCCAGATCCTAAGAAATCCAAAGGGGGTAAATTTCCTGCTTTGTTAATGGACTTTCAACAGGCCTAAAATGTTAAACCAGAACTTTACCAAACTGGGTAAACCAGGCTCTTATGACAGCAGGAGAAAACCAGGCATTTTTTGTAAGAGGAACTGGATGTGTCTGACTCCCTAAGCTCCTTCATCTTGTTGCTTTTATAGAAAAGTCCACCGTGGTCCTGGGGGAAGCTTCTGATCTGTGGAGTTTTTCCAGTGCAATATCTGGATATGAGAGAGAGGAGACTGAACTTGTGCTTTTCTTTAGCCAAGGCTGTGGTGAGAATCAGATGAAAAGTAATTCATGAGGGCAACCCCACAGACTTTTTTTTCTAGAAGGACAAGAGCCTGGGTTTCATAGGCATTGCACTTATCTAGTGCTTTCAAAATCTGATCTTGTCTATTTTCTCTTCCTTGGTCCTTGAAAACCTAGATGATATTTTGGAGTTGCCTGCTGTATAGCTCATTCAACATGTTTTCCTTTGAGTATGATTGCTTTGGAGAACAATTAAATACAGAATTTATCTGGGAGGGGATGAACTGCCCACGTCTCTGCAGGCAGCCTGGTGTGATTGTCACTGGAACTGACACCAGCAGCCTGGACCTCCTCAAAAAGAGTTTTCCTGCTCTTGTCAGCTCTCATCTGATTTCCAGTGGAGAGCACYGAGGAGCCTGAAGGGCTCTGTGTCCCTGCTCTGCTCGTGGGCTCTCACAGAGGTGGAGTGAGCTGGTCTGGCCTGCTCAGCCTTTGCAGCTCAGCTGAGACACCCCAGAGTTATTGCTCCTTGGGACAGACCCTTTGGGATGTCAGCACCTGCCCACCACTGCTCCGAGCTGATTTAACTTCTGCCAGATGGCAGAATTTTCACTCACTCCAAGCTTCCTTTGAATGTAAATGAACAATCCAGAGGCTGCAAGCTCATGTCAGATATATTGTGCCATTTCAAAGGTTGTTTTCTAGTGAGATATTTTCATATTTCAAACGGCAGTGTCTGGTTCTGGCAGCACAGGCCATCAGAATGCAGCCTAGCATTGCTAGTTGTTATTGTGGGGAAAAGTTGCCATCTTCAGCTGGGGATTTAAGGGAGAAGAAACAGGGAGAGAGAGCTGGAAAAAAATCAGATTTAGCAGGATTAGACTTGCCTGTGTCTACATGCTGAATATCAGGCTTTTAACTGTGTAGGGTGTTTTACCTTGGAAGCACCAATAAAATGTGTGTTTTGGTAAATAATGAATTGCAAACAATGTTTTGGGAAGGCAGTTACCTTTTAACACACTTTGAGCCTACCTAGCACAGGTGGGCATTTCATGAGCTGCTGCTGGAGCCCTGTATCAGAAGCAGTTGGCAGAGGCAAGGGCAGTGATACAAACCCCTCTCTGGTCACTCATCCCTGCAGAGCTCCAGGCCCCTTCGTGCAACGCTGGCTTTGGCATTTTCCCTGGACCAGGATGGAGCAGCGTCCTTAAGTGTCAGCTGGGGCTATTTTGCCTTTGGGGGGTCTCAGGTGAAGCACAGGGTTGGGAGAACTGAACCACCTCCTCTGCAAGGGCGTGCACTGCAAACTGAACTCAGGTGAATCACTGGGCTCCCCTTGGCTGGGCACTGAGTGCAGCACAGGGAAATGCAAACCCAGAGCTTTCAGTGAGTGCTCCAGCCCCTGCTGAGTCCATGGGGAGACACTCCCTGCCCAAGGGTGGCCCGAAGCAAGCTCAAGGGGTGGCCTGCCAGCCACGGCACTGCAGGGCGGGGGGCACCAAGAAATGGGCAGGGTTTGTTTGCCCTAGAGATGGGCAGGGTTGGTGTGCTCTGGAAATGGGCAGGGTTGGTGTGCCCTAGAAATGGGCAGGGTTGGTGAGCCCCAGAAATGGGCAGGGTTGGTGTGCTCTGGAAATGGGCAGGGTTGTCTGCCCTAGAAATGGGCAGGGTTTATTTGCTCTAGAAATGGGCAGGGTTTGTTTGCTCTAGAAATGGGCAGGGTTTTTCCCTTCAGAAATGACCTGTGGAAGCTGTGCATGGCAGTTGCTGCAAACTGACTTCTTGGGGGTTCTGTATGGGCTGCTTGCATCTCTTCTTTCCACCAAGAATGCCTTTTGGGTGTGTTTAAGCTTTGTCCTGTGTTTTAAAGACTGAGAGATTYTCCATCCACCGATTTCAAAGCATGTTGCTTTTACGCTGCCAAAATGTAGAGCTTGAAGAGAGTGAGGAAGTCACTTAGAGCAGCCTTTGTAAGAGCCTTTAACAGCTCGCAGGTCTCCTAAATCCCAAGCCAAAGCTCTGTCTGCTAGGCTAGTCTGCATTCTGAGATTTTGTACAGATACAGCAAGTACATATTAAAAAGCTGCAGCAGAACACAGGATTAAAGGGCGATATGTGAAGTACAATATCCTCCAAGCATTTGAAGGGAGGGAAGCAGTTGGAGGGTGACAGTCTGTTCCCTGGCAACTTCTGACATTTGTGTTAATTCTCTGCTGGAATGAAAAATAAGCCTTCTGAACTCTTCGTGTAAATGGAACTGGTGAAAAACCTGTTTTCAGATTGGAAGCAGAGCGCAGGAGCAGCTGGGTTTGTGGAGGATGGTGTCATTTGTCCTGGATCAGATGGCTGTGCTGGGGCTCTGGCACATGGGTTATTCTCATCCAGGCTTCTCCTTGATTCAATTCTCATAAGAAGGGAGTAAGTTCTTTAAGCATTCTCTGGCTGTTCTCCAGCCASAAGCCAGTGTGCAGAGCTGTTACTACAGTGTCAAGGTTTGTTAGGAGGCAGTGCCATTTGTGGGCTTTATGTTTAAGGAGTATTTCCTGCATTCATCTCTCTTTGCCATCCTTTTTCCAGCCAAGGAATAAGACGCTGCATAACCTTTGCTCCTGTTCTTTATACTGTCTGGCAATAAACCTCATCATCCCAGTGACTTGAGCCTTGATCTGGCCAGGCATTTATAACTAAATAGTAATAAATTTCTATTCAAAATTGGGAAGAATTCAGTCTGTTCATAGGCTTAGAGTAAAGGATGAGTTAAGTACCTGGCTGGATTGAAGCTCAGACTGGCTGATGTCATAGGTGAAAGCTGTCATATTGCAGGTTGTGTCTCCTGAGAGGAGGATCAGAAGGGCTTTCTTCCCTTTGTTTTTTTCCTCCTCCACTCACTTCCAGTGCTCCACAACCTTTGCAAAGCCTGCAGGTCCTGCCTGTGTTGCAGTCTCCCTTCCTGGAGGCAGAGCCATTGTGTGATGTTGAGATGTCTCAGTTTGCTTTCAAAGAGCACACACCTGGCTGAGGCAGAATAACATGTATTGATTTTTGGGCTGTTTGTAGAAAGTCTCCTTGGTCTGGAGCACATGAAAGCAGCAATGAGGTATTGTGTGGAGTTAAAAGCAGAACGCATTCTTTCCGAAAGCAGAAGCTGCTGAGACTTCCAGATGGTGTGCCAGAAAAGTTTCATTAGCCCTCCGTAGGCTTTTCACTTTTTCCAGATCCCTGCAAAACGGAGAGGCCTCTCCCTCTGACTTTCTTGCCAAATCCAAATATGAATCTACTGTTTATCCAGATTGCACTGGCTTTAACACATTATTTACATTGCCTGGATTCCTTTTGTCTGGCACCTCAGATTTTGTCCGTGTTGAGGTAGAGTCAGGCATTGCTGGAGGAGGACCTTTGTTAAAACTTGCATTTTAGGAACTAATTCTTTCAGGAACAGCAGGTAGGAGGATCTGATCCTGTTACATGACATCTGTGGACCAAAAAAGAAAAAAACTCAAAAAACAAAAAAAGAGAAAAGCAAAAATGCTTCTTCCTTAATTTGATCAGCTTAAGTGCTATTTTGGATCATTTGATCACCACTTCTTGTGCCAGGTGACAGCTGTCTTAAGAGAACAACTCAATTTTCTTGTTTATTATGCACAGGTCCTTTCCCAAGGGTGAGTATGTATCTATTGGAGAAAAGATAATGGATACCAAGTTGAAAGAGGTTATATGACAGTAATTGAAGCAATATGTTGGCACGGTTTATTTAACTATGAGATTTTAGCTGCATATTGATTTAAAAAAAACTTGAGAGAAGGAGTAGAAATTGAAGTTGTTTATTGATTTAATTCTTCTTTTCCTTAAATCTAAGGACTAGAGCATTAATGGAARAAGGGATATTATTTCTGGCCTGGTATTTGCATCTCAAAAGATGACATTTTGTAAGAGAATTTTTAGAATATGCTGGTGTTTTTTGCCACATGTGAAATGAGAGGGTTGTGCAGAGCTGCTTCATGAACTGTTCAGGGAGCAGTAATTTCTCCAATGGGCTGTAAAACGCTGTGGGTGCTCAGGACCAGCAGCCACTGCCAGGTTGAAGGTGTGGTGATCTCCAAGGCTGGGAGCACTGGAGTTTTGCTTTTTACTTCTAACACTCTTCCCATAGCTTGAAAATTGTAGATAAATGAAAAATCATCTCTCCCCAGCTCCTGAAGGAGCCCACTGGAGCTGAAGCAGGGCCTTTCTTATCACTCTTACTTTCAACTCTGTTGGGATTTTTTATCTCATAAAATATTTAGGATTCATTTTGGTACAGCAAGAGAAAAAGTGGTTTACCCCCAATTCACTATAAAAATCAGTATCCTTGAGATTTCTTCTGACTTACATACAATGTGAATCTTTGAATCTGTCAATTTAAACATTGCAGGGAAAAGCTGGTATAAAACCTTAGAGATGTGAATCCAAGAAAGCTGCAAAAATGCTCTTAATTGATTTTCATTTTTCTCTGTTCATTTTGGAAAACGAGACTGTAAATTTATCCTCACTTCTTGAGCCATAAAAACCTCAAACTGTTTCAGACAGAAATGAACAAATTACTTTAGTTTTAGCATCTTGTACAATGCAGCTTTCCCCAAACCCAAGTGAAGTTCCATACTGTTCTTTTTTTATTAATATTTAGAAGGATGTAAAGGGCCTCTGCCATGCTGTGTTCTGTAAAGACTCAGAATAAAGAAATAGCCTGGCTTTTTGAAACCAGTGGTTGAAGCATTGCTGCCAAATCACTTGGAGAAGAAAGGCAGGACACGATCCAGTGAATGGCACAGAGAAAAAGAAACAAATCCCTGGAAAAGGGAAGAAAGGAAACCTTTTCAAAGGGATGGAGGTGGAATTGCCATAGTAACAGCAGCAGGCCATTGCTCTGTGTGACATTCAGGGGACACAGAGTGCCTCGATGGGCTGCGGTGCGGCAGGCCTGTGGGAGGAAGATGSGTGGCATTATTGCTCCTCCTCCTCCTCCCCGGCAGCGCTGGGTCCCACAGTGCCCAGCCGTGCCCCTTGAACGCCCTGGGCAGGCGCCGAGGGCCCTGTGCGGAGCTGCCTGGGCCGTTTCCAGGCAGGAGAAGGCCCTGCAGGGGCGGTGGTGTCCCCTGAGCACAGCACAGCAGCGCCGGGAGCTGCGGGCTCCCACACGCTCCACGCTGGGAGCTTCGGAATCACACAACCAGACAATGATTCCTGCGCTAAGCAAAGGAAACACACTCTGTTCTTAACTAAAAAAGTCACCAGAACCGTACATAATTAGCAAGGTAAGAGAAGGTAATCCTTTCAGGGGAGTAACTGTCTCCATAAATACAGGGCTGCTTCCATGTGGAGAGGAAATGCCTGGAAACCACCCCCTCCTTTGCTCTCTCCCCATCCTGAAGAACATTAAGTATGTCCTTGCAGCACTTGTGCTTCCTCTTTCAGCTCTCCAGCATCATCTTGCACAGACAATGATTTCCCTGGTCCATCCCAGTTCCACTCAGCTCTGGGGTGCTGCTCTCCTCTCCCTGAAGAGCAGTTCCAGGATTTTCTTGTTTGCTGATTGAGATGCAGCAATTCACTGTGCAGGCAGAGCTAATTACCCCTCATTATGCATTCGTGGAAAGCCAAACAACCCCCCCTAAATTAACAGTGTTTCTCCTCCATGCATTTCCCCCCCTGCCTCTCCCTCCTTCTCTCCAGTTACATCCATCCCTCCGTTGGCATCTGTTCCCTGTTTTTTCATGTGCCCTTGGCCCAGCTCACTTTCAACATCCCACAAGCCTTGTTTTCCCTCCCTGCCTGCAGCTCCCTCTCAAAGTGAGGATGAGGTTCCCAGAGGGGACCTGGAGCAGCAGCAGCACTTGGATCTCAGGGGGCTCCCGGGGCTGCCCGAGGCCGGTGTGACCCCCGCACCTCCGGAGCAGGGGGAAGGAGCAGGAGGCTGGGCCAAGTTCAGCAGGGCTGTAAGCAGCTCCCTGGCAGTGGCAGGATGAGCTCCTTTTGTTCTGCTGGAAGATAAACAGCTGTCTTGGTGTAATTAATAACCCTAATGGTTTGTTCCAAAAAAATGGAATAATCATAGGATTGAGTAATCAAAACTATTGATTAATGAAGAAGGCCCATGGAAAAGGTTTAGCACAAAATGTTTCATCCTTCTGGGCATGGTTCCACTAGAGGCTGTAGTGATGACTGAACAATAGAATTATTGTACAAAGACATTGTTTCCAGAATGGAAAAAAAAAATTAGTGCTTTTTTTTTTTCCTTTAGCAATTCATTCATCAAATAAAAYATTCATTTTTGAACAGTGGCATTTCAGCCATCATTCTTTTTTTCAGCTGGGCTCAGGACTCACACACAAATCCCACTGGCATCACTGGTGTTTCTGTGGTGCAAACTAAAGGAAAATTTTGCTCTTAAAAGTAAAATCCCGGAGTTTTCATTTGTTTTTTATACAAAGAAAAGTGCTGATGATTTCAGGAGAAGTCCTCGCTRCCCCCACCATTTTTGTGCTTGAATACTTTTCCTTTGCTTTGCAAAATGGAAATCTTGGAGCAGGAGGTGTGAAGGGAGGGATTAATTTCCTTGGAATTTAAAACAATTCTAATAAAAATTCTGTAACATGTAACTCCTAGGCCTAATAGTCTCTACAACAAATAATACTTTAGGGAACACTAAATTGTGTAATGATAGTTCTGCTCATATTGGCTAAATCATTATGTATTGCAAAATGTCAGCCACTGAAGAAATCATAACTAAGCATGCTGTGAGCCTGCAATCTTGTAAAAGCCTGAGATCATAAAAGGAAAAGTGAGACTAAAAATATTTCAAAGATGCCAGAATGAAAAGGCTAACAACTGTCTTTTTCACATTTTAAAATTTACCTGTTTTCCCCAGGAGAGCATGAAGACATAATCAATCAAAGCAGGGCTTTTGTAGATCCTCCTGTGATTAATCTAATTATTTTGGAGAGATCAGATGAATTTGCAGTTGATATAAACAGCAGTTTGATTGAAGTATCAAAGGTAGATCAATAGGCCCAGAATGTGGATCAAAACATTCTAAGCCAGGGAGCTCAGAATCAATATTTTCATGAGGAGCATCAACAACCGGGACTGCTGTGCTTAAGCTGATGGAATAAATGTACTATTTTCAGAAGTCACTTGTCACCAAACCAGCACTGCTGGGTCTGAGGTGTTTGCTGCACATGAGCCTCTCACAGCACCCAAGGAAACCTTCTAAAGCCAGAGAGGGGCAGTGGAGCCCTGCAGGGCTGAGGTTTGGGAATTTTCCTGGCACTGGAAAGCTGGCAAGGGCTGCCCAAAGGGTGGCAAGGGCGGGGGAAAAGCTCTGAGAGCTCAGTGGGTCTGGGGCAGGCTCCCCCCACCTGCTGCACACATCCCTGACCTGGGTGCAGCAGGAACATTTTGGCTTGGAGGTAGGAAAGCAGCTCAGGGAGCAGGGCCTGGTTGTAGGGGAGCGAGAAGCTCCCTTCCCAAAGCTCCCAGAGACTGAAGGGAGGAGATGCTCAGGGCCCATTTTCTGTAATTCTGCTTTTATTGTGCCCCAGTTTAGGCTCCAATGCCCGCACTGGTCTCCCCTCAGCACACACAGTTAAAAGGATTTTGGGCAAGGATGCCATAGAGGGTTGGCCATGGGAAAAGATTCCTCTCAAACTTCCCTGGAGGTGGAGACCTGAGCCCTCTCTCTCCCTTCTCCTCCATTAGTGTGAGTTGAGTTATCCTGATGAAAGATGCTGTGTTTGGCTGCAGCTCTTTTCAGAGGGAGAGGTGAGCAGGGAATGCTGATAGGAGGCACCCCTGGTCATTAATCCTGTGCTGACCCTGCCTGTGGCCCTGAAACTGATACAGCTGATATGGCAAGAGAAAAATCTTCCCATAAGCCAGACCCAAATTCAGCAAAAAGCACTTCTACACTTCTTTTTCAAAGTTCAACATAAAACCCATAACATTGTAACAATTTTCTTTTGATTTTCAAGAAGATTGTAAAGAACTTACTGCTTTAAAAAATAGTTTTAACCTCTCTGACACTTCAGTTTTTAAAAATCTTAGAAAGAGATTGAGAACACAAACAAGAACTCACCAGCTCTGTAGGTGAACAGTGTCAGCTTTTGGCCTCTGTGCACAGAATAATTTCCTTTCCAGGTTCTTTGTGGATGCAAACATGTACAAATGACTCAGAGTAAGGAATACCTCTCAAGAAGGTCATTGAAACATAATCTGTGTTTCTTTCAGCAACAGTAGCTTTCTGGTCTTTCTTTTTAATTTTACCTCCCTAGGGAGGTTTCAGYGTTTCATTCCAAGTTGCATGGATCCTCCACATGCACTTACAGCACAGGTGAGCACACAAAGTGCTGTTAAGGTTTTCTTATTCTTCTGTAGCATGAAAACTCTTTGGAGATAATCAGGTTGCTAAACTTTCTCAGGGTCCTTTTGTTCACAGGGTGGTGCAGTCTACAAAAGCCAGATTTCTGGGGTGCAGATAGGACTAGGGGTGCCTGGGGAAGTTAAGGAGGGCTGGAGTGTTCCACCTTGGCACTCTGGTGTTCAGATGCTGTTGGAAAAGCCCTCAATGCCTGTCTGTGTCACAGAGCATGGAAATACCAGGAATCTGCCTCAGTTCCAGAATGAAAGGTGATAATTTCACCTTGCATTTCACCTTGCATTTTAAATGCTAGCCTTGAATTCTTTCTCCACCAGACATGCAGCAGAATTCTGGCTGGGTCTAGCAGCACTTTTGCTGTGGTCAGGCTTTTCCCATGATGTGCATAGTTTGAAGTTCATTAGTATTTTATCCAACTTGTGCTGGTTGGGAAACTGCACCAAATCTTAAGCAGAATCAGTTTGGAAATCAGTTTGTGAACTGATACCTGATAGCAGCCATGTATTTCTGAAAATAGAGCGAGGAGCAGTTTTGTACATTGGATTAGCTCACTGATTAGTGTTCACCTGAGGGCAGCACAGCTCCTGGCAGGGACATCTCTGTGCCACTCCAAGGGGCTCCACAGAGCTCAGTGAAGCCTGCTTGTCATTACCCTGTGCAGGAGCCTTCACTCAGGGCACTCTGAGAGCAAGGGATCACTTTGGTCTGGGGAAATGCCATGGCAACCATGGTACCTTATCTCCATGACACTTGCTGTGGGGTTTTATCCAACCTCACTGTGAACTGGGACTGGCACGAACCAACTCAAGCTTATGATTGGAATTTTCCATATGAAAGGATGCTCAGGAGTTAAATCTGGAAATCAGGCAGTGTCTTTTAGTTTGGATTTCCCTTAAGCCCCAGAAGCAGAGAGTTGATGRGAACTGCTTGCCTTTACAGGGAAGGAGGGATAAAACCCCAGAGGTCCATTAGGCACCACCTCACAATCTGTCTGAACTGTGAGGAAAAGTGCAGGGTTTGAGTTTGGAGAGAGAAAGGGGCTTAATCACTTGTTACTGCTCTGGTTTACACTTAGGGAACAACTCCAGCAACAGCTCTGAATCTTCTTTACCTGAATGCAGACACATGTGGGGATTCCTCCATGCTGTGAGCCAGGGATTTAGAGCTCCTCTTTATTAGAGCAGCACTGGAAAACACTAAAGCAAAGCTGAATTTATTAGTAAACACACACAGTTCGACACAAACACCATCTGCTTTTCACCACTGGTTTCTGTTCAGCAGTCCCATCTCTTGACAGGGGTCAGCTCCCCATTCTGGGGGCAGCCACTGCTCTGTTCTGAGGTTTCCTGGTGGCAGCTTCCCCGTGTCCCCTCAGCAGATGCTGCAGGGCACACATGGGCAGGAGCCAGGTGTTGGGAGTGCCTTTGGGCTAGGTTTCAAATAATAAAATATAGTTTCCCAGGAGTTCAGCAAAGCTAACATCAAGAACCCCTCCTCACCTACTTTAAACACTCCTTTCCTTGTGCTCCCCATAAAATTAAGTAAATCATTGCTATGATGTATAAACTTCTCATTTCAAGCACTGTTAGATACTGGTTCCAACTGTAGTTACTGGTACTGATCTAAAGCAATGAATTTTCTTTTGTACTGAAGAAAAAAAATGCATGCTATGTTCTCAGTGCTTTCAGCACTGAACAGTTGGAAATTTTGGCAATAACTAAAACCTTCCCAGCCTTTTCTTGCTCCCTTGCCCCAGTAAGTGTTTCTTGTCCAGCTTAACCCAGGTAGATTCTTGAAAATCTCTCTTTTGAACATTTATTTAACAGCCAAAAAAAATTAAGAGAAACTCATTATACATTTAATTTGATAAATGCGCTTGCTGAAACCCCAAATTTCCAGAGTAGAGACAGTTAACCAGAGTTTTACATGCCTTCYTCTTGACTTCAGTAAGCTGTGGATCACACCCCAAAATGTCCTACCCAGTGAAACTTTGTAATTCCATTTAGCAGATGCTTTCAAACACAATGGGAGGTTTTCAGAAATATCTTTGTTTGGAAGTGTTCATCTGCAGACATAAAAACAGCCTTGATAACATTAGAGGGAAGATAACAATGTCTATCTCTGTAATGATATCACCTTATCTTTAATTAATGTAGAGTACTGTAAGWTGTTTTTCTGAGATATGAACCTCTTACTTGGGTAAGATTCTTCCTGAAACAAGGTGGTTGAGCCAGTGTAGCTGTTCTAAACAAAAGTTTACTGGAACTTGTTCACCAGCCTTGGAGGCAGACAGAGMAGCTCTGGTTGTTCCCTTTGAGGCAGGAAAAATAATAAGGAAAAATAATAAGGCTTCTGACAGAAACATGAAGCTATCTATTGCTAATACTGCAGTGATTTGATTAGAAACTGCCTTAGTGCATGGAATCAYGTGACCTCAGCTGTGTGTTTTAACTGGAAATGAGCCCAAATAAACCCTCTGGATCTGAGCTTGGAGTAGTTTCAAATTCACTGTCAAAATTCAGATACCTCAGACAGCTTTTACATCTGTAATCACCCCACATCAACAATAATTGTGCCACAAAAGGCTTTCAAGTTTGTATGAGGTCCCATCCTCCAAATGTAGGAAGTACCAGCAATGGAGTTTCCTGTAGAGTCTGAACCCCTCCTTTACCCAAACAATCTGATTTGTAGTTAAGGAATGCTCAGTGTTTATTTCTTCMATTTCCGGTGGGGCCTCCAATTTTATTTTGCTTCCATCTTTTGACTGCTGGTCTGAGCAACAGTGAGAGTCTTGCATGTCCAGCATGTTCTCCTCCTCCTTGTTCCCTCTTGTCTCCTTCCTACAGCATTTTCCTCATCCTGGCTGCCTGAGGCTGACACCAGCAAATGTCCTGCTCATGTTCTCCAGGCTCTGGGACAAATGGCCTGAGTTCCCCATTCCAGAGAAGGTCCTGGGCAGACCAGGATTGCTCACCCAGCTCTCGACCACAGAGCAACTGGGAGGTTTAGTTGTCTCTAATATGTTTTACATGTGTGATTTMTTGTGGAACTAATCAATCAAACATCACAGCTGTTAGAGTTCCTCACATTTTTAAAAATTCACCCACTTGGCTAAATGTTTATGGCTGATAGAGATCTTTGAGTAGCAAAGAACAGCCAGTGCTTGCTGGAAGAAGGCACAGATGTGAGATTGCCACTGAAATGCTGAGGGTGGAAAGGTACAGACCCAAAGCCAGGCCATTCCTAAATATTTTTCCCCAGGAGGTAATCTGCAATATCAGGGTTGATTCTCTGCCTCTTTGAGGGAGTCCTGGCTCCCAGTGCTGGACTGGCTCTGTTTTGTGCACCTTGTGCTGCTGCAGAACTGCTTTTAGACCTAGTGAGCAGCGCTGCAAACAGGCTCCAGGTACTTTGGAGTGAAGGGCTCTGGGTGTGATCATTCCAAGCCTCTCCCTGAGTTGGAGAGGTAGATGGTGGGAGGTGCTGGGCAATGTCTTCCCAGTCTGTGACATACTGTACTTTCTGTCATGCAAATACAGAACAACTTTCTTCCACCTGAAATCAACTCTGCTACAGACAACCAGGTTGCTGTGAAAGTAAGAGAAAAAAAAAAAAGCACTGTTCTCTCTGCTTAAACAACAGATTTGTCTCTGAGTTGCCAAAATTGTGAGCGTCAGGGTAGCTGAGCACACTTTTGTGTGTACAATTGTCTGTGCATATGTCTGGTACTCCTTGTTTTGGAAGGGCTGTAGAAGGTTTGTATGGAGCCAGTCCATCTGTTCAGTGATTCAGTAATCTGAGAACAGTCAAACTTGTCACTCTGCCCCCCTTGCTGTCATCCTCTCAGACTCTGTCACCAACCTCAGATTTTAATGTCATATTTTAAATGTTGGCATCTTGCTGCATCCTGTGTTTGACCAGTCCTGTCCATGCAGGCTCAGTGCCACAGCAGAGCTCCCTGCCCAGAGAAATGAGTTCTGTTTGCAGAAGGGAAAGTTTCACTGCCCTTTCCATGTGCATATMAAACTCCCTTCTCCAGAGATGAGCACGGATTTGTATCAAAGAAACTGCTTCTACCTGAGACTGAGAAATGGAAGCAATAAAAGGCAGCTCCACCCCTCTGAAGGTGAGGTGGGGAGAGGCATTTGCTGCCAGTGCTCTCTGTTTGTGAGGATTGCAGTGCTTTGGGGATCAGGGCTGTCTGGGGTGCTGTGCACAGGCAGCACGGAGCTGCCAAGTGATCCCAATGGCACGTTCAGATGAGCCAGTTTGTTCCAGGACAGCAAACTGCCAGGGAATGCAGTGCTGTGGGACTGTGCCCGGTGGGTCAGGGTGTGCTGGGGCTGTGCAAATACTCAGCAATACTGTGACTGGCTRTGGTGTGCTGCTTTCTTCCAGGAGAAAGAGGCTGGCTGAAAAATCCAGGCCRGGCTTCAGATTTGGAAAATACCCAAACGAAATGCTGCCCTGGATTTTGCAATGCTGCCCACTGGAAATGCCACCTGCTACTTCAGGTGAGCATGGAGKGCCTTGCCCTGGTGCTGCTGTGATCTCTGAGCTGCTGCTGCTTCCAACACAGGGGACATTTCTACCATGGCTGGGATTTGGGCATAACTGCAGAGTCCATGTAGAGTTTTGGGAGGCATTTGCATTAGAGGGACACGTTACAGTAAAAATTGCAGGTGTAAAAGCAAAGTGATCCCACACAGGAGTTACCCCATGGCCAAGGGGACTGGGAGCAGTGGTGCCTGTTCACACAGCTCTCTGCCAGAAAGATTTATCCCCTGCCTTTATCAAGGACCTGATGCAGAAGGAGGATTGTAGATTCGCTGTGGTTTATCCTTGCCCATATTTTCCCCTCCATCAGGCACATTTCCATTTCATGGACAGCTTTATGCTCAGCTCTGTGAAATGCAGAAAATGCTACAGAGTGCAGTGTCTCTAACACCTCCTGGGAAACAGAAGCTGCAGTGAGGAGCACCAGCATGGTACAAGTCTTAACAGCCAGAGACTGGAACAATCCTCCTCCTCCCTGAGGATCTAGAATTAAAATAAAGGACTGAGCATGGCATGGGAAGAAAAAGGACCAAATTTGCCTATCCAAAGGCCTTATCACAGGTGAGTTGCAAACCCATGAACAGACAGCTGCACCCTCTCTGGTACCCTGCCCTGGCTGGATCTCTCCTGTTGTAAAATTGGGCAGTGAGATGTTGTTCAAAGGGGAGAGACTCCAAAGGCTTTCACAGAAGTATCTCCTCAGGACACTGCTGTTTTGTGCACACACATGCTCTCATATATATATGTGGGGGGAGAGAAGGGAGAGAAGAACATCCTGTGGGATTTCTTTTGCCATCTGCCGAGTTCTGAGTGCCATCTGCAAAGTAAAAGCGTTTATGTTGTTTAGCCTTTGTTCAAAATGTATTTTTTGTCACAGTGGCTTTTGGCATTATCATGCACGATTAGAAGAAATATTCAACAGTTTGGAGCAAGCAGAACAAAATCCTGACAGCTCAGAACTCTGAAACATCCAGTTTGCAGAGTAATTGGACAGAAGGGTTTGACACTGTACTCTCCACTCAGGAGCTGAGATGTGACCTTTCAGGTTCACAGGACACAGACAGCAGCTTGTCTGGAGAGGAGAGGCTTCTCCAGCAGAACATGGGAGAGCTCCAGGCAAGGAGAATCACAATCACCACGCCATTACTCTGCTCGACAGAAGTGCCTTGGTCAGAGGGGGGGTCCGAGCAGTCGGGACAAGTGTCGGAACCCAGGGAATTCCTCTGGCTGCCCTGGACGGGCACAGGGCCCAAGACCCCTGTGCCTTTGATCTTGACCCAAGGAAAAACAATTACTAACCTTTATATGAAGTATTACAAGTCAAAAGAGTTGAAGCAGAATAATAGTTTGTCACGGGGTGAAAAATAGATTTTTGAGGTTTTTAGAATGGGCGCTCGGGGTCCCAAGATGGAGGAATTTGGGCTTGCCTTGTCCTTTCTCCTTCTTCTTAACCTCCATCTTCTAGGTGATGTTGGCATTTTTAGATTGGTTTAGAGTAGAAACTCACTGTCTAACATAGGTGATAGGTATTGGGAAGTTCTGGTAAATAATGTACATGTAGTTTTTAGTATAAAAAGATAACACCGCCCTGAGGTGCCTCTTTCTGTCCTGCTGAGCGGACCTCGGCAGGCCAGGAGAAAGAATTTTATAGATAAGAAACAAGAAACAACCTTGAGAACGAGAACTGAAGAGTTCTGACTCCTTCTTCAACCGCCGGGCTGGGAAAAGAGACTTTCTAACGTGTCTCAGGGTCACTGTGAGCAGCAGAGATTCAAGAGACAAGCAGCCCTGTGCAGGGGGTGCTCCATCCCTGCCCCTCTGCACAGCCCGGGGCTCGCTGCTGCCCTGGCCGGGCAGGAACAGCGCTGAGCGCCGCCTGTGCCAGGGGGAGCAGCGGAACACAGGCAGAACAAAGAGGGGAAAAATCAGAGCCCCATTCCCTCTTTTGGCATTCCTAACACAAATGTGGCTGCTTGCCAGCTGGAGCTGTGAGTCTGCACTTCAGATTTGTTTGTGKCCAAAAACCAGTCGGCTTAAGAAAGAACAAAGAGAACTCTCTAATGGCCCATCATGATCTAGGAAGATAAGGAGAGGAAGAGAAGCTGTCCTTAACCTAACATAGGATCCTGCTACAGGAATCTTCATGGTGACTTTTGCAGATTGAATTTATGTGAGGAGGTTCATCCAGCTGCTGGAATACAAATTGTTTTCAGCTTCACAGCCATATTATGAAGGACAATCCTATTATGTGCCATAAATTAAAAGAAAAAAAAAATGAAAGTTTGTTATTTTTTATGTCTTCAAATGCAGCCTGATTTCCTGAAGCACATAATGAAGGAAAAATTGACACTCCCAAGTTGTGTTCCAGAGACTTTTCTAACTCAGAGAGAGCTATTGTATATAGTTGTAAGCATGATTATTTCAAATTATTTACCTTGAAAATATATTTACCTTGAAATTTAAGGCTTTGCTTTATGTTGCYTGTTCCTGGACCTCCACTGCTTGTTGACTCTTATTGCTTTCCTGGAGAGATGGGGGATGAGCATTCAATGGACTGGAAGTTAGATGGGAGTTACAATTAATCTTTAAAAGTATTGAAGGCGTGCAAGCTCAATTTATTGCTGTATTCTGTGGGTTTGTGGAGCTGGGTTAATATGGCCTGATGCTTTGTTTGTCTTTCAGTGAGGGGATGAGACCTGTGGGGAGTTGTCATAGTTGGGGTGAGATGTGGAGCTGGGGAATACACAGCCCGTGGACCAAGTTCACTGCTAATTCCTGCTGGTTCTGCAGGCTCAGAGAGCTGACAGATGTGGGCACAGTGCTGTTTATTGTTTTATTTTAAAGACATCAATTGTYCAAGAGGAACTGAATTTGGCATTGGATTGAAGTTTAATGGTTGGCAATCCTAAGGTTTACCTGCACCTTGGTTTGGTTTTCTGTGGGGGATCATTTCTACACTGTGAACAGGGTCCTTTGTGAGATAAAGCAAAAGCTGTGATGAACCTCACACAGTTATCACAGCATTTTTGGATCCAGGTCCTTCCCCGGACAGGTGGGAGTAGCCAAAAAAACTTTGCCTCTGTCTGACCAAGGTAATTCATCAGCAGGATCCATCCTGAGTCCTTTCTTCCTGGCACATGGCCTGACAGCCTGTGAGGGCAATAAAACTCTTGGAAGCTTTAGCCCAACTGCTTTCTTTATGGTGAGAACACTGCACTGGAAGAGCTAAAATTATGATTATTGTTACTATTATTGTTGTGTCTCATGGATACAGGCCTGGGCTCATTGTCTTAGCCTTGAAGGCTGCCTCAGCCAAGTGCACAGTGAGCTGGGTCAGACCACCCCGGAGTAGGACACAGGCCAGTTCCATGGGTCTGGCTGGAATATCCATGTTCTTCCCTGCTTCAGTCCCTAAAACAGCCCAAACACAGCATCTGAGGTGCAGCTCAGCAGGGATTCAGCTGCACTGGGAATCCCACAGGATTATTACATGAACATAAAGAGCCTCAGTCTCTACTGCTCCCTTAGCAGGGATTACCTGAGGAAGGGGGTCAGGCTCCCCTYGGCTGGAGTTATGGGTGTCAGGGGCCAGCTGGGCCACAGGAGCAGCCRGGGGGACTGAGCCTGCTCCCTCTACCAGGATGAAAAATAACAGCAGAGAGAAAAAAGCCTGTAAAATAGTCAAGGAGTCAGAGAAATTATCACCCAATAAAAGTGCAGTAGAATGGAAATACGAAAAATCTTGAATGAATAAAGGAGGATATGTCTTAAACCGTGCTGTCAAACTGTGGATTCTGTCACTGTCTGAGCCAAGAAACCTGGGTTCAAGGTATGGTTATTTCTCTATGAATAACAAGGTTTGTGCATGATGTGACACTAATAAAATCACACTGGAAAAGAGGAAAGTCTGCATGTCTTAGTGATTAAGCAGAGTGACCTTTCGTGGGCTGAATTACATTTGTGTATTACGTATTTCTGTATTTCTTTCCACGGGAACATCTGGTGCTGGCTCATCCTGGAGACAGGTTTCTGGACTGGGCTGGCTGTGGGTCCAATCCAGGCAGTTCCTGTGCAGCAATTTCTCTTTTGATGCAAATTTTCTCCAAAATTACTGTTAGCAGATTAACTAGAAATCTTGTGTTCTGAGGAGCTGCATTTGCTGCAGGAACAGCTGTGAAATTTGATAAAATCACCATGGTGTGTTTAAATGGTTTTATAGCAGTAGCACTTCAGTTAACCCTGGATCATTTAACAGCTGGATAAGTCTTTCAAGAGTAATTAAAATGATGTTCTCAGAGAATTTAATATTTCATACATGGCTTTTTCCAAGAGGAGCAGTGAAGACAGATGCCAAAACTGAAAGCCTGGCACTGGACASTCAGTTTTGCTCCCTGGTGCATAAATTTGCATACATATTTGGAAAGGAGCAATGCCTGACTTAAATAAGCAGTTTCCTTCTAACCCCACCTCCTAGATGATGAACCTTGGAAATAATAAAATGTACAGACTATGGAAACTATTGACTGGTTTTAATAGTCAATTAAAACTTCCCCAGTTACTGTGCTACAAATGGACTATGAAAACTTGCAGAAAAACATGTCACTTTAACTCAAGTCCATCTGACTGGAATAATTTACCTCCCCAAAGCCTATTCCCTTAAACAGGCTCACAGTTTGGCCATTTACCTTTTTTTGCTGTTAGAACACATTGTTATTATAATTCATTAAGCCTGTTTATATGATTGCCAATACTTTTAAGTATGGATAATTTTGAGTGTTTGAATAACTGACATTATGTACATCAGCTATAGAATTAATTGCCATTACCTGATGCATTATACATCCCATTAATTTCAACACCTTACATGGTATTTTGTCATTTTATTATTGCCATATCTCTTCTTTTGACAAGTTAATAATAAAAAGGCAAAACAAAGCATTATATGTTGTTGAAGTAAATGCATCTTCATTATACAACAAATAAATTCTTCAGCAAAACCTGCCGGGTGCCAGGAAGAGATTGAAATTGCAATGGACACATAAATAAGTGTAACTGGGTATTCAGAGGGGACACAGGCCCAGCCCTGCTCCCCTCTGTCTCCCAAAGGAATGAGCTCCTTGTTATCCAGTCCGTGGCAGTGCATCCACTCCTCCAGCTGGAGCTGCAGCCTTGGCTTCACCCTCCTGACAATCTCCTTTCATTCCCTACTCCACTGAGGCTGAAAGGACTTGGTTCCCAGCACTCTGTGCTCCCATCACTATTCAGGACTCATCCAAGATCTAAGCAAGAGCCAGCAGAATCTTATTACTTTGTCAAATATAACAGGTGAAAACCATATTCCTCACTTTCAGAGTTTTCAGCCCAATATATTTTTTCTGCCCCAAAGCATCAGCAGTTTTCTTGAAATTAAAAAAAAGAAAGGCTGTAAACATTACTTTAATGGCAAAACCAGATTGTTCACATTCTATATATGTTAAAAAAAAACCAAACAAAAAACCYCCAAAACCCCYCAAACCAGGGCCATTTCAGTAATACTGTTCAGAGGTTAACAGCATATGTTCTGTAGCTCTGAACATATATATTGGCCAAGTGTGTATCAACATGTCTCATAGTGTAATATCTAATCATAAAATTTGGTATTGAGAGAAGATATAAAAACATTATTTTATTTTCCTATCTGCAACTTTGATTTGGTAAAGACTAATAAAAGAAAATGTAATAAAATTCCCTGTTAAATGCCTGGTTTGTGATCCTCATAGTCCCTCCAGAAATCACAATCCTCATGTTTCCATAGCATAAATAATACGTAGTAAACAGAATTATGGTTTCATTCGGTGTTGTCACATCATGCTGTAGTTTACAACAAGTGCAATTGCATTTCTTCTGGAACAGATTAAGAACAGTGTGGAAGGTGCATTCCCTGAGGCACTGGAGTCRAGGATAATAAACTCCATGTCCATTATGTGCCAATGAGACTACAGAAATGAAATCTCTGCATTCAGAGCAACAGGGTATTTATTTTAGAAGTGCTCTGTTAAGAGATTTGTTTTGGGATATGTTTAAAGAAGACATTTTATGCACTGAATAGACATAAGTACTCAGTGGCTTGACTGTGTCATCATAAACTGTGAGCAAAACTCAGGTGTTTATAGCACAGCAGACCAAAAGAATCATTGCAGCCTTTCAAAGTTCATTGTTTGTACTTAAAAATGAGGGCTTGGTTGCTTTTGTCTGTCTTTGGTTTGTTTTGGGTTAGAGTTTTTCACCTCCTCCCCCATTCTCAAAAATGGCAAGTGGATTTCCTGGGATCTGGGGTCAGTACAGCTGGACAAAGGCCAAGAGGTCATTTTCTTTCTGACTGCTACGAGATGTTCTGGTAGATAATCAGGGTGTGTAACCCATATTATTTATTTTAAAAATACTTCAGTGGAACTGAAACTRTCATATTTTTTATACAACATGAGAATAGGCTTGAAAATAGGCAAATAAAAATAGACAAATGCCTCTGAAAATAGGCAAATCCCCAAAGGTTGCCTTCCCCACCCTTGGGCCCTTACCTAATGCAGCTGCAACCCGTGTTCCACCTTCCACTTTCCACAAATACTTCAGTCCCTCTGCAGTATGTGCTCAGATTTACTTGAGTTTCTTGTCCTGACATGCTCCTTTTACTGTTTCTCTCATTTTTCCTCTCCAGATGTGTGGACATCTCTCTGTGCAGACATGGCTGAGAGAGCTAGTATTTACAGTGAGCATGGGGAAGGACCTCTGCCAACTTCAGCAGACTCTGGGTGTGTAAATCCCTTCAGGTCCATCATAAAATCCAACCTGGATTTTGTTGGTTTTTTGTAAAACATTGATGTGGAAAGGTTGCTGTTGTAAATACCTGTGTGAAACCAGAAGGAACAATAACCTTGCCCTTGTTGTAATGATCATTGCAGCGAGCTCTTGTGTCTTTGTCACACAGCAGCGAAGTAACTTCATCCTCTTGCAGGATTTCAAGCTGAGAAACTAACTTTTTGTCCATCATGTGGTAAGGGACCTACAGAAAATAAATAGCACATATTCAAAAATACTGTGCCAATGGGAAGCAGTTGGATCTTTCTCATGGTTACAGGGTATCTATGAGGCCCAGATCATGACCTGAAGTGGTGCACAGCCTGGAAAGCAGCAAGCCCTGACTCACCTCCACTCCACTTGTGAAAAGTAAAGAGAAAATCTGCAAATTGCATCTCTGCAAAATGGTGTCACAGCCTCTGGTGGTGGCTGCAGTGGGGAAACTCCAATTGCCAGGTGAAATGAAGACTTCAGCACTGGGAGGGTTGGCACAGGTCACAGAAAATGGCAGGGGGCGGACCCTGAAGTTTGTTTCAAGTGCAGAGAGGGCAGATTTTTAAACTATGTGCTCTGAAAGAGCTGTACTTACTCCACTCCATCTCTGCAGGCACCTGTCAGGGAGATCCCCTGATTACCTGTGCAGGGTCAATCATCTACACAGATGCTGGGGGTTTTGACTATAAGCTGGTTTGCTGTTTGTTCTTCCTGTTACTGACAGCACACAGAGAGAAAGACTTTGAACTGGTGAATGATGTGCAGAGMAACCACTGCAGAAACAAGAGAACAGAGCCCAGCCCCTGTCCTTGATGGTTTTTGCAGTTTGCTCAGCYTGTGTTTGCCCTTGTCAGGAAATGCAGAACGCTCAGAGCAGCAAAGACTTTTCATTCTGCTTGAACTTGGCCCTACCCGGAAGGCTGAGTTTGATAAAGTCAAAAGATTCATTGCATCAAGAAAGGTGTAAATAGTGGCACAGTCTTACAGGGCTACAGATGCCACATCTTGCTTCGCCTTTCCTCACCTGCCATTCCTATAGCAGAGGGTGTCCTCTATTTTAAGCTTATTTTAGCTGAAATTTTATTAAACTTTGTTTGAATCCTGGTAGCAGCTTTAAGCCCACCTAGAGCTGTAGAYGTTTGCTGAATATGACAATTATTTGTGGGTTTTGGCACTAATTCTGCCCAGGAGTRCTCTGAAGTAGTCAGAACTTCTGGAGTGGAGAAGAGTGCATGTACTTGTGCTTGTTTTAAGCATTCCAAGAGGAAACTCTGTGAGAATTTTCTGATGGTGCAAATTGTGAAACGTCTATGGCAGTGGAAGGAGGAGCTGCTGTGGGATTATTGGGATGAACTTGCACTGTAGTGTGATGGACATGGCTCTTGGTCTCTTTCAGGGTAGAAAAACCTCTTTTTGATAATAGGACAGTCCTTTTAGGCTTCATAAAGACTGGGATTGAGAGGTTTTTTGGGCATCATCAGTGACCATGGCTAATTTAACTCAGCATTATGAACAATAAAATACATTGTCAGGCATCAGATCTGAACTCAGGAATTGTTTTTTTGTTTCTCCCTATTGAGATTACAAATGTAAACCCATAAAAATGGTGAAAGTAATTTTCTAGAATTTGATTTTATGATGTTTTATTATTAAAACAAGAAATATAGTTTCCTATCTTAGGGAGAACTAGAAACAACATAAATAAGAGTCAGAGTTTTTGAGAAGAATGAGCCTATTCCTTCAAAGCTGCAAGTTCCTGCTGCTTTGGAAAGTGATAAATCCCAAAGAAATCTCACCTTGGACATTTTAYATGCTGAGTGAATTCAGAAAACAGTTATTTTTTTAAAAAGAGATATTATAATATAGCAATCTATTACTCAGAAAACTGTTTTTAGTAGCTCATTCAGAAGGATTTGTCTCTGTAAAAACTCTGCAGTCAATGCAAAAAGCAACATTTTGGAAAGTTGAATTTGGGGCAACTGACCTTCCAAAATTCAGGCCGATTAGAAAGCCAGACACGTCACCTCAGTAACATGTAATGAACAAAAGGCATTCTTAGCACCTAATTGTAAGCTGAAACTTACTTATACAACACAATTTTCAAGGATCACAAATAATGAACAAATTAATGAAATTTATAGCCTGTTTGCAAATCACTTGTTGACAGAAAGTGTTCTCCTTGTCAGCTCACATTACTCATTGCCAATTCTTTCAGTGACTGACTTCAAAGCTACTGATTCCTCAGTGATGGTTTTTGGATAAACTCTCCTACTCCAGTTGGTGTGYGACATTCCTGCCTGTGATTTCAATAATTGATATGATTAGTTACTTGCTAACGGTGCTCCTTGCCCCTTTTGCTGAGTGCATCCAGACAGGGCAATGCAAACACTGTCAGTGCAAGAGAACAGCTCCYTCTAAGGCTCGCCACAATCCTGGGGCAGAGGAGCTGAGGAGRACGGCAGGAGGGAAAGCTGGAGATAAAGGCCAGCCCATGGAGAAGCCTCTTCCCTCCAAGAGCAAGGCAGGAGTGCCTGCCAGGTCCTCGTGCAGAACATTCACTGAAATATGAGGAGTCACACGTGTGGACTCCGACCTGCCGARCCACGGGTTACACACTGATTATACAGCTCTTCCCTTGGGTTTCAGGCCAAGATTTTAAAATGTAACATCCCTAAAATCCTTTGTTTTATTCCCCTTGGTGAGAGTGGTGACTTTCAGCTGGGAGCATGGAGGTGATGTCAGGATGTGAACATGTCAACAGGTATCTATTGCTCCTGAAAATCAGGACATTTTCAAGGCATGTGCTCTGACTCAGCCCTTTAGCCTTACCTTGACCTTTCCTGCCTTTGAAATGCAGCCTGTCTCTTTCTGAYCTGCTGCTGCTATCTCTTGTAATTMTCTTTCTTTAATTCCCTAATATTYTCTGTTCTAAAGCAGAATCTTCAACTTTTTCTACTGTTTTGTTTGTCCCATGCTTCCAACAAGCCTTATCGGTTGTCTGGTAAATTCTGATTGGTTATGTAATTAGCTGGACATGGAGAYAAACTGTGGTCCAAATGTTTCTCTAAAACATTTTAAAATTACCTATAAATTTTGATCACTACCTGCCCTAAGTCATTGTAACCAGTAGATAAATGCAGTGTTGAACTCTAGGGAACAGCAGTGCAAGGAAAAGTCCATTTACACAGAATTTGTATTTGCAATACKCTAAGACTCACTTCAAATTTCTCCCTTTTCTATGTGTACATCTCAGCACTAACAGTGCTCCTCTTCATCCCTATTTTGGGAATTTCTTGGTGCGTTTGCAGACGTATTGGTGCAAAAAAAATGCAAAAGAGAAAGCTGAGATTTGGTTGCAGAAGAGCATTGAATAGTTTCAGTGAATATAAAACTTTTCAAGACATCCCGAAGTGAAGAAATTAAAACAGGCTGTGAATGGAGAATAACTGGCTGAATTCTAATTTAATTGTAAATTTTGAAACTGCATAATTTATGTGTCAAAAGACATAAAATCTAGTAAATCACTTTTTCCCAACAGAGGAATTTTCAGATACAGTTTTGTTCTTTTGGTGGAGTAGGAGGGAGTTTTGATATATTTCCTCCAGCACAGTCTGTTTTCTAGCTGAGAAAGAGAAGGAAAGGCTGGAGAACTGGAAGTGCTTTGCTCATGCTGGTCTGAAAAGAACACCCCAAATGCACTCAATAATTTCCTCACAGAAACACAAAAGGATGATAGAAGAAGGAAAGAGGGAGAGAAGGGACAGGTTTGGGGTCCTGGGGGATATTTGGATCTCTGGGGCAGATTTGGAGATGTGGGGCAGATTTGGAGCCCTGGAGCAGGTTTGGAGTTGTGGGGCAGGTTTGGAGCTTTGGGCAGGTTTGGAGCCCTGGGGCAGATTTGGAGCCCTGGCACAGATCTGGAGTCTTGGGGCAGGTTTGGAGCCCTGGCACAGATTTGGAGCCCCGGGGCAGGTTTGGAGCTGTGGGCAGATTTGGAGCACTGGGACAGGTTTGGAGTCTTAGGGCAGATTTGGAGCCCTGGGACAGGTTTGGAACTTTGGGCAGGTTTGGAGCTGTGGGCAGGTTTGGAGCCCTGGCACAGATTTGGAGCCCCGGGGCAGGTTTGGAGCTGTGGGCAGATTTGGAGCCCTGGCACAGATTTGGAGCCCCGGGGCAGGTTTGGAGCTGTGGGCAGGTTTGGAGCCCTGGCACAGATTTGGAGCCCTGGGGCAGGTCTGGAGCCCTGGTACAGATCTGGAGCCCTGGCACAGATGTCACTCAGCAGAAATGGTGTGGGGGGAGATGTGGCACATTGGTGCTGCCACATCCCGCTCCCAGGGGCACATCAGGGATCGCAGTCGATGCAGAGTGGCAGCCCCAGCAGGGCTCCCCTGCCCTTCCTGCCCGAGGGGGCCTGGCACAGCCCTTCCCACACTGCCCCTCGCAGGGTGCACTTCCCTGCACAATCCGCAAACGCAGCAAAAAGCATGAATTGAGTTAATGAGTTATTTTGATCTCTTCTGAAGTGATAAAAAGAAAGCTGTAAAACTCAGTGCATACAAGTTCCAACTTGAAGACATCTAATAGTATCTAATATAGTAATTTGATTAATGTTCTCTGCTCCTTCTGTAGGTTTCTCTAATGCACCCTGCTGAGCTTTTGGAGGTGCTCACAATGTACACAGGAAATTAAATGACAAAGAATATGCTGTGAACTGTTCATACCAAGCAAACTAGAATGAAATACAGTATTTGTTGGGAGAATAATAAACATCCACATGCAATGCTGCATGCTGGCTAACAATTTAACCAGTGCTCGAAAAAACAGATTAACTGTATTATGTGCCTCTCTCGTCTGTAACTGCCAACTCATTACATAGCAAGATAGGTTCCATCTCAGCCAGCCTGAGACCTCTAAAATCAATATAACTCTTTAAATGCAACTTAGAAACTCCTAGACTATGAGCTCAAACCACAGCATTGGTGCTTGCCTATTTAAGTGATAATCCAGAGGTAAAACTTTTAAAAGAAGTCTATCTGTGGAAGTAAAAAGCATGATACAGGTCTCATTATTGGAAAGCAAAGGTCTTTCCTTTCTTCTCAAACTCRTGTGGATAAAAATCAATCTTCAGCAGGACTGGTTGTGCAGCRGTGAGGGCCAGCTGTGAGGATCTAATAGAGCCTCTGGGCTGAGGGAAGGCAGGAAGATGTACTTCTCCATCGAAAGGGAGATAAAATCTTCCCAGCTGCTTGTTTCAGTCTGCTATGAATACCATGGTGTTGCCTGGATTTAGCACAAGACAACCAGCAGTAAGCTGGGTTCACTCTGGATCTGGTGCTACCTTGTAYATGCAACTTTAGCCAGTCAAAAATGTGGGATTTGCAGAATTTAATTCCTTATAATGGCCCTAGTGAAAACACCCATGAGTGGCTGCATCTRTTCCAGCACAGGACAACTGACAGATGCAGCAGTAGTATTTCATGGTATCATAGGAGTATTGGGTGTTCCCTTCTGTCACTCTCAGGTATCCCTGACTCGGATTTCCCTCACCCTGGGATTTTGTGTCTGGTGTGAACATGTGAGAGGCACTGCAGTAGTGGTCCAAGCAACACTTGTTTTTTGGTAACAGAAAAAGATTGGAGCACACACTGATTCTTCTTTATCCAGATTTAGGCATGGCTGCTAAGCAGAATTCTGCTTTATATCTGGATTTTTAGCGTGCTGATAGCAGGGGTCTTTAGGGGTCTTTTATTTAAATTCCCTATTAAAGTGCTTCAGATATGAAAATCAGAAAAGAATTCTTATTTCAACATTCAAATTGAAGATTCACAGATCATGTATTTCAAACCATCTTTGCTCATTTTTTTATTATTCTCACAACTCCCACATTTATTTTCCAAGTACTTTTAGATGACCCACAGCTTCTCTTTTTTCAGCAAGAAGCCACTCATGCATCTCATGAGCATCACAGATTCCCACTGTGTTTGTTTATCAGTGTGTTTTCAGTGTCTCTTGATCCTTTTGGCTGTCCAAATGTTTGTTTGGAATTATTCATAAGATTAGGGAGTCAATCTGCTTTACTCCAGTTCTAGGACAAAAAATTGCTCTGGTCAAGACTCCTTCAAGACTGGGAGCTGCTGGACTGGGAGCTGCATTCAGACTGGAGTTCACCAAAGCACAGGGATGCACTAAAGTTCCCTTGCTCCACTGGTCCTCCCATGTAGGGAAATTGTTAAATTGGAATGAGAATTGTTATCAAATAAAAGAGACTACCAGTGATGAAACTCAGAAGGGTTTCTTTAAATGCAGTTCTAGCAAACTGATAATTCAAGCTTCTAATTGTTAGCAAAACAATAGGAAGTCTATAAGCTGGATATTTGCCAGCAGGGGCCACTTCTGGAAACTCTTTGCTTTTCTCCCTTCATCTGCTGCATTGAGATCAGGGAGAGAGTTATGTCAACACTTGGAGATAATCTTTTTATATGGGTTYACATAAGAGAATAAGGAAAAGGCTGAGAAACTTGTTCCCTTTTGTAGGTGTYGTACTGAGAAAAGCAAAAATATGGAAAGTTAATATCTGAGAATAATAAAACAAATAAAGGAAATAGGCCTAAAATGAAGGAACCTGGAAAGGCATTGCCCACACGAGCAGTTTTTGCTGTCCCACTCTTGTATGAATGCACAGGTTTGTGGAGTGTTTCTCTTCAGGCTTCTGTGGGAGAAACATCRGCAACCAATTTCAAAAGGAGCAGATTTAACAAACATTATTAAACTTGAATAGCAAGGAGCACCAGGGCAGAGTTTAATCACTCCTGTATTTCTAATAAACAGGAGTGCACTTGATTGCTTTGGAGGTGGGTCTGAGCTGCAGAGTGAGCCCCAGAGAGAGGAGGAACTGGGGCTGTGTGTGCAGGACAGGGAGGGCAGCAGTCCCTGCCATCCTGCTCCAGGTGCCCCAGGAGCAGAATTTGCCAAAAGAGGAGTTCTCTGTTGGCTCAGTGAGGCGCTGCTGGTGGCAGGGCTGCAGCAAGGGCTGCGGTGGTGCCCAGGAGAGCCAGGAGGGCACATCTGGGGCTGCTGGGCTGTGACACCAACACCCCCAGGAGGTCCCAGCCCATAAGGCCTGCCCCACACAGGTCACTGCCACACTTCTCTTGGATTACTTTGCAATCACTTGTGGGTTTTTTTCCTGGTTTTATAGTAAAAGAGTTATTTTAACTCACTACTTCCCCAGTTATGACTCAGTGTTGTTCTCTCGTGGCATTCCCTATTTGCATTTTACAGTTCTTACTCTGATTACAGCTTGAGCCTGGCAGAAGTGCTTTAAGCAGTGTCTGGTTTACTCAGGCTGAGGTATTTTGGAGTGCTGCAGACATTCAGATATCCTCTGCTGACTTTACCAAACGTCCTGCGTGGCTTTCCTTGCCTAAAAGCAGAACAGAATCATTGCTCTCTTCCTTTGCCTTCCCCTCCCTCAAAGCTCCAGCAGATGATGGTTAAATTATTGCAAACCTTTCTGTGTGGTACCCCAAGGCACTGGACAGCAAATGAAAAGGCCAAAAAAGTATCTGTGAATAGATTTTCTTGTTTAAATTTGCAACCAAGAACTGCAGTGAATTTTTCAAACTATTTTAAATATTGTAGAGTTCTGTCATATTTTTGCCATCCTGACATTGTAAATTGATGTATTTTATTGACCTGACACAACAATAAATAATACAATTCAGTTTTATTTAATGATTTCTGGTTTCAGCAGTAGAGAAGCTTCGCCAATTTTAAATTAGGTCTTGGAGTAAATTTAAAATTAATGAAATTTAAAGCTGTGATTTGTTTAAGGATCCAGAACATTCACTCTTTCATCTATTCATCAAGCTCTTTAATTACCTAGTATGCATGAAACCTGTATTATGTCTTATTATTGAGAGATTAATTTTATGAAAACCTCAGAGTGATACATCATTAGAGCGACTCTTGGATAATGTATAGTCTAACCTTTTGTGCTAATCCCACCACAGAAGAAGAGAGGGAAGCTGACAACTCTTCTGCAGTGTTTTATTCCTGCTGTGTCCCTGCAGTATTATCAGCTGCTCGCAGAGTTTGTCTCTCGTTCCCCGTTCATTTCCAGCCCTCGCTGGCTGTCAGTCCCRCTCAGCCCGGGCTCAGGGATGTGCCGGGCACGTCCAGGAGCAATCCCGGTGGATGTTGTGCTGCTGCAGAGGACGGCCACGGCTGGGGACACTGCCCCAGGGATCTGGGGCCTCCCGGGGCTGAGGCACTGCGGAGATGGARCGGCCTGTGCGGTGGGAGGGAGGAACTGCCCGCACTCAGGAGTTCTGCCGGGAGCTCCGGGAGCCACAGGCAGCTCCCACAGGCCAGGGGCGGGAAATGGCTCCCGGAGCTCAGAAACCCCACTCTGTGCCCCCTCTCTGGGGCAAACAATTCCCGCTTGGCAGCTGCAGTTGTCCGAGTGCAGCTGTGAGAGAGCCACAGAACCCACAGAGGGAGCAGCAAGTCCAGGGGGACAGGAGAGCCTCCCGTGCCGCGCCCCGGCTCGTGCCTGGTACCTCAGCCCCGGGAGGGTGTGCCCTGTCCGGCCCCAGCCCCAGGAGGGTGTGCCCTGTCCAGCCTCACCCCAAGGAGGGTGTGCCCTGTCCAGCCCCAGGAGGGTGTGCCCAGTCCGGCCCCAGCCCCAGGAGCGTGTGCCCAGTCCGGTCCCAGGAACGTGTGCCCTGTCCAGCCCCAGGAGGGTGTGCCCAGTCCGGCCCCAGCCCCAGGAGGGTGTGCCCTGTCCGGCCCCAGGAGCGTGTGCCCTGTGCCCCGGGAGCCGGGCCCACCCTGCCCAGGGGCCAGCGGGCAGCGGCTGGAGCGGGGGACCCGTGCTGGGGACAGGGACAGGGACAGTCACCAGTGCAGGGCAGCACTCACCCTGCAGCCCCTCCACGGCCCCAGCTGAGCCCTGCCCTGGCTGGGCTCTGTGAGCACTGCCTGGGCTGGCCTGGCTCTGTGGGCACTGCCCTGGCTGGGCTGTGTGGGCACTGCCCTGGCTGTGTGGGCATTGCCTGCCCTGGCTGTGTGGGCA
>JACDOX010000043.1:5456986-5776507 GCA_014549065.1 Cardinalis cardinalis | reverse complement strand
TCCCGCTCCCAATCCCGCTCCCATTCCCGTTCCCAGTCCCGCTCCCAGTCCCGCTCCCAATCCCGCTCCCATTCCCGTTCCCAGTCCCGCTCCCATTCCCGCTCCCAGCCCCGCGGGGGCCGCGCCGGCGGGACCGTGCGCCCGCGGGGTCCCCAGCAGCAGCGCGGCTCCACGGGAGGGCGCTCTGGTTCCACGCAAACCGAGCCGCGGGAGCATTTGTCCTTCTTTTAAAAAGGCAGTTGAGCGGTGACAGGTAATTTGGCACATTTCTCGCTGAGATGTGCCAAATGATTTGGCAGATATTTCGCATACGTCTGAAAATAGGAGCACCTGCTGCTGGCCTACGGGGAGGCTGGGGATGAGGGGGATTTCATTAGTTGTTAATTACAGGCCCTGTAACAAAACTCTCACATTGGGTGCACCAGCCAGGCCCTGCAAAGGGAGACCCATCTGCCCAAAGACGTACAGAGGCACTCACTTAAAAAACTTTCCTCCCAAGTGCCAGCATCTTTTCAGCCATCTTCGACAATTCCATCGCCTTGTAATGATGAGGAGTGTGATTGATCTGGTTTGTCAGTCACACCACATGACTGCATTTGCATGACTGGCAGATAAAGGTAGTTCTGATGTTCCAGGGGTAGAGAAACTTGTGAAACCTCCACATCCTGCTCCAGGAATATAATTTTCCTTTTTACGGTCTCCTAAAGGTCTGCTGAAGTTTAAGCTGGCAACAGAGAAGAATCACCAACAGAAACTTTATTAAAATACCTGCAGAGATAACACAAAGGAATTTATGACTGAACATAATTGTGAGTATACAAGACTTCTGAAACCAATTGATTGCCCAGAATTCATCTCAGGCAAAATTTTCAGATTAGGAAAAGAATTAGAGAGCTTTTAGAGGTTGAAATAGGTAACAATAATGTGAAACATATGTAAAATACTAATGAAGATTATGCATTGAAATGTCTTTTTACATGCCCCTTTTCCTGATGAAGTAATCTTTGGTTTCAAATACTAATTAAAAATAGGACTTCAGGCAGACAAGTCGGGTCTATGTGTGAATAAGCATTTTGGCAACTGTAATCACATAAATTGGCAGAAAACTGTACTGATGTCAGTCCCAACACAGTGCAGAATATGAATGCAATAGCAGTTGACAAAGTTAGGCAGGCTTTTCTCCTTTCTTCCTGTCTCCAAATCTACAGGGCAGACAGATGGCCAAAGCTGGATTGTTTTTAACTAACTGAACTTCAGCACTTCCCTCTTTGAGTCATAGTTTTAGTCCTGTATTAGGATCCCATTAACTTCACAAATGGTTTGGAGGAGCATTTGATTTTCTCATAATTGCATCAGCCCCACCTTCAGTAAAGTCTAATGTTTTTATTTAACCATAAATATTTATTAAAAACCAAACCAAAGCTAAGAATCAGCTGTACAAAACACCAGGAAAAAGGAGAGCAGGAAAACAAGACCTATGCTCATGTATGAGGTTACAGGATGGAGAGGGTCCCTGGGTGCAGCAGTCTCTGTAGGGTCCAGACCCTGCAGGACCAAGCTGGGTGTTATTTATGCTCATAGTTCAAACAGGATCATTTCCAGTAGAATTCCTCATATTTTCATGCCACATCTGTTCTTTATAAACTGCATGCTGACCCAGAATGTCTTCTGAGAATATCTACAGAAGAAAATTTTTAAAAATTAAGATTTTCATCAAAGCAAGAAAGCATGCAAGATCAAATGAAGCATCTTTGCTCATTTAAAACATGTCCACTGGCAATGATGAAGTCCTGTTCCAACAAAGACTCAGGCTCATATTTGCACCTCGGCCCAGCACAATGAGCACTTTGAATACTGGTGAAGGGCTACAGAAGGGCTACACTGGACATCCCTGTCTGTTCTGAGTGTCTCTTGGGGTGCTAGAGCTGACCCCAGGAGTGCCCTAACAGTCTTGGGCACTGGGCATGTTTGGGGATTGGTTGGATGAGGGATGGGATGGGATGGGATGGGATGGGATGGGATGGGATGGGATGGGATGGGATGGGCAGGCACTAGAGGATTGGCAGTGCGCTGCTGGCCCCGACAGTGCCTGTTTATTTTTCTTGGGTGGTTCCCCCTCTCTGTTCTCCTTTTTATCCAGGAAGCACTGAAAATCTGGGCCTATAAATCTTTCAAATCATATAGTGGCAAGACAGATGCAATTTCAGGCTGTAACAATTTTAAATAGTAAATATTACTAATTAGAAGCACTGTAATTATGTTTAATAGTTTAAAAAGTTAAAAATAAGGGATTAGATGCTGTCTATATGGAAAGACACATTTATTTCAATAATTTTACAAGATTTAGAGTTTACATAGTCTCAGACCAAGCAAATGCCTTCAGCCAGCCACTGAAGAGATTGAGAGTGGCCCTGGCCACAGGAGTTAGATCCCCTGTCCGTCCAGACAAACTCTTGGTGCAAAAGGGATTCTTGGACGAGTATCAATAATAGGCTTCTAAGAAGATGCCAACTAGGTATATCCATCATTCTTGGGTTCTCTAGCTTATTTAACGTAACAGATTAAAAAAAGTAGTCTGCAGGCAAAAAAAAAATTCCTCTTGCTCTAGTTTATTCATATCACAGTTGGGGTTTTGTGGAGACAGAACTAATTTCCAAAGGCCAGAGCAACAAAACTTGAATTTCTTGTCCAGTCTTGTTTTGGATGCAACCTGGCAATTACTCTCCATGAGCTGCTTGTCCTGTAGTTAGGTAGGTAAGGCAAGGTAGGTATCCAGTACTTGTAGTAGACAGCACATGGCAAGAAAACACAGAAGTGTGACTTCCTGGTAGTTTGCGATGAGTATTTATGAACATCAGTTACTAAAACATTTGATTGCTCTTTGAAAATGGTCTATATATTTTGTTTATTTTTTATTTCAGGTTTTCACAATGAGCAGAAATTGATACATTTGTGAGGAATCTGACTGGCAGAGCTTTAATTTTTTCAAATATTAATTTTTAAATAATTGTTTTCGCTCCACTTTGAAAAAAAATGAATAAATGAAAATTAGATCTTTTTACTTATAGCATCTGAACAGCACTTGGGATTTTGACATTGAGACAGTCACAAGGACTGGGTCACCTGCAACATTTTACTCATTCCCTTTGCATTCTCTCTCAAGCAGGATTGTACATTTTCTTACTATTTTTCTTCTTGATAAAATCTCTAGACTGATACCAAAATAGCTAGAGAATACTGCCTGCTGAAGTTGCATAATATTTGAATTTCTTTTTTCTCAGGATAAATTGTGAAAAGTGGCATTGAATTAATCCATTATTGAGAACATCATTAAACTATAATGAGGACAAAGCGGTACAAAATGCATCCATTCTCACGAATTCTTCATGATTGTAACCAGAATAGCTAATGGCAAAACATGTTACTTTTTACATTAAAAATGTAATAATGGCAGAAGACATTGTAACTTGAATTGATTGTTGCGCTAAACTTACAAATCAAAAGGCTTTATTTGAATAACAGACTTGTTTTTTTAGTAAACAAATATGATACGAAAACTACTGTAGAGGTACCAGAAAGATACTGATCTGGTCATGTTGCTGTAGTATAGTAGTTTCCTTTTTAGAGACAGGGTGAATTAACAGTTGCTAAAGAAATATGAATCTGGTCCAGTATTAAGTAATTTTAGCACTTTACAATCTTGTTAAATCTGAAACAAGAGTAAGTCTGAAGCGGAAAGAAAATCTGTAATGATGGATGCTAATAAATACCCAGCCAGGGGAATTGGTCTGGGAAAATGCTTAGTTTATGCATCCCTTCAGGAACTGTTTTCCTACCTCTCCTGTGGAAGAAATGGTTGTGATCACTAACACCCTCCTTCCACTCTTGTGGCATCGCCAGTCAGAGCAGCTCCTGGCAGCAGCCTTCAAGCTGTTTCACCCCTGCTTCAGCACAGCTCTGCCTGATGGCGCAGCACCATGTCAGACAGCTCTGGGTGCCCCGGAGCACCTGAGCAGGGACTAAAGCATCACAGAAGGACAATGCTGGGAGCTGCCTGGCTTCATCATGGGACAGCCATTAAGGACACCTCTCACTGGAGTTAAACCACAATCATGTTATCCTGATGCCTGTGTGCATGCAGGCTCTGTGCAGCCTCAAAGCTGGCTTGCAATCATGATCATGACCCAACAGTATGTGCCAAAGAGTCTCTGCTTGGGATAGTAAATTCACAGCTCCTCATTTCTCTTGTCCTGTTTTATTGCAGGAGTGAGGAAAACATCTCTGTAATGAGGAAGGGGCCACATGGAGACAGAAGCAACGGATACTTGCCTGTTGGTATTGGGAGAGAGGTCCTAGAATCACAATGAATTTAGGGACAAATCCCCAAATGACCTACTTCCATGACAGTTTATTATCCACCACAGTCTTAAACCCACCCACTGGGGTGCAAGGGGGTTTAAGAGCAATTAGTCCATGAAGAGAAAAGGACCTAAAAATGTTGTAGGTGTCTCATTCTAAGAGTTTGGAAAATAAGAAGCACTTCTCACCCCAAACCATACAAGTGGAATTCATATATGTGTGCATGTATGTATGTGGTTTATAACTAGAACTGGAAGGTGATAACCACTTTATGGCAAAGGTAACGATTCTCTTATCATTGCTAAGTGGAAAGACAATCTGCCTGATGGTAAAAACCAAGTTATCCCTGCTTTTAATGCTGTTGCGAGTAAACTTGTTAATGTTCAGCTTTTTAAAATGAAGCAGGGAGCTCAGCTGTTAAAGATGGCTAAATGATAAAAGAGAGTTGCAAACTGGCTTACAGTTACGCTTGCAGAGCTCCCATAGTGCCATTCTGGTAATGATAACTTTTTAGAGAGCTGGCCACCTCTAGCATTTGGCTGTGCTGCAGGAATGCCAGTTGTAATTTAACAAGTTAAAAATACTTTTTCACAGCTTATTCAGGGTGACAAATACTTCCTGTTCTGCAAAAATGTGAAAACTAAATCAGCTCTTCTCCCTGAAACATTGTTCCACAGTACTGTTTTCATTTTAATGAATAGGAAGAATTTTGCAGAATTTTCTTCAAATCTTTTCCATGCATTTCCACCAAAAAGGCTGCCCTTGTTGTCCAAGTCCTGCAGCAGGGGCTCACTCTGCTGAGTCACTGCAGCCTGCTGACAGAGCCCACTCCTGCTCTCAACTTGGCATCCATGTGAGCCAGCTGGCCCACAAAAACAAGTTTTCCTAATTAGCCATCTCTCTTGACAGGTGGAGGTCAGCGCTATTGTGAAAATGGTGCTAGACTAGGAAGGCCCAAATAATAGGACTAAACCAGTGAAGTACTGGTGAAAGAGAGGAAATTCGCCCATCACGGGCCAGGCTGTGAGTAAAGTCTGATTTCCCCAGTGTGCATTCTGTCAGAGGAAGTACAAGCAGCCACACGCAGCCTGCTCAGCAGCAGGGTGGGCACACATGCAGTGAAGGAATCCTCACTCTGCCTTCAGTCACAAATAAGAAGTACACGTGGGTCCTATGAAAAAGGGACTTGCAATGGGCTGCATCAGCCTGCTGGCAAGGTACCCCCAAGACATGTACCTGATCTGCTCTTCCAAGATGACCAGGTAGAGAAAATCAGATTTTACTGATCATGAAACCCTAACCTTCTGCTTCATGTGAAAATTGATTTCATGGCTCTCAACACAGCTTTCTGAGGACAGTGTTTACTGTGCACCTCTTAAGCACACTTCTATGGCACTGATGTGTAAATGGCCGAGAGACAGGCACAGCATTCCTGATAGACCTGTTGGACTCACGCATTGTATGACAATATCACGACCATAAAGGCTGCTCTTTCTCTGTTCCACTACACATAATTGAATTGTTATTTTGTCCTCATTCTCTCTTCATTCACCATCCTGCAGTAAATTTTCTCTGTCAATGTAGTTCTTGTGTGTTGTGGTGCATTTTTGATTGTAACTTGGTCCTAGTAGTCAGTTTTATAACCCCCTCCTATTTTGCATTGCTATAACATATTTTATTACCCATGGGTTGTTCCTTCCCTCTGTGTTGTTGGTTTTGCCCTAGTTATCCATTTCCCCAAAGACCTGCCCTTTTGTTCCAGTTCCTTCTCCCATTGAATGTAAATCCCTCCCCAAGCCTGCCCCTTTTCTCTAGAAACTTCCCTATCAATTTTGTGTCCTTTGAAACCCCATTGGTTTGTTTAAATTGTTCTCCTCCCCTGTACTCCCCTGTTGGTTTAGACACTGTATTCCCTGCTTTGTGTTCCACTCCCAGTTTCTCCCAACTGGTTCAAGACTGTATCCTCCTCTGGGTCCACTCCTGTTTATAAGTTGATGAGTGCTTTTAATTCAATGTCTTTGTATCTCTGACCCTCGGGGGAGTAAACAGCTTTGGAAAACATACAGAAGACCTCTCCCTGTTCGTTGTCCCTACCCTTGGCACAGTCCTGTCCCCGATGCAGCCCACTCGTGCCATAGAGTAGCTGTGCCCTGCAGCCTCGCCCTAGATTTGATGGCTTTCTGGGGGTGGCTCACTCTCACCAATGATGTCGGGAGCTGGTCAGGCTGAAGAAATCCAGCACTGCAGCACTTGTCCCATGAAAAAGCTTGTTGGGTTGGTTAACCCAGGCAGCTCACAACGTGCTGCTGTCAAAGTCCCATAGCTCTTGTGGCCAAAAGCTGGCAGGACATGCCAGCATGACAGTGGTCCTGCAATGACACCCCCTGTCATGGATCACTGAAAGCTGCAGGCTTCCATCACATGGAGAATCATCCTGATCCCACTCTTATATTGTTGAGATGAAGCAGAAACCTACCCTAAGAGACTCTAGTCTTCAAGACATCCCCTTAGATAAACACCTTGTACCTAAGCAGTTAATTAATTTTAGAATGATCTGTTAAAGACTATATAATACTTTCATATTACAGCTAAATATTATCTCCTGTAAAAACAAAGGTCTTTAAGCAAATAAAAACCTTGCAAAAATAGCACTTGAAAAAGTATATTTTTTTAACTTCCAGTTATAATTATTTTTGAAGCCCTGGAAAATAGTTCATGTGTTGTATAAATATCCATCAAATTTTGTAGTTCTTGTTCACATCACAAAGGGTAATATGTTCTCTTCTGTTCTTTAGCAACACCAAAATAGCAAAGTCCATCCCTTCAGATGCTGATGGCAGTGTGTCACCCTGCAGGACAATGGGAGTTGAAAAGAGAAGAGGAGAAATACGTGTCACATCAGGGTTCTCCAAACCCCTTATGTCATGCTGCCTCTTTCAGTGTTGCAACACACTGAGTTCAAAACAAAATGGTTTCATAACCATATGGTTATGGTTTCATAACAAAGGGACATTTATGATGAATTGTTGCCATAATGTGTTACCAAAAGGTTTGCCAGGATTGGTGTGCTGTCAGTGGCAGCCATCCTACAAAGTACATCCCAATTCTTGTGCATATAAGAACTGTCTGTGAGTGGTTAAATGGTAGCTATATGAATACATAAAAATGTTGTTGCTGATGTAGAGAATTTGGGTGGCAGTAAATAAAGCAATTCCTTTAATGCTTTTACTTCCTAGGTAAATAGTATGAAAACCCATATGCATAAACAGCATTAAATATGTCTGTATGAAGAAATACAGCTTGACCACAGGGAAGTTTGCAAGAAGGGATGAAAAAGGAGCTGTGAAACAGGGGCAGCAGGAAGGAGCTGTGTTAGACCAGTTATCCAAGTCTCCAGTGAGTTCAGTGAGGTCAGTGATGGCAGTTCATAACCCCCATAGCTCAAGCTGCTGTCTCTTGGCCACCTCTCTGGAACATTAAATAAAAGCTGAGTTGCATTTTGGGGATGCCATATCCTTGCTCCAGAGGTGCAGGAGGCACATCTACCCTGTGTAGCCATGGAGCTTCCAGCCAGCTTTGCAGAAGGCACCACTGATGATGCAGCTGTGGCAGTGAAGGAGTTCATGTATTCTTGTGAAATCCATGCAGGAGATGAGAGAATATCCATGGGACTAATTAGTGTCAGGTGGCATCCGCACAACTGCAATGTTTGCAATAGCCAAGTTGGCTATTCTAAAGCTGGTTCAGGCCTGTCCATAGAAACAGAAGAACAAAAATAGCCTGCAGGTAATTGTAATTTAAGGTATTTATATGTCAGTGTTTTCCAGCTCATAATCATATAGCAGAGTCAATAGGAGGTTTGCTGGCTTGGCTGAAAGGTTCTCCATGTCACTCTCCCCCATTTTAATTATGTGCATTACAACTCAGCACTGTTTTATGTTGTAAACTGAAAGGACCAACTTGAATATGAAGACCAAATAGAGGTACAAGTCCAAATGAACCTGGAGAGCAGCTCAGTGCCCCTGCTGTCAAAGGGCAAATGGTTTCTCTCTTCTTTTTGAGGCATTAGTCCTTTTCACAGAAGACCACCCTTACTACCACACTGCACCCTCTCCATGGCACTCTCAGCAGAAAATTCAGTACAGGGATGCAGAACCCAACTCTGACTCACAGAGAAAAAGGCTGTGCAGAGGTAAGGGCTGAATACAGATAGGATGGAACAGGGAAATAGAGAGTTATGTTTGGTAAAGATGGGCACTGTCCTGGTGAGGATGGTAAGGTTGAGTTACCATTCTTCAACCTCCATTGTGGTTAATGGATTGAAATGTGGCCTCTTGAAGCCCAACCATGAGAAGGGTCTAGTTTCTGTGATACTGAAACTGTGGAGTATATTAATCGGCGGCCTGCATGGCAACAGAGAAACCCCCTCCCCCAGCAAATCTGCAGGTGACACTAAATGAGGAAGATTAGCCTAGGCACAGAAGAGCAGCACTTCAGTCTATAATCACCTTAAATGCAAGATAGCTGAGGGTGTCAATCCGGATCCCAGAGTTTCAAGCCACCAGTAGCCCCATGAAGCTTAGCCAGGAGAAGCAGAATGTTTGTCCACTGGGCAGGACAGTCAGAAGCACAGCACAGCTGGGGAGTGCCAGGCGATGTCACCACCCTGCTGAAGTGGACCAAAGGACTTGGAGTGGACTGCAGATAGAGGCACTTGCTGTGACCAAGGCCAGATACCCACTGAGGTGCATCAGATTGAGTAAGGCTTTTGGTCAAGGGATGCTTTCATTCCCCTCTACTCAGTGATTCTGCTCTCCCAGGATAGAGCCCAGATAAGGAGGGACTTGGAAATGGGGTCTAGGAGAAGACTACCAGGATAGATGTGACTGCCAAGGAGAAGCTTGAGGAGCTGATGTTCAATCTCAAGAAAGTGGAGCAAAGCAGTGACCACCTACAACAACTCAAAGGGAACATAGAAACATGAGAGAGCCAAACTCCTCCTGAAAGATGACACAGAAAACACAATGGCTGCAAGCTGTGCCTTGAGAAGATCAGAGTAGGCATCAGGAAGATTCCTTTGCTAGGTGTGGAATTCAGCACAGAAGCAGGCTATTTAGGGAGGCTGGAAATCCTCCCTGAAGGTTTTCAGGACTGGAAGGTTTCAGAAATAATGGGTGGGTAAAATGCTGCATTAAAGCAGCTCTACTGACAGAAAAAGAGGTGCGTGTTACTTCTTAGTATTCAGCATGGAAAACAGCTGTACTCAACATGACTGTGCACAGCTCCGTGATTTCACAGCAGGGATGCTGTACTCTAAAAGAAGCATATGCATGTTGAGGCCACATCCAGAAAGGTGGGGCTATGTCACAGGTCCTTCCACTGTACAGAGGTGAATTGCCCAGTTTCCTGAGTAATTCTTTTCCTCCTGCTCATGGGGAAGGATAAAAAGGTACCTGAGGCAAGAAGGAAAGGGATCTTTAATGAGATTAGGGCTTGACTCTGCTGTAAGCCTTTTAATGAGGCATTGAGCATATGGTTCCCTCCTTCCACTGAAAAACAAGAAAGGCTTGTTGATCATCCAGCAGTGCTCCACATTTCTGCCACTGTGCTGCAACCTGGGCAAAGGTTTGATCACTGCGGGGCACAAGGTGGAGCAAACAAACGTTTGCCTGCTCCTCCTTGTGCCCTGCAGTGACCAAACCTCTGCCAAGGATGTAGCAAAAAGCTGGGCCTGCTGGGACCTACACCAGACCCACAGCACATCATGTCCCAGGTGTGTTTCCATCTCTGCCAAGGACCATCTCCCAAGCTCTGAGAAAAACCACTGAGAGGTGTCCCAGCAACCAGGGGAGGGCCGTGCCTATGCCTCATTTCTGAAACCTCTTCATGTATCCCACTGCAGAGTTTAAGGTGTAAAGAGTAAGCCTGGAGCACCAGCTGGTGTTGTTTTGGTGTTTTGGCTGGGCAGATACACTATCCTACAGAAGCAAGCACTGCACCCTACCTGGGCCATGAACAAGGAGCTCAGTTTCCAAGTTTCTATTTGACAAATACATCCATTCACTGGGTTTTTTTTTTTTCCTTTTTCTAACTGGGGGAGAAAATCACCCATTACAGTGTATTCTCTGTGTCTCCAGGCTCACATTTAATTTCCAGTAGCTCTCCTCAGCATTCCACATTATAAAATCAATCTCTATTTAAGTAACAGAGGGATATTTATTTCTTAATTTTTAATAATGTATTTTGTGATTTGTTACAGCCCTCAGTGTTGTTTTATTTATTTATCACGCCTATATGGTGCCCTGCTATATGGTAATAGAGGAGCTACAGAAATTAGAGACCTAAGTAAAACTAAGTTCAATATTTTGCTACATCTAGGACTACATCCAAAATTAACAAAAGAACAAAACTGCAATGCAAGAGCAATACCATAGTATTTTGTTCCCAAGTTTTAACTGACCCAGTGGAAGCAAGCTACAATACTCAGAAAGATCAATCATCACTGCAATAAAAATTAGAACTGGATCTTAACATACATCCCAAGGTGTTTCAGAAATAAGTAATACGCTGAGGAGTTCTTAAAAGTTAATAATAAATTGGCACACAGGCTCAAATGAAACAAATATAAAGGCTTTCTTTTCGTCTCTTTCTTACATTCTCCATGCAAAGGTGGTTCCCTTTCAAAATACACTCAAAAGTCTTCAGCTCAGGGAAAAAAAGATCAATTTACCTCAAAAATGCCTGCATTCACTAGGTGAGATCTCAGCACCATTCACTTGGGAACAAAGCTCCCACGAACTTCAGCAGGCTACAGTTTATCTTAAGGAGCTGAATTAATTTATCACTAAAACCTGAGAGCATGAAAAGTAGGGGTTCTGTGCCTTGCCTGCAATTTGTGCTAACTCCTGGGGAAGTCATGGTTCTAGCTGCTCAGGCACAACAGCTACAGCATGCCTGCTTCTCCAGAGTTTGTCTGCAAGGAGCCCCACAGGCAGCCCAGGTCCACAGGCCCTGCTTTCCATGGGAACAGTGATCACACTCCTGAGTGGCACGGAGTGGGAGAAAGACAGATGTAGTGTGCATTTACTCACAATCACCAAATGAATCCCCATCCTTCGTGGTGCATGGGATCTGGTACAGAGAGGAGGTGGAGCTGCCAGGAATCAGCTGTGTAATGACTTCCCTTCAGGAAATCTTTACTGAACAAAACAGAACTGGTTCTGGTACACCTGGTTCAAATTACTCATGCTTTGGTCACTCCACTTACAAACTTCAATACTTCTCATATCTTTCTGCAAAACTCCACGTCTCTTTCACTTCCTTCAAGATTGTATTGAAGAAATTTTTGGCTGATGGATCTTCTTTCCGTGTTGCTTCTTCCCCAGCTCCACAAGCACTCCTGTCCTGCAGAAGTGCACCTTTTTTCAAGGCTATTTTCCTGTTGCTTTGATGCCTATCACTTCCTCTGAGTAGTATCCCAGATACCAGGCCAGTCTTTGATGAATGTCAAACTATGGCACTGTGCCTTTCACCCCACTGCCAGGTGCCTGCCTGCTGGACTGCTATAACTCTTCACAGATGACAGTGAGGCAATTTAGATCCTGACTATCAAGGTATCTGGAGTGTTGGCTGAGCCAGTAGCAGAGGTGATCATGTTGAGCTTTCTCCTGCTTTCAATAGCCTTTCGAGATGTTCTGCTTCCTCAGATGCTAGAATGAGAGTAGGACAAATGACTTGGTGTAATTTCTGCGTTCTGTAGCTGATGAAATGGTAAGGGTCTAGGCAGAAATTACAAATCCAGCCATGAGAGACCCAGCAATTTCAAAGCCTACTTGAAAGAGTTCCAGAGGGGAAAATGACATTTTATTGCCCCCAGGACAGGCTGTTTGAATCATACCTAAGAGGAAATTCTAAGAAAGCAATCTTCAGGTCATGGATTTCTGTGGATGGTACCTCCTTCATGCACTATGCAATTGTCACTGCCCTTGGCATCAGGATCTGGTTTTGTCTCACACAGAATAAAACCTCTCTAGTTTTAATTGAGAATGGCATCCAGACAAAGCAAAGCAACCTGAGTGACCTTCCTAATTCGGTAATTCACAGACTGACCTCAGTCAGCCAAGGCTGGATAGAGCCAGCCACAGCTGCCTCCAAAAGCTTTTCAGCTCATCATTGCTGGATCTGAGTCTTTTGTGGGGAGAACCTGAGCCTGGCTCTCTTCAGAGGCACCCCTGACTGTGTCCAGACTAGCCCAGCTCCATGTGAGCAAGGTGAAATGACTCTCTCACTCAGGCAGAGCGGCACTGCCATTTATGCTCTGACACATGAATTTCCCTGGAAGCTGAGAGCCTGTTTTGTGGTAAGAGCTTAGCAGCAGACCCAGAGGGTGGTGAGTGCTCCAGTACTCATGGGCAGAGCTCATGCTGCCTCCCCAGGCAGTGTGGCTTGTCTTCTGACACTGCAGTCCTCTCACCAGGTTCTACCACTGAATGAGGGGCTGTAGCACACGTAACCAGACACAGCTGCTTCTTCTTGCAGTGGTGTATGCCAGTGCTTCCTCTGCAGACCTGCCTTGCACCATGACACAGGGCCATAAGAAGTGTCCTGCTGGATGTGAGACATTGTGTCTTTGTGAGGCTTTGTGAGCCTGGCCATGACCTGCCTGGCCAACCCCTGCCCCTGTGTGCAGATTTCCACACAGATTTCCCCAGAAGAAAGAGATGTGGTGGAAGGGACTCCAGAGGGTACCTCCCTGTGGAGCTCTTCTAGCAGTACTTTTAGAATCTTCCATCCTCTAACTTGCCCAAACCCTCATGGGGCCCACCAGCACTGTCCATTTCTGCCATCTCCTGTAGCAACAAATTCCTACACCCACCTTGTAGAGAAATGTTTTTCTTCATCTGCTTTAAACTGATCTCGGTCTGGTGCTCCCTGTTTCTGGTTTTATGGGATCTGAGATTCAGTGAATCACAATATTGAAGTCACCTTTTTGCCGCCTACATGGTTTTGTAAAGGACACTGCTTCTCTCTGTGGCTGCAAAGTAAACACCCTGAAACAATATTGGAGATTTCCATTCCCTTTGCTGCTTAGTAGAGCTTGGAAGTCACAGAATTCATTGCTCATATAAGAGAGCAGCACATGTTTTAGACCTGGATTTTTGGTAGCAAGTGATGTTTTCTGATGGTTAGTTTCTGTATTTCTTACAGGCCCTTTCCACAATTAACAGCTCTGCCTGAGGGAAAGGAATTAGCCCTGACTTACATATTTGCAAAAATACTGCCAGGTACACACCTGCAATTTTAGCTCAAATGCCTTTGAAAAATCATAGGTCAGTTTTGAAAAGTACCCATGATTAAGCTACATAAATACTTTTCTTTGAGTGATGTCTTGCTGTGAATGATCTAATTAACCATTCAGACACTATTCTCACCAGTGAGCACTGAAAACTGTGTACCACACTTGCTGAAGAGTACAAAACATTTTGATCACAGTCTTAAGAAAGTCTGGCCATAGATACAATGGCTTCACTAATTATTCCATACTAACACACTCTGAAGAAGAGTGGGAATCTTTACCAATCTGCCCCAGAAATCTACATACCAGTTTCTTCTTGTGGAAACCAGACCAAATTAAACGGGCTGACCCCAAAGGGACTGCCTGCATGTTAACTGGCCCAAATTTGTAAGGTGCCTTGAGATAAAAGGTGTTATGAGGACTCTGGGAATGGAGCCAAAACATGTCTCCCTGATGTAGCCCTGAGTAATTCTGTGCAGGTCTATCACAGGAATGATATTCCTGTTCTCCTAAATCTGCTGGCTGAATGTGTTGCCCTATTTCATCTTAGTTGTTAGAAAACAACTAGCTCAAGGTCTTGAATCAGCAATAAAGCAACTTTTTTAAACAAAAAAAACCATAGCACACCCAGTAGATCAACTGACCTTTAGCCCTGAACATAAAACTGAGAAGTACATTACTGTTTGTTTTGTGATGCACCAGGCAACTCTCTACTCCTTTGCCTCCTCATATGGTGCTCCTAGTGTTACTCTCAGCTACACCATCTCAATTACCATAGTGATTCAGGCTCTGAATAACCTATAGGTTTCTCCTCCTGGAGCATGCTAATAGGTTAAGCTCAGAGTTGCTAATTTTATAGTATTTCAAAAGATGATTATATATTTATGCATTATTTAGTGCAAAAATCTAGCATGATATATTATTTACAGCAGCATTAAGAGTATTTATTATTTATTATGCTCCTATATTAATATATATTATTTCAAGCAAAAATTTTTGCAGTGCTGTTTGTTGATTTCAGCTACTGGAGTTAGTATTCTGCAGAGTAGACAGTAGTGTCCTCTGGGCTGAGACTTGGCCAAGAAATGCTATTCACTTATTCCTGAGCATTATTTTATAACTCAGGGATGGATTGTGGTCAGCTCTGTCTGGGTATCAAGGACCATGAAGAGGAATGCAAGGTATCTGCTCTCCTCCTCTACGTAGAATGCTAGTGCAGGTCCCATACACTAAATATCTTTCCTCTGCTTGTGAACCTGTGTCACAGACATCTTTCATGAGAAATCCTTTCTTAGGATTTCTGAGAGCTGTAGTTTCAGCGACAAATGTAAACAATGATTATCTGCTGCTGTGGAATGCAAACAGGTGCATTTGTGATTGGCCCATCTTGGATGTTTATGGTTGATGGCCAGTCAAGGACTGAGCTCTCTGGGACAGAGTCAGAGAGACCTCCATTGTTATCATTCTTCTGTATTCTATTCTTAGCTTTGCAGCCTCCTGGAGAAACCTTCTCCTTTCTTTTCTTTTTAATATAATGTAATATATATATATATCATAAGATAATAAATCAAGCCTTCTCATGGAGTCAGCAATCTCGTCTCTCTCTCATCCTGAAAAACCATGCCAACCCGTCAACAAACCTGGGCAGACTCACAGACTGCTGCAACTGCTACAGACATCCAGTGAGTTGTGGACACAGCTGTCCCCTTTGTTTTCCTCCCTTTGAGGGAAACCAGAATAATTCTAAATAGAAAATTGCACAAGCCTCAGCTGATGGAGACACTGGCCAGTTAGGGTGATGATTTCTTGAAGTGACATTGGTATTGCAACAAAAGCTCTAGCTTAGAGTTAATAGACCTTCACAAAAAGGCCTTGCTGAAATAAATTATTTTTGCTGGGGAACAGAACTATACAACAAAGACATGTCCAGTCCTCTATGGCTTAATCTCAGCAACTGACCTCTTGTCTTGAAAGTACAGAGCCTGAGTGGTCTGCTTCTGAGAAGAGCTACTCTCGGGCAAATCAGAAGAAAACGTTCAAGATTGAAAAGGGCTGGAAGGCACCTTGTAGCAGAAATAAGAATCCAGCTTGAATACAAGTTTTAAAACTGTCAAGATCACAGTCCCACCCCTCCTCAGGAGTGCTGCCAAGCTTCTTCCTTAAAGCATGAGGTGGAGGCTTCTTCTAAAGAGTGTTCAGCTTCAGTGGTCTTCAAGATCCACCTTCCTTTCCCACCCTGTCAAAAGCACTGCCATCTACATATCTAGAGCCATGTCCACTGGTCTGATTTGCTTACATGTACTTGAGCTTGTTCAAGAAGTACCTGTCCTGCAGTAGGCCTCTCTCCTTCCAGCTCCACCACCTTGGACCTAATTTCTTCAGGCTGGCATGCTTTACCTGCACCATCTTCCATGACTTGTCATTGCAAGACGATCTGGAGTTCACTCAGACATTTTTCACTAAATGGTGGCTGCTTGCCATGCAACCCTTACTTATATTAGGAGATTAAGACATCTAAATCTCTAAAGACAGTAGGTTAGAAGAGTCTTAACATAACTAATCTTTAATGAGAACACTTTCCCAGGCAGGTTTTAGATATTGTCTGAGGCTTCAAGGACTTTCACGACCTAAGCTCTTTGGTTGTATGTCAAACTTTCCTGAATCACCTTTGTCTGTAGGGTGTGCTCTTTGTGTTCTGATTTTTCCAGTTACTCTGTCTTTTTGTCTTTGGTCCCCCATATTCTCTTCAGCTGACTCTCTGATCCAAGGACTCTCCATTGTGCCAGCTCAACTTCCCTCTCCTGGTTTTCTCAGCTTGCCTCACTATTCTCCATCCTTTGTTTTTTCTGTCTGCACTGAAAGCAATAAAACTGTCTCACTATACCTCTGTTGACAAAACTGTTGTGTATACTCCTTGTTGTTCACACTTATCCTGACTCACTCCTACTAGCAGTAGTGGAAAAACAGCTGTTTATCTCAATTAAATTTTGATTGGCAATTAGCATCTACCTCTCACTATTATTCAGTTTTCTCCAGTGTCTCCTTCAGCTACTTTCTATGCTATTTTTTCACCTGGTTTCCATGAGAACCATCTCAGTATACCTCTATCCTGCCAGACCTATATTTGGTTCCTGTCAGGAGAGAACAAATAGTTTACTCTCAGGCAATATTTGAGGCTTCAGCTGTTGCAGCAACACTCAGAATATGGTGAGATGGTGAGAGTCACCTCATCAAAATGTATCCAGAACACTCCATGTGCTCATATCCTGCTATACCATAATAAAGTCTGGAAGTCTGTCCCACAGCACACTCTAGCTGTGCACCCTGCTTCAGGTGACAAAAGCTTTACAGGTGCGCCTCAAATCTCCAGCTGTGGCAGTGAACAAGAACAAAGAGGATGCTCTGGTTGAGAAAACAACTTCCTTTCAAATCTCACCAAACAGCCTGTGGGATGGGCTGCTGGACTTTAGATGTGATCCCTTCCTTCTGTTTTGTTGACTGGCCTTGTGAGAGCTCCATTTGGACGTTCACTGAGTCATTCACTTGGAGTTTCACTGAGAGAATGAGAAGGAAGAGATGAGGCTGCTTCTCCAATGGGACATGTAGCTCCCTGGCATAGAGAAGCAAAGGACCAAGCTTTGCAGAGGTCCCAGCTAAGTCAGCCAGGTGATTGGCAGCCCCTCAGGAGGTTAGGGTAGGACATAAACCCTCATGGCTGGCAATAAAGCACAACACAGGGATCTCTCAGTGCCCTTAAGGCAAAGAAACTGCAACAAATTAAAGATGATGCAATTTGTGTGAAAGACATTACTGAATAATGCCATGCTGTATACAGCCTCTGAAAAAATTACACTAAAGGACTATTTACTTCATAAAGCTCTCCTTCACCACCCAGTAAGAGTATTTTTAAAAACCATTATCTGGGCTTGGCATACATAAGAGCTCCTAAACAGTAGTAGTTCATTTATTGCCAATGAGTGCATTGAATTTTGACCACCTACAGCCTTATTACAGCACCAGTTATTATGTCTTTAAAACACGGTGGTTCAGTTGGTTGAGTATCCCTCTTGTACGTAGGTGCTTGTTTCAGTTTAACACCTGCTCCAGCTTAGGGAGATAGTCCTTACACTGTGAAGAGTAATAAACAGCTGGCAGTCAGTATGTAATATTGCTCCATGCAGGTTTGTGAGAAAATATCCTAATTTCATTTTATGTCTAGCCTGAATGGGAATACATGACATGAGGACCAGTGGCACCAGCTAAATTGTCTCAGTGTAACCTTGTGAAAATTCAAAGTCCAAGATTCAGCCATGAAAATTTTGACATGTAATTAAAGTGTAATTACTTATTCCATGTATGAAAGCAGTGTGAAAAAGTAAGAGTCAAACTGCAGTTCTTGACTAAGACAGTGGATGCATCATCTTTAGCTGTGCTGCAATAGCTACCATGAACACTAGATAAGACAAATGTGAAGTACTAAGTAAGAAAAAACATCACGTGTTGCAATCTTTTTAGCAATACATAAAATTCAGTAAATTTAGCAACATGTAAAATGCAGTAAATTCCCAACTCACTCACCATTTTTTACCCCACCTGGATCGAGTGAAAAGGCCTCAGAGATTAAGTCTCAAAATGTTTTATGAAAATAAACAAAAAGATGGCCTGTGCCATCTTTGCTCATCCTTCTTTCACTCATAAAGCACTTGCATGTGAGTCTGCTGGGAAGGAGCAGGGGTGGAAGAAGGAATAAAATAGTCAAAGGTACTGAGAGGAGAGGAGAAGCTGGCTGATAGCCAGGGCCAAGAGACTTGGCAGTTTCCAGGTGCAAAGAGTTAGACAAACCTTCTGCATTTGTAGAGCAGAAGTTTAAGAGTGGATGGGAAATTAGGATGATTTATTGAACTTTAGGCCAGTGTCTCTTTCAGACTGAATCACTGCTGCTTGGAGTCTGACTTGTTCTGACTTGAAGTTTCCTACTGTGGTCGGATCAGGTGAAGGAAAGGTAAATCCTAAAACTTGTCCACTCTTTCCATTATCTTCCCTAAGAAGAGATACTATTTCTCTCTTGAAAAATGTTCACATTCCATCTTTAGACTCACTGTTAGAAATGCTGTTGAATTTTCAGCATCTTTTGCTTTCTTAAACCCTTGGTGTTTTTTCAAATACTGTCAGCTAGTTGACCTGTGTTGAATTCCATCTGTAATCCAAAGATAAGATCTGTCTCCCACATATAGCCCATTAAAGTTTCTAGAAAAACTCCAGATACAAGTATCTGGTGAAGCAGGCTTCTTAATTAACTTTGTACTGTGGACAAGGAACCACGACTCATAACTCAAACAGAGGGTATTACACTTGTGCAAACTTTTGGGGTTTCATTTACAGATTGTTACATTGCTGGATTTTCTTTGAAATTTCATTTGTTCTTTGCTCAGGAACTTCCTGACTTACTTTATGAGATTTGTGGCAAATTTGTACAAATTTGTGTATTTGTGTGTGACATTACCAGAGAGCTAGAAATGCCCACAGAGAAATGAGGCAGACGTGAGAGGGAAAAATAAGGGTAATGACAAAGACATTGCCACTTCATGGAGCTCCTGCTTGTCATTAAGAAGATCTTGTCAAATGTATTCTAATCCCAAACAAAGCTCATTGATGTTTATGCTTGCTGTTATTCTGAAGCTAACACAGATGCTTGCACTAAAATCATAGATGTATGCACTGACCTGACTGGTAGCTGTGTTTGGTCCGGATGGTCAGCCAAGCAGGTAAAAACCTCTGCCCTGTGAGGATGTTGCCATCACCTTCAGCAGAACTTATCACAGAGAAGTGGTCATCAAAAATACACTGAAAAGTCTGAAAAGCTTGTTAAAAATCCTAAAATACCATTATATTTGTCAAGTGCAGTCAGGTCTGCTTAATCACAACTTGTTTGCCAACATCTAATTTTATCATCTAAATGAAAAAAAGTCAAAATTTGTTCAAATGTCTTATTAAACTAGTTTTTGATTTAATCTGTGTGATGCTGAGACAATGCAAATAAAACAAATGTGATTTAATCAGCTCTGACTGTTCTGACCTGACAAGCCTCTTCATTTGGAGAATGATTTCTTGGCTATCCATAGAATATTCATGGACTCTACAGGATATTCAGCTCTCCCTCTATACTTGCCAAAGATTTCTGCTGGAATTATAGGTCTTGTTGCCTGATGTGTAGAAGAATAATATTAGCCATTCCAAATACATTTCAGAATAACAAATAAAAATTAAATTATTATATATATTCAAAGATATTTTTCCAAACTTTCAGACTGTTTGTTGTTTCTTCAGCAATGGGAGGAAGATTTCCTCTCTCCAAGGGGTGGCTGCTAAGGAGCTGTATGTGGGACACAGCTCTAAATACTCCTCTTGTGTAGGCTGCTCACTCGATAACCAAAGGCGTTTGCGGTTGACAGATTTAAATTTTGCACCCCTCTAAAACCAGAAACCACATGAATGCCAGTGGTTCCAGTCAGTATTTTGCTGCTACTCTGTTGCTTGCACACATTTTATGGCCTTACCAATCCCAGGTTGTCTGGGCTGTGTACGTTTTCAAATATCCTTTGAGTCTTTGAGTCTGCTTACACAAAAAATGCTAATTTAGGGGAAATATAATCACTCCAGTTTACAGAACTATTTGCAAATATGGAACATTACTTTTGCCTGTATTTGGGAAATGGGTGGCAAAATTTGATCACTTTATAGTTGACTGTTACAGTGTAATTAAAATAATTTATTTTGACATTTCATGATTCTTTCTAATCATTGAGAGATTCATAGAATTTCAGAGTGGTTTGGGTTGGAAGGCATCTTAAAGATAATCTAATTCCAGCTCTCTTACTGGGAGCAGGGATACATTCTACTAGATGAGGTTTCTCGAAGATCCATCCAACATGGCCTTTAATACTTCAGGGATGGTGTGTCCACACTTCTGGTCAACCTGTTCCAATGTGTCACCATCTTCACAATAAAAAAACCCTTCCTACCATCTAATCTAAATCTGTCTTCTTTTAGTGTAAAGCCGTACCCCTTGTCCTGTCACTATCTGCTCACTTAAAAAGTCACTCTGCCCATATTTTATAACCTCCCTGCAGAGATCTTCATGGAGACTTCTCTTCGTCATGTAAAACAACGCCAACTTTTTCAGTGTGACTTCACAGGAGAGGTGTTTCAGCTCTCTGATCATTTTTGTGGCATTCCCTGGACCTGCTTCATCAGTTCCATGTCCTTCCTGTGCTGTGACCCCAGAGCTGATGCAGCCCTGCAGGTGGGGTCTCAGCAGAGCAGGGCAGAGGGGCAGAATCCCCTCCCTGGCCCTGCTGCCCATGGGGCCCTGGATGCAGCCCAGGACACGTGTGGCTCTCTGGGCTGGGAGTGCCCCCAGCTGCGTCATGTCCAGCCTCTCATCATCAGTATTCCCAGGTGCTTCTCTGGAGGGCTGCTCCTAATGAGTTTTTCTCCAGGCTGTAGGCTGTACGTGGAAACTCAGGGGCCTGTCATTGGGGCTGTAACACCTTAATTTGGGAGGGGCAGAAACAAGCAAGGAGAAACACTCCTCTAAGGTTAGGGTAAGAAGAGCCTCCCTCCCATAATCCTCTGCAGGCACATGTTAATATTTTAAGTTCTATTGGTTTATCCAGTTAACCTCACCCTTGTCCAGCCTCCTTTACCATAATTGTATCCCCCTAGAATGTTCTCCCCTCTCTTGATCCCTACTGGCCCCAGTTTGCCACAGTGTTCCGCCCGTTATCCCATTTGTTCCTGTAATCTGCTGCCCCTCCTCTGCACTATTTTTCCCTGTTTCCATTGGCCCTTGACCCTTAGAGACACCCCTCCCCCTATATTTAATCCTGTGCTCTCCAGCCTGTTGCATCTTTGTTCCTGGACCCTCTTTGTGCCAGTAAACAGGTTTTGCCCCTCCAAACTAAGACCTGTCCCTTGACTCCTTTGTTAGCTCTTTCAACAAGCATGCTCTGGGCCCTGAAAGTGCAGGTTCATCTCTGGGACTTCTTGAGGTGCACCACTTCAGCTGCACTCATGTCTGGCATTGCCTCAGTCCAAGCGCAGAACCTTGCTCTTGGCCTTGGAACTTTGAATTTCTCATGGGCCCACTCCTCAAGGCTGTCCTGGTGCCTCTGGATGTTCATCCCATATTTCTGCAGTGCCACCTGCACTGCTCAGCCTCCTGTCACTGCAGATGTACTGAGGGTGCACTCGGTCCCACTGCCTCTGTCACTGATGAAGATACTGAAGAGCCAAAGTCTCAGGACAGCCCTGAGGGACACCACTCATCACTGGCTCCATCTGGACATAGAGCCATTGACTGCAACTCTATGGCTGCATTCATCCAGCCAATTTCTTATCCACTGAACAGTCCATCCTTCAAATCCATGTCTCTCCAGTTTTGACATAAAGGTGTCTTGTGGGATGATGCTGAAGCCTTACAGAAGTCCAGGTATAGGACATCACTTGTCTTGTCTGGTTTACCTTGTACGCTATTAGCTGCTGCAATGTCTGCTGTGGCACTAAAGGTTTTTAAATGGAACTAAGTCAACATTTTTTGTTGACAGTTGCTTTTATAGCATCAAAGCTGGCTGTTTCAGTAGCCTGTCTCTAACATGCTTGCATCAAAACAAGTGCATGAGGTATGTGGATGGTGTTGTTGCTGTGACCCACAACTCAGCTGGCAAGGCCTGGACTGAGAGAGGAGTGGGATGTGTGGGGCAGCTCTAGGCTTGAGAAGCCCTGACACAATTACATCCAGCTGAGCTTCAGATGAAAGAGTGGTTTCAACGTTTTGTTGTTGTTGTTGTTTTTCTTTTTTGTCTTTTTTTTCTGTTGAGAACTAGGTCCTAGTGCTAGGCATACTATTACAAGATCAGGCTATTACAGTGCAAATAAACAAAAAATTTTATAGAGAATCTTACTGGGAAAACATACTTTTTCTCCGTCATATCACTCAAAAAGAACTTGAATTCAGAAAATTTACATTTTGCCCAAAACTTGTATATCAGTTCTCTTTTAACTGGGGGATGCCATTATAGATAGAGGAGTAAATGATCACAAGATTACTCTCTACTGTTTTGAAATACTTGAAATGAATGAAAATTTGTCACTTGAATATGGATATATGAGCAAGCAGCCTCCTATTCACAAACCATATATCATGCTTGATTTTCTCAACAGTTACAGAAGGTAAATTTACTAGGTCTTGATATTCACTGTGTTTCTTCCACTGAAGACAATGGAAAAAACTTCCATTAACTTTATGGAAACATTATTTGGCCCCTTGTGACTCTACTTCTCTCTTTTCCCCACATTTTCCTTTTGAAAAATGATATATCCTGAAAAACAGCACCTTGACTGGAGAAAGATTTAAAAATTAATAGAGAGAACTATTGCTTTTCTGCACATGTGACTATACACAGCTCAGAAAATTATAGTTCCTATCATTTTAACACATCAAAAGAATTTTTTTAAAGGTGTTACTTTTCATTTTCTGTTCTTGTCAATAATCTTAGCAGTTAAAGAAGATGTTGTAAAAGTAGTTTACTTCCTTGTCTCTGTTTTGCCACAGTGAAACAGCTCCTAATTTGGGGGTTTTTTCTCCTAACTTTGAGCAACAAAAAAGGAAACAGGACCTCTGATTATGCAAATTTACTGTGGAATCAGTCTTAGGAATTAATAGCTGAAAATACCAAAACACATCACTTAGGGGTTATGTAACAAGAGGCAAAGGAAGGATCAGAGAACATCCTCCAACCCACTCCCCCAGGTTCTTTCCTACTCCTCTGTGTCAGCCTGGAGAGGCTGGAAGATGAAAGAAAAATAATCCTGTTTAGTCAATGTTGTCTTAAGCTGACTCTGCATTTGCTGCTGAAGATAATTTAAAATGAGGGTATTGGACCCGAAAAGGAATCTGATGGTAATCTTTTGTCCATAGTGTGTCATATGCCACATATGTCCAAGTAGCCAGCTGTGGCTGATACTACACTATCCCTTGGGGCTGACTGCCAAGCTGCAGTGCTAACTAAATCCCTGCTTGTTCTCCACAGAGTTTTACCTAGCACTTTCTGTGTAATATTCCACTGTCTCTGAAGAATTTCATGACCTATGCTGCTATCAGCCACTCTAAGGACTTAGCACAGTTGCCTGTCTCAATCACAGTTAAAGCCCCAGAAGGACTTTGCCATCAGATAAGCACAGAAGGGAGTGAAAGGCCATGCTTTTAAGAAATAGGGTCCTAAGCTCTCCATCTGCTCTGTGCTCTTTCTCTTTTTTGTATTCCTAGCTTTCCCCTCCACCCATCCTGCACTCCATAACCTTCCCTCTGTCCTCAAAGGTGCCATCCATCATTTAATTTAGATGTTAATAACTTTGCATTTGTGAGCTGGATCATATCTTAGGTCCTCCCAGAAAGCTGACTCAGGTCCTCCCAGAAAGCTGACCATGGAGTGTTGGAGCATTTCTTCTCCTATGCCAGCAGTCCACACACACACAAACATACTCCACGAAAACTCAGGATTTAGGCATCCATGTTCATTGAACTTTCAGCTCCTTCCACTGCGTGAAGTTGTCAATTTCACTACATGCTTTCGCTGCTCAGCATCAGGTTGAAAGCTTTCTTTTGTCATGCCACCACTGTTAATGCATCAGTTGAAAATGTGAAAAACAGCCTGTTCAATCCAGATAGCCTAATCCTGTGCTGCAGTGACTCAGAAAAATCCTCCTTCCAACAGATTGGCTACCTGAGGCTATAGCAGAAATTATGTCTCTTTGCTCTACGTATTTTCTCCCTATTCTCATTCACTGTTCAGACTAAACTGTTCTCTCTTCCAGCTTTTCACTGCCAATGTCTGTTGACTGCTGCCTCCACTGAGCATCAGCCAACCATGCAGGCTGTCAGTGAAGGCACATCCTTCCTCTGCAGCACCACTGCCCAGGCAATCCACTGCTGACTGCTGTGTGGTTTGGACAGAGCAGCTCTGCAGTAAAAAACTTCACTGGAGGGTTTGTGGCCCACTCATGGCTATGGGAAAGCAAGTGCTTGGGTTGCAATGCCAGGGTTTAGGATAATGGGTGAAATCACCCCACCTCTGCAGCCCCATGGCATGTAGCACCTGTCCTGCATCACAAGAATGTGGTCTCCTCCTGTGAGACGCAAAGCAGAAATGCAGCAGAAATTGTGTACTACATCCTGCAATAAAACACAGTCAGCAATAGAACTACGCATGGGTGGGAGAAACTCTCACTGGATGGCAAAAGACAGAAAGTGTGTAACTATTATGCTACACTTTGGACATTAAAATGAAAGCAGGTTCTGACAATGACAGTCATTTCATGTCCTGACTGGTAAAAAAAAACATATTGCTAATACACTGAAAGAAAGAAATGGGCCCACAAGAAGGAAATTAGAATACTCAAAAGTTTGTCTTTCATACATTTCATCAGTATAGACAAATATGTAAAACAGCAGTTTTCATCCCATGCCAGATGGACGGAAAATTATTTTGAGAGGTAAGTCAATATTGTTACTGAGGGCCAGTCTAGTATGTACCATGCTTCTCCGGACGGACATGTAAAAACTTCTGGGATAAATACACGAAAAACTTCAAAATTTCTAATAAAACTTTAAAGGCCATTTAAATATTAAGCTAATGGGTATCATTTTCAAACCTACCTTTCAGTGAAGGTTTGCATCAATGGCATTGCATAGATGTGGAGAGAAATCATTTGAGCAGGGTAGGGGGGTAGTTATCCTGTAATGATATGGAAGAAAAATTAGTTAAATCAGAAGATCATAGGAAAAAAACGCTATCGTAAATAAGTTGGGTCACTTCCACATTAAAGCTAATGGGAGTTTTTTTCATCCATCCAGCAGGTGTCTCACCTAAATGACTGCTGTTGTTTGCCACATCAGAAAAGCTCATGACTTATAGCCATTTTGATTCTTAATGTCATATCTATGCTTTAATTGCTGGCTTCATAATTCATAAATAATTGCTAATATGAAACTATTTAATACAACATTTTAAAATGTTCCAACTTGTACAAACTTTGTACAAATCATTTCAGACACTGCACAGAGAAGATAGAAGCTCAATGACTATAATACTCCAGGGGAATCTGTGGCCATAAAAAGTTCCTAAATTTTTTCTTGGATTGGATAATCAAAAACAACTAAATTGTGAGTGAGCACTATTGCATTGACTGTGAAATGACAAGTATGCATTAGACATTTCCATTACTTGCAAATAAAACTCTGAAATGGCTGTCTAAAAGCTATTTACACGGCCAAAGAAATACAGCCCCAAATTTCTCCAGTCTGGTATCTGTAATTCAGCAGTAAAATCAAAGGAATTTCTTTCTTGTAATAAATGCCTTGAGAGTATAGAAAATACTCATATCATCACAGGGTGAACCCAGTAATTTTAAAAATAATAGTAAGTTACTTGAACCATAGGGAAAAAATCCAGTTTATTAGCAAACATTTAATTTCAGACAAAAAACTGATTTATCATTTATGTTTAATAATATTTTTCCTTTGTGTTTAAAATGTGAGAGAATTGTTCTGGATTTTTCTTTGAATTTCCCATATATGCTTAGTAAAAAAAAAAAGTTAGAAGATTTAAATTAACACACCTGAAATATTATTATTTAGAAATAAGAATAATCATATAGGATATGCATATACATATTGCCTGACTCAGGTGAACCAGAAACAGAGGTTACCATCACACTATTAATGCAGTACAGCTATGATATCTCTCCAAGAAACATGCAATAAATACAGAAGAAATGAGAGCAATCATGGTTGTCCGCACCTTTTTGCCTGTGAGATTTCTGTGGTGCTGGTAAGATGTGAGAGCCTAAAGGGACCATTACAGAATGGAATTTGCAACAACACAGTTGGCTAAGGGACATGTTTGGAATAATATACATACAAAATGCTTCTTACTCAGGTGTGCAAAGACACATCAGAGCAGGAAATGCTGAGGAGCTATATGGGGTGCATGGGAACATCTAGAACCTGCAGCAAACTGGGCCAGAGCTTTTTTTTTCCTCTTTCCTCTCGTCTTGATGTCTGTTGTGTAGGATGTTGGGATCGATTTAGCCCAAGATGATGAAGATGAGCTGAAAACAAGGCCATGGGAAAACCCCTCAAACTCATAGAGAGACAAAAAGGCCAGTCCCAGAATTCCCCAGTTGTTATATGCAGATTTGTGCTAGAAAGTTCTCTGTTCTCCCCCAGTTGATTTGTTCATGGTTACCTCATTACCCTTGATTGGTCAATGTATCCCTGCATTGTCTTTCATATCCTTTTCTATTGGACCTCACCCTCACATCCTACTTTGACTGTGCCCTAAATCCTAACCTGTATGTACCCCTGCTTTACCTGGATCCCAGGCTTCAGCTAGTCTTTCCTGGTGTGCTCCCATGTAGTTTGTTCGCCTTTCAGTTCATTATTTTAGAGTTATTAAAGTGGTTTTTTTTGCAAGATACTAGTCTGGACAAGTATGTCTCTCTCCTCAAAGTCACCTAATCAGATTCCCGACATAGTTGCTTACAGGTCCAAAGCTATCCAGGCCTGGATCAGATTGTAACATCTGGTGCCAAAACAGGGAGTTCTGACATTCAGGAGACCTGTCAGGAACTCAACTTGCTTCCAGGAGTGGGTCGTAGGACCTTGCCCTTCTTGAGTGTGCTGGCAGCAAGGCGAAGCCTGGGAGAACTTCACCAGATAAGGAGCGAGGAGGGCGCTGCCTTATCACCTGCCTTCGAGGAGAAGGTGAGAGAAGGGCAGACATCTGTCCCATTTAGTTCCCCTCAGCTGGCGTTCTAAATTAAGTTTTTAAAATGGGTGTGAGGATGTTAGCTGTAGCACAGAGAAATGTTTACCAAAGTTTTAAGTAAAAATTGGCAAACCAGGGCAAAAAATTTAAGAAGTAACTTAAATAATCAATTTGCTGGATCCATAGAAATTTTATGGCTATTGCTGAGTCCATGATAAATTCACTAGCCTTTTGGGACTTGATAGGGAAAAAGATTTATAATTCAGCAGCAAATCAAGACCGCTCTGCCCAGAAATTGATTCCAGTCTTAAAAACTACATTCGACATTATAAGGATAAACCAAAAGGAAAAAGAAGTTACAGAAATGTTATTTGACACGGGGCAACAGAAGTCTAATTTGGGTCAGCCCAGGGAAGCCCACAAACCCTTTTCCTTCAAGCTTTTCCGTTCTGCCTACTCCAAGGACAGATACAGGGTCGAGATGGCAGAAGCCTGTGCCCGTGGATGCCCCAGGGAGTTATGCAGCTCAGCTGGTGACCCTGCTGCCCTATCATCACCTGTCCCTCCACCTGGGTCTGAGATGGTAGTGTGCAGACCATCTCAGACCTCTCCCACACTGTCCCACCAGTTCCCTCACATTTCCCTTATCCTTCTGACCTTATTAATGCGAAGCGGTCCACTTCCATCGTGAACATCACTAGCTGTAATACCACCAACTGCCCTTTTAAAAATTACAGCCATTTTGAAGATCATTTTAACACCTTTGGTTGATGGCCCTAGCTGTTGGGAAACCCCACCCAAAGCCCCTCCCCTACTGTCCTGCCTACTCCATCCCAAGACATGCCCAGTGCTCCAAGGAAACAACCACCTCTGCCTATATGGGAAACTCATCTAATAGCCATTCCCCTTTTCCAGAGGCTGGAACACAACCACCTGGGTTCTGGAAGGGCCCTCTGCGAGAATGGCGGAGCCCGTGTCACTTTGGCCTGCCTCGAGGCCTAGCCTGAGGCAAGACCACAAGTACAAGAAGGTGTATGTAGTTAAAATTAGTGATCTCTCTGAATCCTCATCCTCCTCCTCCTCAGAGGAGGAGGAGATGCGCTGACCAGAATCTAAAAAAAGAGGCCCGGGAAAAAATTTTTAAAAAGCCATGAAAATGAGGTATTGGGAAGTAGCAAACAAATTGGAAGTAATGCTAGTCTGGTACAACATGAGAGAAAATCCATACTGGGAAATTCTGTTATTCAGCGAAATCAAAGAATTAAATAAAGTGGCTTTAGAGGATGGGAGAACCTCACCGTACTTCTCTGTTCTGATTGCAGTGACCTTCTCAGCCCACACTTTTACACTCCACAATGCATGGTACTTAATTATCTCACTGTTAACACCCACTGAGTATTCACTGTGGGAATTGGGGTGGAAGTGCCTATTAACTGAATTATTATGAAATTATGCCAATGATCCAGTGAGGGTGCAAATTACCATGGACCAGTTGGCAGGTAAGGGGGCCCACACAGACTCTGACCAGCAAGACATGGGCCTTCCTAAGCCCATCCTTAAGGAAATTGGGGACACAGCTAGGAATGTGCTGATAGAAATCCTAGAAGCAAATAAACCTCATCAGGATTATGCCGATATCCAACAAGGGCCTACTGAGCCCTATATGACTTTTCTAGACAGACTCAAAGCTGCCAAAACCAAGTAACTGATGATCCAGTGAAGAAAAGACTATTCAAACAATTGGCTGTTGTAAACACCAATTCAGAATGCAACCTTCCCAACCAGAACCTACCATTCCTCAAATGGTTGAAGCCTGTAATAAAATAACCACTGCAGAACATATGGCTAAAATTCAAGCCCAAGTGTTGGCCAATGCATTAAACAATCCTCAACAAAAGCCTCAAAGGCAACAGAATCAGAAAGCTGGATCAAATGGACAATGTTTTAACTGTGGTCAAAAAGGTCATTGGGCAAAAGAACTGCAAAAAACCAAAAAGGGGCAATGGTGGAGGACACTGTAACTGCAATAAAGGCAATCAAAATACTAACCAATCTTATCAAGTCCAAAGGCAGTGTCATTGCCAGCTGGGAAACTGCCAGGGAAGTGTGGAACAGTGGCGTGCAATGACACAAGTTAATCTTGGTGAGCAGCACTGGAGACCACCAAGTGCAGAACTGAAGTGTGTCATCAGTGAACTCCCAGTTTCAATGTCTACAGGTACCAGACTAGAGCTGTCAACTGCCCAGCCAGTAATGATCACTGACATTACACACACCACCCAGTTTCTACAGGCTGCCTTGGCCCAGAACAGCGGCTGCAAGTCTTTCTAATTATAGGTGTGGACAGATGAGCTGCGGAAGAATTTTATGTGTTACCTACAGTCTTATCAGTTATATCCAGTCAGGAAATTACCATTTTGACCATATGTCCTAACACTCCTTGTTTCATACTTAAAGGTTTAGTTTTTGCCCAGGCCTTTCTCCTTCCTGTTGCTGATGAAGAAATTAATAATGAGATCTCTGGAGGTCTGTGCATCATGTGGACCCAACCCATCATGAAAGGAAAATGTCAGCTGACCTGCACCCTGACCTGTTTGTAAGAACATCGCCCTCTCAGGTCTCATCAACACAGGGGCAGATGTAACAATAATATCAGAAATTTACTGGCCTCCAGAATGGACTTTTGTCCCTTCCTTAGATTCATTATTCAGAATTGGAGGACACAGCATCACTATATGTAGCCTCCATCCCGTCACTTTTAAGGGGCCAGAAGATCAAGTGGCTACCGTAAAGCCATTTGTAGCCAAAAAACTAAAAAATAATTGTGTAGGGAAGATATTTTGTCTCAATGGAGTTTCAGGCTGGAAACAAATTTTTAACGAGGGCCACTGATGAGCGCAGCACCCTAAAACTTAACTGGTTATCGAAGAATCCCATCTGGGTTGATCAGTGGCCTCCCAGAAAACAAATTAGCTGTGCTAGATACTCTAATTCAAGAGCAATTGAACAAAGGACACATTACACCCACAAACAGCCCCTGGAATACTCCAGTATTTGTTATCAAAAAGCCCCATAGTGAAAAATGGAGGTTATTGCAAGATTTAAGAGAAGTTAATGAAGTAATTGAAGAAATGGGACTGTTACACCTAGGGTTACCATCACCCAACATGATTCCAGTGGACTGGTCATTAATGATTATTAGTATCAAAGACTGTTTTCTTAGTATCCCACTCCCCCCAGAGGATGCACCACAGTTTGCTTTTTCAGTACCTTCAATTAGCAGACAATCACCCTTGAAAAGATTCCATTGGACTATGTTCCCGCAAGGCTTGAAGAACTCCCTGACTTTATGCCAATGGTATGTGGCCAGAATCTTATCACTTACAAGAAGTTCCCTCAGTCCACCATACTTCATCACATGGATGATATTTTAACAGCCACCAAAGACAACACAGCCTTACAGATTGTTGTTGCTGAAGTAATTGAAGGGATACGTGAAGCTGGAATATCTATAGCTGAAGACAATACAGCAATCTTCTCCTTGGAAATACTTAGGATACAGACTCACTGAGCATGCTGTTGTCCTGCAGACCATGAAACTGCAGGAAAACCCAGTGACACTGCATGAGCTTCAAAAACTCATTGGGTCTGTCAGTTGGATTCGAACTCTCCTTGGAATAACCAACCAGGACTTGGCTCCATTGTTTGATTTGTTGAGAGGTGGTACGGACCTAAATAGAGTGTCCACAGCTTTGCAAACCCACCAAGCACACAGATGTAATTGAGATTTGCCCTATTTGTTCACGTTGATAGGGGAAAGTCCAGACCTTCATGGCTTAATTTTCCAATGGGGCCAAAAGTTACCAGACCTTTTGCTAATTCTAGAATGGATGTTCATATCTAATCAAAAGACTAAAACCATTACTACAGGCCCTGAAGTTATGTCACAACTAATAATGAAAGCCATATCCCAAATTTTATCTCTTTTGGGAAAAGATTTTTCTGTCATATTTATATCTGTTACTTCTATTTATTTAGAAGTTATTTTAATTCATCTCCCAGTCCAGCAGCCACTCAGAGCAGGCAATGATGGTGATGTCTCCTCCAGTGTCCACCATCCCTGGAAAGTCTCCCTTGTTAATAGGCAACATTCAAAGATCAGCTTGTTATGCCCCACAACTTCTGTTCAGAACACCACTGGGTTTTCTGGGTGTGGTCTGGAAGTAGACAGTCTTGGTGTGGTCTGGAAGTAGAAAGGCCTGGGAGATGGTGGTGCCTTTATGTAGAAACCAGGGGGGGTCTACGCCCATGGCTGATGGGAATTTCATCCATTGACCCCCCTGTCTGGACTTCTGGAAGAACCTGTAGAGTGTCAGGTCCATAAAGAGAGTCACCAGTGATTAAAACATCTCGGGGTCCATCAGCAGGCCTGCGTTTACCTGTTGGTATTTGGTAAACACCTGTATCATCAATTTGAATGGACTGGAGCCTCACCAGTGCACATTGGGTCCCCACCTGGACGAGTTGGTAGGCTTTGGAGAGGTGGTGGACTTTATGGTCAATATCATTAGGTGAGATATCTAGGTGCACATGCCTTCTGGGATGGTGGGGAGCGTGGGGGGGAATGGCTTGGTATTTGGTGTCATCGTACTTGGCCTTCCCACACTCAGCCAGGAGTTTCCCCAGACACGGCTGGTAGCTGGGATGATGCTGGACCTGCTGGTGGCATTGGAACTGGGAACAATGTTTAAAATATTCTCTGCACTCTAGGCAAGCAGAGGAGGGACAAGAGATGGAAGGGGGTCTCTTTAGAAATACTTTGTCACATTCAACTTGAATATGACCCAGTTCTCCACAGTTATAACGGTGGATGTTGTCCTTGTTAAATGGTTTTACCTGGGCCGGCACAAACGCCTCTACCATCCCTTTGCTTACCACCAAGGCCACTTTCAATAGACATACCTTTAGCACAAGCCTCTATCATTTGCTCAGTCTTAGGTTCAGGGTCGAGAGGGAGTGTTCTCAGGATCTTTCGGCATTCTGTGTTGGCATTGGAGATGGTCAATTTCTGCAAAAGTTCCTCTTTCACCTCCTCACAATCAACTTGTCTGTCAATACTTTTTTTGAAGTGGTCTACAAATTGGATGTAGTTTTCTTCTGGGCCTTGATGGATAGTAGCAAAGATTTGCTGTGGGGTGATCTCATCTGGGGTTTTTAGTAAAGCATTAAGTGTGGCATTTTTAATATCCTCGAGGACAGGCCTCAGGATGTCTTGGGCCTGCTCCTCAGGCTTTTAATAATCACTTTGCCACTAAATCAGTCCATTGAAAGTCTTTGAGGTTGATCCTCCTATCCCTTACAGAGCTTTAGTAAGTTTTTAAGTTGTTTTTTCCAGGTTGCCTTGCAAAGGAGGAGTTGAGTGGGGGAAAGGAGGACAGACATAATGTGTCTCAGATCATGTGGCGTGAGGACATGTGCTTCAAATGTAACTCACAAAAGATTTTTAAAATATGGGAACCCCCTTCCATAATCCTTACATGCCTTACAGAGTTCTTTTATGTCCCTATAAGGGAGAGATTCCTATTGGCGGTTCCTCCCTCTTGAGAACTTAACAGGGGCCACCAGGATCTATCCTCTCTGCAGTCCTCCAGTTCCCCTCCATAGTGGCCTGCTTCCGCACCCTTGTTCAGTGATCCTCAGACTTGATGTTAGGATCTGAGGAGTCACTGTCCTACCCCGACAGGGAGGAAAAAGTCTTGGCAAGGGCACAGTGCCTCTGGTGAACTGGTGAGGCCTGGTGTCATGGGCCACTGGCAGCCAAGATGGCTGCCTTCTGGTTGCCATCATGTCCATTTCAGTCCTGGTGTCATGGGAGCTGGAAGTGTCATGGATAGTAGGGGTGGGACCTGAGGTAGAAGAGGTGGATGCCAGAAGGGGAGAGGGAGGGCCTGCACCAGAAGCGGCTGTATTGGTAACAAGGGGAGATCCTGATGCAGGAGCCACCATTGACATGGTAGGTGGAAGGGAATGCCTCACAGGAGAGGAGCCCGACAGTGGAGGAGCAGGAACCAGGGAGAAGAAGGGTCCATTTTGGTCTATAGATGCAGATGAGGGTGCTGGGTATGAGGGTGTAGGGAATAGGGTTAGGTTATTTCTCAGGACAGCATAATCAGTGCCATCCTGAGGAGGGGACAAAGGAGGATGGGAGATGGCAGAACAGGTGCCTCTCCTGTGCCTCTTGGCAGTTTCCATCTCCTGACCTTTCCTGAGAGGATGAGGGGTTAGGAACATGAGGGGAGGAAGGCAGCACCTGGGAAGATAACTGGGGTGTGGAACCAACAACTTTTCCTGAACTTTCCCCGATAGCTTTATCAGAATCATAAATTAACTGAAAAAGTGATAAAACTTCCCCACTTTATAATTTCCCTCTGTTTGCAAAAGATATCACTTCACCCCAACCCTGTCCCAAACCTGAAGTGACTTAACAGATTCCTTTGTAAATAAATAAAAATAAAATGAACAAAAGCCTTTAACTTTCCCCTTGATGAACTCCCTGAGAAACAAGGACAGCTTTAACTTGGAGGTAGAAGTCCCATTGTGGAATGGTGAGTTTGGATCCCATTCTTGCAGTCTCCCACCCACAAGATTTAAAAAGGAAAATGAAAGGATAACCGACACAGCACTTACCAACTGTTGGGTCAACTAAAGATGTTGTGGGAGTCCTGGCTGCACAAAGGATCCTCGCTCCATGAGGGTTGTTCACCACTCCTTCCAAAAGGCCTTCTCAAAATTGAAGTCTTCGCTCCAGAAAGTGGTCGCCCAAATGCGACTTAAAATCCAGTGGTGACAGCCAATGGAGATATTTGCAGAGGCTCGAGAATGATGAGCCCCACGTTTGAGGGCCACATGTAGCAGCAAGGCGAGGTGGTCAGTTCTGCTCTCTTCCCCACATCTCTCTCTTGGAGGGAGAACATATGGGCAGGCACACGACCATCACACACTCAGGCACTCAAGAACACCACAGCTAGCAGGCAGGCAGGTGAATGTGGAAGGATCTTGTATATGGGTTTCCAGCAAGGGTTTATTAGAGTGTGGCACTGAAGGGATTCGGAGACACAAGACAAGATACAGTGGAGGGTCCAGGGTATAAATATTTGAAAGAGGAGGTGGAGCGAAGCATCAAGGCCAATCAGTTGAGGGCATATGGGTGCTACAAAGGGCAGGAGCCAATAAGGAATGCCAGGGTGGACAGGCAGGATTACATTAACCAGTGAGGAAAGAGGGAGTGAGGAATATTCTAGAGCCAGACCATATAGGGGTAAAAGGGGTAGGGACAGCAATGGGGAATAAAGAACTGGGATAAATTAGCATAGTGCTGCAGAGCACCAGGGGGAAGCCTTCTATTTCCCCTAATCTATGGGGGATGCCCAGAGCCTATGGCACATCCCTCCAGGGCATTGCCACTGCTTTTTTCCCAATAGGCTCGTGGACCTCCACAAATACTTTATTTCCAATTTCCAAAACGAAGAGTTTGAGTTAAAAAAGGGTGATGCCAGGGGAATGAAGTAAAACTACCACTGGTTTTCATATTCCAAGGTCAAAGTTCAGAGATCACCCTATCTTCCTTAATCTAACTATTTGGGATATAGTGGATGATCCTCTTGTTGACAGTTCTTAGAGAACCTTAGAAGACTGGGAAAATGTGATTCACCATCTGCATTTTACTACTGGCTCTCTTTATCCTTTAATTCAATATCTGTTTGTATATTAGCAGCATGACAAACAGCTAGATAGAGTGAGCTCATTTCACTCATTACTGGCTTTGGATGAAGCTAGATGTGATGGTGGTCCATAGTTCAGTGCAATAATAAGTTGGGGGTGATTGAGTTACAGCAGAAGAGAAATAGCAGATCTGGGGCAGCTCTGGATCTGTCACACTGTGTGGGTTACATAAACGTGACTCTTTTAATAAACCAGACTTATTCTCTGAAGGTCACCTGCACAGTGGCACTAGGGTCAATGTCAAGTGAAGGGCTGGTGAGTTTTGGGAAGCTGACACAGGGGCCCTGTAGTGCCTGGACACCAGATTCTGCTAATCTGTCCCTCTAGGTGACAGGAACTATGTAGTGATGCTGCTAAAAGTCTCTATGTGAGGCCTGCAGGAGCCCAACCCCTGCAGCCACATCCTAACAGCATTTCATTGGCATTGTCTCTGCTTCCAGTGGCTCTCACTTCACCCCTCTGTAAGAAGGTAAGAGTTGATGCTCATTGAAAACACCTGACCAGAAATATGGGTCTCATGAACTTCACTGAAACTGCTTTATAGAAACCAATGAGGCAGGTAAACAATTAGTCGCTCCAAAACCTCCTCATGGCCTCTGTGTGAGATTTGCTGCTCTGTAACTGATACCACATCACGAAACAAGTTGGATTAAATGATATAAATGCTGTAAGGAGGTCCAAGATCCATAAAATGACAATCTTATCTCAGTAAGATGGTGGGCTACATTTTCCATTTTATTTAGTACAGCGCAAGTCCTTAATTCATGGGGTGTCATATGTCACACCTCTTCTTGTGCCTGTTGCAGATAAAGAAAATGTGAGAAAAAAGCTTCCCTGTTTAAGGCGCCGTGTAACCAGAAGAAAGAAGCATTGGGCCAAAAGCCAGAATTTTTAAGAGTATCTCTTCCAAAGACTTGCTAAGATTTCCATGAGGCCCCATGGTCATTAGTGAGTTAGGCTTTTCATCCTTCTGCCAGGGAAGAGAACTCCAGTCACCAAAGTGACATATCTAAGTCAGTTCCCTCTACATGCCAGATTGAAATGCCCAATTACACAATCTGCAACTCTAAATTTAATCACCAGACTGAGACTAACCAAGGTATCCTGACACCCAGCACTACTCTTGGCTCCCCTAGAGCTGATTACCTCTAGGATGCAGCATATGTGCTGTGTGCCTTTCAGGACTGCTCTGTGTGCAGCATAAACACCTAGGTGCTCCTCCATGTGCTATCTTGGGTGTTCCTGGAAGCTTTGAGACCATTACTCTCATTGGATGGAACTTGGAAATTAAGCTATTGCTGGTTTTGTCCAGAAGAACAGTCCACAACTTGAAGTAAAACCTGGTGATGTCTGTATTTTAGGCTAAGAAGTTCATTCAGATGGGCTGTTGCACCAGCGTTTTGCACTCAAACTTCTGTATCCTGTCATATCTGCGCAGCCAGTCAGCCCTCACTGGATGCTCACCAACTTCCTCTACATCTCTGAGGATAAGGGATGCTAAGCCAGGAGCAGTGCCTAGCCCTTCTGCTAACCCCGGAGTCATAGGAATTCATGTCTCACTGTTCTTCATCTGGCACCAACATCTCCTTAAAGTTGAAGGTAAAATTTACAGTAGTTGCAGCTGTGGTGCAAAGTTTCACCAATGCATGAGTTAGCTTCTGGAGTCATTGCATCAGACACAACAATATGGACCTGCAGGAAGGTTAGCAGACCTCTCTTCAGATCAGGAAACAAAGCAGGCAGCTGCTTGTTTGTTCCTGAGCACCATTGATGCCCTGAGGGTCCTGAAATTACTTATCTCCAAATCCCCAGTGACAGAGCAGTCCAGTTTAAGTAGAGAGTGTCAGCTGAGATGCTCAGAATTGACAAGGAATTTATTTTCTTTCAAAAACCAAAATAAATACAACTTTATGATTTAGACATAAATCTAACTTTAATGAAGATTTTGTTCATTAATTCCCTTCATGTACAGTCCTTGTCATTAATACATTCCATTGGCAAACAGAATTTATTAGAAGAGAACCTTGCCAGCTGAAAAAGTATTTGGCTTGTCTGACTGTTGCCAAACATTTTATTTGTAATTTTCAAGGACATTTGAACAAAAAAGGAGTATATCTCCACAAGTTAAATTTAGTTTTATAGTCAGTGTCCCTGCTTGCAGTCTAACACTGCACTCATTAGTTTCAGTGTCTGTAATTAAAAATTGCAGGGAATATGCCAGAATATTCCTAGTTTTCTTTGATGAGTTCTGAACACTGATCAGTTAAAGGTTCAAAGAACTGGCTTTCCCTGTGCTTTTTTTTTGCCTAATGTCAGATTTTGTCTGAAAACCATTTTTAGTTTAACACAGACATTGGTGTTCGTAACAGCTATACTGGCATGGCAAAGCTATATAGGCAGCATTTCAGAGTCCTGTGTCTGTATCTGAGAGCTCAGTGTTGCTTCAGGGTTAATTTTGTTGTGTCCAGCAAAAACAGAAGAGCTCAGAGAGGGCGTGTGAGTGAAAGAGTTGAGTGTTCAGAGCTGGGTACAAGGGGGCTGAAAGGGGGTGGTGGTGGAGGTGAACCAAAGAGACAGGCATTGCCAGTAGAGGCTTTTCAGCACACTGACCAATTAACCAGTTATTAAACTCGTGCTGGGGTATGTCACGTTTGTCTCTTGGTTTGAATGACTTCTGATACTCCTGGACACACAGCTTTGTAACTGTCCTGACTGTGAGATGTCCTAGGTGGATGGGATGACAGATGTGATTTAGGTTGAGCTGCAGTAGCCAGAGCTTTTCCGAGGCATCTCCCATCCCTGTGGCCGGTGCCCTCGTGGCCAGGCCGAGGGACTTGGTGACCTCCATCGTTCCTGAGGAGTCTCCTGTCCTTGTGGCAGGAGCCCTCGAGAACAGAGTGCAGGACTTGCTGTCCTGTAATCTTCCTGAGGCTCCTCTGTCGCAGGTACCTGCAAGGCAGGACTGCGGCACGCGCTGCCTTGGACCCTTGATGGGGCATCTGTCTTGAAGGTGCCCTCGAGGTCAGACAGCGGGATGGCGGGCAGACTGCTCAGCCATTTCAAGGGGCTTCGGGGGAAGAAAAGCAAAGGCCCTGCAGCTGCCCCAGCACAGCAGCCTGCAGATCTGGAGCAGTTGCAGTCGCTGCAGGACGGTGAGTGGCGGAGCTGGGCCAGTGCCTTTGGCCAGCCTGGCTCCATCCCATCCCATCCCATCCCATCCCATCCCATCCCATCCCATCCCATCCCATCCCATCCCATCCCATCCCATCCCATCCCATCCCATCCCATCCCATCCCATCCCATCCCATCCCATCCCATCCCTGTGGACGTGCCCACGGACAGGATGGGACAGGGGCCGGGGCTGCCCCCGCCGATGCTCGTGCTCCATCTCCTGGCCACCTGGGGAGCTGTCCCTGCCTGGGGAGCGCAGGGCTGGGCTGTGTTCTCCGGCCTCTCCTGCAGACTCTCAGCTCTGGCTGCGCTCGCTCTTTGCCAGATGCAGCCAAGGACCGGACTCAAGAGCAGGAGCCCACCCGTGGCCGCTTCCGCAGAGCAGCGCAGGTACCTGCGGCCGTCCCCACCTGGGCCGGGCCTGCTGGCACTGCCCGGCCGAGCCCTGCGCTTGGAGCAGACCATGGAACTTCCCTCTCTTCCCACCCTTCCTTCTGCTGCAGACACTGCGGAGGCTCCTACGCCTTGGGCACAGAAATACTGGCGGCACCGGCACCGAGGGCGCGCTTCCTGAGGAGGAGGGACCTCGAGCAGCTGCTGATGAAGGGGCAGCGGATGCAGTTTGCCAGCCTGACTCTAGGCCCTGCGAGCTGTGGGAAGAGCCTGCTGCCAGCTCAGCGTCCTCTGACCTCGCAGCAAGCTCAGACTGGGAAACAGATGATGGCTGGGATGAGGCTGACATGGCCCTGACGGAGGGCATGGCCACCACTAACACCATCCCTCAGGGCATCCCAGAGACTGAGGCCATGCCCACACTGACTGGGACTCCTGAACGTGCTCCGGAGTTTTTCCAGCAGGGTGCTTCTTCTCCGCAGCAGGTAAGCAGCCTGGGGCCAGGGCTGAAGGACTCCTAGGATCACGTGGCCCTTCAAGCTACGTCTGCTGGGCCCCCTCAGCCTTTGAGGCCATCCCAGTGGGGTGGGAAGGCAAGCACTGCTTTGGGGAAGCTGGGGAAGTTGCTCCTTTGGACAGCACTCCAAGTCTTCCCCATGCCGCCTCCTCCAGGTGTTAGCCATGGTGAGGGCCATTCTTCAGAGCCTGGCATCCTGTGTCACCGTGGATGCTGGGCTGCATATGGAAATTCTGGCCCTGACTGAACAACACCCTGGTCTCGTCGTAATGAGCCTGCTGTGCTGTGCCCCAACATGTGACAGGTACAGGGCACAACTGCCTCGAGAGCCCGGTGCTCACCAGCCCGTAGGTCTCTTGCCCAGAGATACAGCCTGTCCAGTGGGCTCTGCCAGACAGGCGGAGAGCTGCGGGAGCCTCGGGCCTCTCTGTTTCCTGAGCCTCTGCCATGCTCCCTCCCTGCCCCTCAGGGCACCAGGCTCTGCCACCCGGCCCCACAGGGCACGGTGCTGACGCACAGCTCTGGTCCCACAGAGCTGCCGCGCTGATGTGGAGAGCCATCGGCACCTCAGAAGTGGCCGCCGAGGAGGTGCTTCCAGCGCTGCTCTCTGCCATGGAGGAGCAGCCCCCTTACAGCAGCTTCTTCTGCAGCGGGGACAACGAGGCCGTCTTTGCCCTGGCTGTGAGTTTCTGGAGCTGGCCTTTGCTTGCCCTCCAGTTTGCCTCTCCAGCAGCTCTCCATGCTCTCCCCACCCTGCAGCTCCCTGCCTGGGCTGAACGCTGGCCTAGGGGAAGCAGGCTGGATGCTCACCCTGCGTGTCCCCTTGGGCCCTGCCTCAAGGATGCCCTGGCACTGAGCGCTGCCTCAGTGTGCTTTGTCTCTTGCAGGCAACTCCGGTGCTGTGGAGGATTGCCCCCATGTCTGAGTGGCACTATGCCATTCTCCTCCATTCGCCCCAACTGTTCGTGGCTCTGCTCCTGCAAATAGTCACCCCCCCCAGAGCGGATGCCAGAGGACGATGAGGCGCAGAGCTTCTGGGGAGCGTGCCAGGAGGAACACAGCCTTCCCAGGGAGCCCAACAGGTGCCAGTCTTCCTGTCCTTCCCACACCCTTGTGCCAGGGCCAGCGCTCCCAGTGTGACCTGGCCTTTGCTCGGCATGCAGGTTTGCAGCGCAGACCATGAAGGCTCTGCTCTCCAGACTCTGCTCTGACAACAAGCTGGTGGCTCTGGAGCACAAGCAGGTCTGGGAGAAGCTGCTCTGTGCCGACACGCAGCACTATGCAGCAGGTCTGCTGGCCAGGTGAGATCCCCTACTCCTGCCACCACCGCCAGCATTTGTGCCATGTGCCCGGAGTGCCCCACACAGTCCCCCGGGGCTGTAAGCGAGAGGGCCTTGGCACCGAGGGAGGGCCAAGCACAGTGGAAGAGGTTGGGAGAGGAGGATGCCCAGGAGCAGCCGCCTCCCAAGGGGCCCATGTGGCCTTGCAGAGTGCTGGGGAAAGATCAGACCTCTGTGAGTCACTCCTGGGAGAGGTTTGCCCACTCGCTCAGGGCCCTTGGTGCCTTTTTCCCCTGCCAGGGAGGTGCGCCGTGCCTTGACCCCCTTGTGTCCCTTCATGGCCTCGCACCTGCTCAGCCTGCTGATCGGGAAGCAGCCCTGCGGGCATCTGCCTGCCCTGGCCTTCTTTGTGGAGGTGAGCCTGACGGCCAGTGCTGCCTGGCTGAGCTGCCTCCCAGCTCTCGGGCCTCTTGTAGCTGCGGCTGCCTGGAACGCTGCCCGCGCCCGCTGCTGCTGCCTGGGCCCGGCCCTGTGCGGCTCTGGGCTCCTGCCGGCTGCCTCCCTTGGCACTGCCCTCCTGTGCCTTTCAGCTCCTGGACTGCCTGGACTTGAGCAAACACGGTTCCAGTGCCCTGTGTGTCGTATCCTGGCACCTGCCCAGCGAGTGCAGGGACGGGCTGTGCCTGGTGCTCAGAGGCCTCGTGGTGCTCGGCAAGGAGCCCTCGCTGGTGAGAAGGGGGCGGTGGCTGAAGCAGTGCTGGCAGCGTGGGGCTGCGCAACGCAGACCTCTGGGCTTGGTTGGCCTTTGGCAGCAGAGGCAGCTGCTCCCACCTCTCCTGCCTACCGCTTCAGCTGCCCCAGTGCCACAAGCAGCTGTCGGTGCTGCGGCCGTTCACGGCTTCACAGCACAGCCCCGTCTTGCACACAGGCCGGAGGAATACGTGGCCTGTATCCACGCCTGGTGGAACAGCTGCCTGATCCAGATGCAGAGATGGTCTGGATGACCCTGTGTGCGCTCAGGGATATGCTCCAGGACAAAGACCTCAAGCCACCCAGCGTCACCGCCCTGAAGCTGGTTGAGCCCCTCCTGCAACACTTTGAGAATGTAAGGCTCTGTGCCCCCAGCCAAGGGCACTGGACGCTGCCTGGAACCTTTGTGCTCTGTGTGTAGAGATTTGGGCCTTTGCCCCAATGGGCCTGGAGCAGTTGGTGCTTAGGACTTTTCCTATCCTTCCAGGACAACAGCCACGTGCAGCTGCTCTCCATTCAGCTCTTCTGGGAGGTGATGGAGCTGGTAGTGGAAGAGGGGGAAAATCCTCCCACGACAATTGTGAGCCAGAGCCTGCTCCCTCTCTACTTGTGCTGGCACGATGAGAACCTGCACGTGGCCAAGGTGAGGTTTTGTGCGATGCTGCCGCACCCCTGGCAGGGGGTTCGGCCGCCTCCTGCCCTGGCGCCTGATTCCAGATTGCATCTGGGATCCCTGTGTCCTAAGGTTTAACCAGGTGACTGCAGAAGTGGTGAAAGAAGCCTCCAACTGCCTGACTCATGAAGTAGTGCATATGGTGTCCTGCTGATGAACTGGCTGAGCACCTCTGATGAAGAGCAAACAAAGAAACCAAAGGTAACTGGACACTGGACCTGGGAGAAAGAAGCTTGGTTTGGATGTTCAATCATCTCCCTATGTCATTCCACTGGCAGTAAGCCTTGCGAGAGAAATCCTGTCAGAGTCCTCAGATTGACTGCTGAGGCAAAGGGTTCATGTGTGAAAAGCTTCAACAGCTAAGACAAATGTTAATCTCCATACTCACAGGCAGACTGCTCAGAGGACAGGAAGTTTGTCTGGTCCTGACGCAAAGCACACATGGCCTCATTTGGGGGTCTGCATGTGGTTGTAGGCCCAGGATATGCACACACACTCACATGCATACACGCATCAACCACAGTTAATGGAAGATAACAGCAAAGCTCAATAAGCTTTCCACACCTTCTCTTGAAAGCACCTGCATTTTCAAAAAGAAATTCCCATTTTTTAATGGAAAAATTTCTGAAGATTTCTTGTGTCAAGCTCTAGGTTTCCATGTAGGGTCAAGGTAATTATATTGGCCAGCTGTGTAGTTGCAGTATCTACAGAGGAACATTGAAGATCCATGTTAGTTTGGGACTCACAAAAAGTAATTCATTATGCATAATGGTGATGTTGGCAGTGCATGCCAAATGGTTAAATCTAATGTAGCATACAGTTCCATTAAGGCACAACAAAATTAATCTATTCCTTCTCACCAGGAGGTTTAAACAAAAGCAATGGGGAAGGAGATGCGTGGAAAAAACAGCAATTCATTAATGAAATGAAGACATGTAAAATAATTAGGCTTATAACAATAGAGGACTAAATTAACCCTTTTATTTTCTGTCCAATATGCACAAGTCAGAACCCTAGCATTGGGTGTTATGTAAATGAAACTTTGTCTTCCAATTTTCTTCCAGGGAGGAGATAAACAAGAAGATCAAAACATAGCCGCTAGTTCCTTTGAATAACTTTATTCTGGTTTGCAGAAACTGCCCATGGTGACTATTTGCTTTCAAAGTCACACTTTGGATCTCCAGTGGGAAATTGGAAATGGATGAGTTAGCTCAAAGAATAAAAGAGAAACAGTTGCCACTAAACTGGTGTACAATAATTTGTGTAATTAATAATATTGAAACTAAGGGACCAACCTAAATTAATGGAGGTATAGAGCTTTGTCTTTCTTTATACGATATGCTAGTTAGAAGGCACCATTTTCTTTCCTATATAAGTCCTGTTTTCCCAGTAACACCGGTGTGTAATTTAAACTACCCTGTGCCTTAGCAGATGCTGCTTACTTTAAGGTATAAAGGAAATACAAATGTTTCAAAATACACTACATGCATTCAGGATAAGAAATAACCCAGATTCACAGATCTTTGAATAAATCAAGTTGTCAAGAAATTTCCTGGCCTTCTGTACTTTAATTTTTTTTTTTAATTTAGCTGAAAACAGCAAGGAACTTCCCCTCTATTTTCTGCCTACAACTCTCAGCTCTGTTCCGGAGGAAAGAAACTCTAAGCCCCCAGCAGAACTTAGGGGTCTAGGTGAATTCAGGGCACAGGCGAGTTTTGGGAGAAGCTCTGCAATGACTGCAACTCTGAGGAGCACAGGACTCCTAGGGATCCTAGGGCTCACTCCAACTCCACCTATGTGGACCAGGACTGTAGTCTGCCTACAGCATTGCCTGGATGTGAGCAATGAGTAATGCATGTCACATGCTAGCCTTTTATCCCACTGTGTACCCAAAGCTGGAGCACTGGAATGTTTTGAAACTCCTGTGAGAATCTGTGGGACTATCAAGTGTATAACACAGCATCAAAAGCCTCAGTTGATATGCTGAGAACCTGACACTTCCCTTTCCAAAATGACTCTGCCAGCACCTAGAATGGGAGACAAGTTTGGCAGACAGCAGGAACATCACAAGAGGTAGTCTTGCAGGCAACGTGCAAATAGGACCCAAAGGGAAACATATCATACCAAACTTGGCAGCAAGTCCATATTCCAAAATGGAATTAGGATTCATAAGGCCTCAGGCAAGCAGCTGCAACAGCAGGACAGGTGACTGCACCCAGCATCCCACCACAGCAGAATCAGTGCAGTAGTGCATGGCATACCTGAATTCAGGTAGATAGGGCTGGTAAGTATCTAAAATAAAGCACTGCTAATGTCTTTTTTCAAGTATTACTGGTAGTGGTAGCTGAAGAAGGAAGGTATGGGGAACAATTTAAGCAGCTTTGGTCCAAGCTAGTGAAGCTCATGATCTTGCTCAGGAGACCCTCATGCTCTGTTCTTGTCATGCCTGTTTCCAATGCTCAACCTGTTGCTCCAAGGAATTTCTGCTCAGGGAAATCGCACAAAGACGGGGAGAAGCAATGATCTTGCTCCAGACTAGGGTAAGCTGAAATCTTCTCTTTGAGTTGTTTTTTCACTTCAGGACTTCCCTTCCATTTTCTACAACCACAAACATTTCAGGACTTTCATTCTCCTCAATCCAGTGTCCTTGTACCTTCAAAGGAAACATTACCTTAAAGTGCCTAGATTCTTATGTCTGAGGTAGGAGGCAAGGATACACTGACTTTGTTATGGCAATGTTGCCTTGGGAGGCAGTGACACACCTCCCCTGAGTGCAGAACAGGTATTGTCACTGTTTAGTGCACCTCTCTTAGTAAAAGTGATGCATCTCTCTCTCTGTCCTGTCCATTCTCTTATCAAGATGTCTAAATGAGGAATACCCATACAGTTTATGAATTGGCTTTGGTGGTACTTCTTCAGAGTTAGCTGACAAGAGTTAGAATGAATGGACTCCAATGTAATTCCTTAGGTATTATGTTAGGGCCATGGGTTTCATGGGGTCGGTGGTCAGAGACAGGGATGACACACACCTCAAAGCTTCATGTGACAAAGACCCCATTTTATTCTCCAAACCTAGTACATAGAGGGAATTTGAAACACTCCAGTCTCAACTGCTGATCCCCACACAGCCCAGCTTCTGAACAGTGAGGTGTCTGCAGCTTAGGATGGAGCATGATAGGTGAAGTCCCTGTGTAGATTTAAATCCAGCCTATCCTTGCCCACCCAGGGACTGTAATGCCACGTGTAGGTGCATGTGTAGCATTACACATCAATGTACTTTGTTCATTGATTAAGCAGATATTTAAAGATAGAAGTGAAAGCAATATTTTTATTTTATATTTATTGATGGTGGGTGTCACTAAAGTGGATCTGTGCCCTCTGCATAACTAATTAATCTACTGGGCGCTACAAAGCTGGTGACTGGAAAATTCAAGAATCTAGAGGTAAATATTGCTAGGTCATAGGCAGCAGCCAGAAGTCCTCTTCATTCAGAAAACTATTTGACTGTTTTTCGTTTTAAGGTACAACTCATCTTAACCTCTTAATTGCAAAGATTTGCCAAGATGTGCATGATATATCATAGATAATAGAAAATAATGGTCTTACAGAAATGACTCAAGGGCTCCTGAGATAATAGAAGCCTAGAGGTGAACACTGGTGAAAAATCTCAGAAAGATTAAAGAGCATTCCTCTAAAAAGGCTACGTAGATGACAGCTCAGCTGAAGTGCCTCTACACCAATGGGTGCAGTTATGGGTAACAAAGAGGAAGAGCTGGAAGTCACTGTGCAGCTAAAAGGGTATGAACCATTTGCCATCTCTGAAAAATGGTGGGATGAATCTCATGATGATTGTGGCCACTGATGGCTACAGGCTGTTCAGAAGGGACAGGCAGGGCTCTCTGTGCATTGTCCTCTACATGAGAAATGAATGGAATGTGAAGGGCTGCCTCTGAAAAACAGCTTGAGAATTTTTGGGTGGGAGTCAGAAAATGAAGTAACAGAAGGAACCTTTTGGATTGTGCCTATTACAGGCCTCCTGATCACTTAGAGCCTATTGACTGCAAAATCATCTCGCTCCAGCTACAGGAGCCATCATGCTCACAGGACCTTGTTCTGCTGGGGAACTTCAACTCTCAACACCTCTGGTGAGCTGTAGGCAATCCAGGGGACTGCTGGAATGCATGGAGGATAACTTCTTCAGACAGGTAACTGACAGCCCTGACAGAGGGGATCTGTTACTGAACCTGATGGTCACCAGTGCAAGTGAGCTCATGAGTGACACTGAGGTAGGAGGAAACTAGAGCCGCAGTGAAAATGCAGTGAACTGGTGCAATGTCTGCATGAGTGGACAAGTGAAGAGCTATGGATGATGTTTGTCTAGTTTTCTGTAATGTCTTTGACATGGTACCACCAAACATTCTGAACTCCAGGCTGGATGAATACAGATTTCATGAGTGGAGTTTTTGGTGTATAAGGAATTGGATCTATGGACAGTCAGAGAGTTTTGAAAAATATGCATTCAAATGAAGATCAGTGACAAGTAGTATTCCTCAGGAATCTATACTGGGACCAGCATTGTTTAATATTTTCATCCGTGATACTGTGGGGTTGAGTGCATCCTCAGCAGATTTGCAGATGACCCCAAGCTGAGTTGTGCTGTTGGCACACCTGAAGGATGGTATGTCATCCAGAGGGACCTGGACAAGCTCAAGAAGTGGCCCATGGGATACTCATAAGTTTTAATCAGGTCAAGAACAGGGTCCTGCAACTGGGTAGGAGAAACCCCAGTAATACAGCTGGGGGCTGAAGGGATTGAGAGTAGCCCTGCCAAGAAGGACTTGGGGGTGCTGTTGGATGAAAAGCTGGACGTGACTCACAACATTCACTCACAGCCCAGAACAGCTATATCCTGGGCTGAATCTGAAGACTGAATGGGTTGAGAGAGAGGATTCTGCGCCCCTGCTTTGCTCTGGTAAGATCCCACCAGGAGTGTTGCATCCAGCTCTGTGGTCCTCAGCACAGGAGGGACATCTGCTTGCTGGAGCAAGTCTAAAGGAGGCCACAAAAATGATCCAAGGGCTGGAGCACCTCTCCTATGTAGAAGGACTGAGACAGTTGAGGCTGTTTATCCTGAAGAGAAAACGTTCCAGGGAGATCTGAATTCCCCAGTAGTTGAAGACGCTTTGAAAGAAAGATGGGTACAGAGTTTTAGCAGGGTCGATTGCAACAGGAAAAGAAGTAATGGTTTTAAACCAAAAGAGGGTAGATTCAGACTAGATATAAGGAATAATTAATAATTTTTTTACAGTAAGGGTGGTGAAATATTGGAACAGGCTGACCAGAGAGGTAGTAGGTGCCCCATTCTTAGGGACTCATTCAAAGTCCTACTGGAAAGGATTCTGAACCACCTCAACTACTTGAAGATATCCCGTAATAGAAGTTGTCGTTTTTGGGGGGACTGGACTAGACACGTTTTAAAGATCCCTTCCAAACTAAAGTGTTCTGTGATTCTATGTTTTAAGGTTTCACACAACTTTGTGTGTTCACTTCCTCCTCAACAGTCATGACCCTGTCCTTTCCTGCTGCTTTTGCTGCTTCATGTCTCATATCCTGGCACTGGTGCCTGTTAATCTCAGCTCGCCATCACAGCTGTTCCATTCTCCTCTCAGTGCTGATCCTAGTATAACAGTGGTTTGGTTATTGAGTTCATCAGGAATAGGACTGCATGCATTACCAGTCACAGCTGTATATAATACCAGCTCTGTCCTTCCTTGTTCATGCATCAGCCAAGTCCTGGTCCCTGTGCTGGTGACTTCCAGAGTACAGCCAACTCCTCAGTAAACATCTGTGTTTGGCCATGTCTCTAAATAAAGAAGAAAAGTGAAATATGGAAAGCAGCATTTCTGTGGAAACTTCTGAATTTCCACTTTCACATATCATTAGCAGGGAAAAGAAAAAACAATGCAGACTGGCTGTCAAATTCACTTGAGTTTTCAAGGTCAGGACTTTGGGAAGACAGTTTTATTTGTATATTGAGCAAATCATATCTAAGACCTAGTGGGACACGACAAATTTGGCAGCCAGCAAGGTTGTTCTCAGAGTGCCACTTTGGAAGAAATACTTGTGAGATGGAGTCCCCAGCCAAATAAAGGTGCTGCTCGCTCTGGCAGCTGAGCAGACACCAACAAGCTGAAAAGAGCTTGTTGACCTCCTTCCCCATGACTGGCCTTTCCTGGAGCCAAAAGAGTGTGAAGTAGTTTACAACACATTATGGACCATCCTGAAAGATTGTCATTCTGACTCAGAGCTGGAGTATCCACCAGGGAAATCTGGTGTGCCTTTTTCATTGCAAGGCTAGGAAACAAGTGGGAAACTGGTGGAGAACATCTGATCTGACATGTCTGAGAGTCCTTGGAGGCCACTGTAGACTGTCTGCTTGCTCTGCAAAGCAAAGAAGCCAGAGGCTGGGACTGCGTTCCTAAGTCTACTTAAAATTATAAATTGCCAGCTGGCACAAGATTACAGTGTACAGCTTTTCTTCCATCAAACTAATAGAACTTTTGAAATTAATTAATAGGACTCTGACAAATTCCCAGACCCTTGTTTTATTTTTAAATTAACACAATTTTTAATGAGATGGTAGATCTAGACTTAAATGCTGCCATGAGTTATGCGCACATATCCCTACTGCACACAGATTATTGCCCTGCTAAATGATGCCTGAGTATGACATGCAAGGATCTGCATGTTCCCTCTTTGTAAGATGGAAAAAATTCTACAAAAATGGACATTTTTAATCTCTTCATATAAAAGATTTGTGTGAGGCATTTGATTCCACTTCAAACTGTTTAATATTTATTGTTTTATATAGTTATTTTAGGCATTTGCATCCTCAACAGTTACTTAAAAGCTGCACTTGCCAAAACCTGTCAATTATTGCTTCAGTCACAACTTGCACAGTCACTGAGAAGGCAGCAAAGACAGAAATTTTAAACTCATTTGGATGTCAGAATTTCACAGTAGAAACCTGTCTCTGTGAATATCAGTGCCACCCTTTCAGGCAATACTGTGTGAGGTGGTTTGAAAAAGCTGCTCCTGGGTGAGCAGGTCATTGGGCAAGAGAGGGTAATTGTAGGTGTCAGGGGACTCTGGCTGGTGGCAGGAAGAGGGTATTGCAGAAAAATAGGGCTGGCACTAAGGAAAATGAGATAGGAAAATATATCTCAAGTGAGTGTCTTGGCATGTGGGTGGCTAGAGTAAATTCAAAAAAGAGCCTTGTGTTACTTTACTTGCAGCCTGTGGTATAAAGATACCTATGTTGTTGGCCAACACCCAGAAAACCACACAAGTAGTGGAATTCCTGGTCTTTGAATACTTTGAGAAGTGGTGGATGAGGGGAAACCATTGTTCCATACAGCAGCACACAGCCAGAAATGAGCAGTGAAGGCTGATCTGTGCACAAAAGGTGCGTGGGGCCCTCTCTGCTCCAGTTACAGAGCATTGGGCCAGGGGCAGGCCATTGCCTCACCATCTGCTGCTCAGCACGAGTGGAAGGGTAAACACTCCTGGAATGGTACAAATCCCACAAAGCTGGCACCAGTGATGGGATGCCAGTGGTGTGAATGAGGCCATAAAGGGATCTATAGGTGATGACTCCTTTTCTATACAGATATTTTTAACTTAAGTAACCTTTAGTCCCAAAATTATAGGAAATTTCTTTCACACCATCATGATTAGTTTCTCTCTACACTCCCCTGTCATTACAACTTCATGCTCTTTTTGGACTGCAGTATCAATTCAGGAAATAAACACTAATTTAAAAAGGAAAAAAAATGTCTGGTTGTATCCATGTTTCTTAAAACTATTGATTCTTCTAAGTAAAGCACAGGGATAGTCTGCCTCAGGTTAGATCTGGAGCTAATGGAAATTAAGAGCTGGTTTGGCACAGCAAGGAAGTCCCACAACTCCAGTCCCACAACTCTGCTTGAGGCAGAACATCTCTCCAGCAGGCTGCAATATCTCCCAGTCAGTAGCAGCCCTGCTTGGGTTCCCTGTTGGACATACTTCCCCTCTTTACTGCCAACCTGAAAAGATCATGCAGACCAAAACCCCCAACCCTGTCTATTTGGCTTTGTTTTCTAGCTGGAGAGTGCATATGAAAGCTACCACTAATAGTCCTTCTTTTGGTATAGGTAAGGGACCATGCTGGGCCAGAAGAACAATTGTGAGAGGAATGTATGAACAGCCTTAGGAGAAAACCATTGATTATATAGATATATGTCTCTATGCTTACTAAGATACTTACACATTTGAAAGGGTAAAAAATACTCAAAGTTTTAAAACAGCTATTTTAGGAGGAAAAAAAAGCCTTTCTAGAAAGACTTCCAACCAGCAACCAGGACCCAAACTATACACATGGAGAAACTGGGAGCCAGGCACTATTTGGGTAGCAGCCAGATAAAATGATTCTTTGTCCTCAAGGATAGAGTGGATGTGGATGTGGGTCAGGGAAGTGCTGTATTTCCCACTACAAATAAATAAAATTCACAAATCTAACAGTTGTAAAGATGTGCTTCCTTTTACTTTATATTTTAGCACATCTTTTATTGCTCTCCCATTTTTACTGGCTGAAATGCTTCCACAAAGAGAAGAATGTTGGTCAGTGCAAGAAAAGTAGGGTTCATATTTTTCTACAGTGTAATATAAAGAATATGTCCATCTCCTCAACACAATTTCTTACATGGTCAATGTCTGCTTATTTTTTCAAGTAAGAAAAGAAGCCAGAAGCAGGCACACAGTACAAATCAACGTCTGGCTCTGTGGCTGGTAGTGTAAGAAAGGTTTTGGCTTTTATGACAATGGATTGTGCTTTAATGATTGTAGTCAGATAGAGAAGGATGGGGTCATTCTGTATAAAAAGGGCAAGAGAATCTTTGGCAGCAGGTTGGCCAGTTTGGTGAGACAGGCTTTAAAATGAAGGTCTCAGATGATGAAGTCCAAAGTGGCAATACTTGTGCCATTGCTTCCTCCTGGGCAGTAGGTCATTCCAACCAGTGCAGTGACAGATGTTCCTTGTTGCTTCTCAGGATGAGAATCACAGGGCTAACCACATCAAGGGTGTGTATGGTTATGAAGAATCCTCTAAAACCCTTTTCTGGGGAAGCTGGATGCTGGAATACCTTTCTGAGGTGCCTGTACATAAAAATGCACACAGCATGGGGAATAAACAGCAAGAACTAGAATGTCTGTGTGCGGTAGCAGGGCCAGAATCTCATTGGAATTACAGGATATGGTAGGATGGCTCACATGATTACCATGCTGTCTTGGGTGGCTATGGTACTAAAGGTACTTTTTAGAAAGGACAGGTCAGTGAGGTGTGGTTCTGAATTGCTCTCGGCGTGGGAGAGGGACTGGAATGTATCAAGCTCTACTCAAGCATAGACAGATGAGCTGAGAGCTTATTGGTAAGATCTAAGGGACAGGCTACAGGCCACCTGATCAGGATGAAGCTGATGGGGCTTTCTGTGAACAGCTAGAAGTAGCCTCACAATCACAGGTCCTGGTTCTCTTGGGGAGCTTCAACCTCCCTGGTATTTGTTGGAGAGACAACGCAACTCGGCACACACAATCTAAGAAGTTTCTGCAGATCACTGAAGCTAACTTTTCAGTGTAAGTGCTGGAGGAACCAACAAGGAAAGATGTGTTGCTGGACCTTGTACTAACAAATCAGGAGGGATGGGTTGAAAATGTGAATGTCGGGAGCTGACCTGACTGCAGAGACCATGAGACAGTGGAACTTGGGACCCTGCATGGAGGAAGCAAAGCAGTAAGCAAGACTAGAACTCCAAACTCCCTGACAACTTCAACCTCTTCAAAGACCTGTTTAAAGGAATTCCATCTTTTAGGACCCTAGAAGATAAGGGAGTCCAAGACAGCAGGTCAATATTCAAGCGTCATTTCCTCCAAGCTCAAGACCAGCGTATTTCCATGAACCAGAAATTGTTCCTGGGCAAGAGACCTCTATGGATAAGCAGGGAGTTTCTAGTCAATGTGGGATGGAAGAAAGAAATTTATGGGATATGGAAAAAGGAAGAGGTCGCATGGGAGGGCTATAGGAACATCATTGGTATGAAGGGATGTGAAAAGGAAGGACAAGGCCTACTTGGAATTGAGTCTGGCAAGGGATATCAAGGACTAGAAGGGCTTCTAAAGGTACATCAGCAGCAAAGGGAATACTATGGAAAATGTGGTGCCACTGCTGAATCAGATGGATGTCATGGTGAGGGAAGGTACAGAGAAGGCAGAATTGCTGAATGCCTTCTTTGCCTCAGTTTTTATTGCAGTCTCCTTGGGAAACCTAGATCCTGGAGGTAAGAGAGGGAGGCTGGAGGTTGTGGAGGGCTGGGTGAAATATCAGCTGAGGAGACTGAACACCCATAAATCCATGGGCCCTGAGAGGATACACCCATGGGTACTGATGGAGCCTGGCAGATGTTGTTGTTAAGCTGCTGTACATCACCTTTGAAAAGTCATGGGGAACTGGAGAGGTGCCCAATGACTGGAGGAAAGCTGCCATTCAGCAGGACCTTGATAGGCTGAAAAGTTGAGCAGAGAAAATCCTAATGAGGCTGAACAAGGGCAAGTGCAGGGTCCTGCAGCTGGGGAGGAATAACCCCAAGTACCAGCACAGGCTGGGGCTGCGCCACTGAAGAGCAGCTCTGCAGAGAAGGACCTGGGAGTCTTGGYGGATCACAAGGTGACAATGAGCCAGCAGTGTGCCCTTGTGGCCAGGAGGCCCAGTGGGATCCTGGGCTGCCCTGGGAACAGTGTGGCCAGCAGGTCAAGGGAGCTGATCCTCCCCCTCTACTGGGCCCTGGTGAGGCCACATCTGGAGTGCTGTGTCCAGCTCTGGGCTCCTCAGTACAGAGAGAYAAGGAGCTCCTGGAGAGGGTCCATTGAAGGGTCACAAAGATGATGAGGGGTCTGGAGCATCTCTCTTAACGAGGAGAGACTGAGAGAGCTGGGCCTGTTTAGTCTAGAGAAAAGACTCAAAGGGGATCTTATCAATGCATATAAATATCTCAAAGATGAGTGCCAAGAGCATGGTGCCTGACTTTTCAGTGGTGCCCAGTGATGTGACAAGGAGAAATGGTCATAAACAAAACCACAAGAAGTTCCACCTCAACTTGAGGAAGAACTTTGTGTTAAGGGTGGCAGAGCGCTAGAATAGGCAGCCCAAAGAGTCTCCCTCTCTGGAGACACTCCAAACCCAGCTGGACACATTCCTGTGCCACCTGCTCTGAGTGATCCTTCCTTGGTAGTGCAGTTGGACAAGATGACTCCAGGGGTCCTTTCCAACCCTAATGATTCTCTGATTCTGGGATTCAAGGATTCAGGATTAAGGCTCATGTCTTACGACCAGCACTTGGATAGTACAAGTGTTGAATTAGATGTGAGGCATCTTGTGACAGAGGTCAGCATTGCAGATTTTTCAGGAAAAAATAAGAAAGACGACACCTGCATATGAAAAGACGATGTTGAAAACAATTTTCCTCTCCCATTACTTTTGACAGACTGGCAAGCAGCAAGTAGTAAATGAGTAGTAGGCCAGCCTTACCTCCCTCCAAGGAATTTAGAACCATCAAAATGATACTGTAGTTTTATTTTACAAATAAGGCAGTTCAGAAATTAACTTCATTTAAACTTTCTGTTTGGAGTTTGGTTGCTGCATAACTATGGTGTGAGGTTATGGTTACTGCTTCTGCAAGGTATGTAAATAAATGCAGATTTGCTCAAAAACTTCACTGCTAGCAGAAATGGGCAGGAGAGAGTTCCCACTCCTGCACAACCATTGCTGTACAGGGACCGATTTTGTAAGAAATTACCAGGTTTTTTGACACCTCTGACATACCCAACAGGTAGCAAGAGAAGATGGACTGACACAGTTATCTTGTTAAAAGAGCTTTCCTTTGATTTAGTGGCAGATAATTCCCCATGATTTCAGTGGATATAGTTCTTTGCTAGAACTCATCAGAGAGAAGAGTGGTTTTTTAAAATGGTTTCAAAGACTGCTGTTTCATTTAGCAAGCCCACTTCAATAACTCTTATAGCTACTGTTCAAATTACTGCAATTTCCTGATAAATTCAATAAGAAGTCCTGAGACTAAGAGCTGCAAATGACAAAGTGCTCCTGGGGTCATCCTGACATGTAGCCAAACACAGAACTTCACTTATGAACCTATCTCCTGGTGCATCACCCAAAAGGGCTTTCTGCCCCACTCTTCCTCCTGGAGCTCGCTGACCATTCGTGGTGGGAAACCTTCAGGACACCAAATAGAATGAGCTGGTAGACAGAGAATTTTTCTTGTTACAGACTCAAGCATGTTGACCACAAAATTCAGGATAAGCAAAAGCAGCTATAAAAAGTAAAATCAGCCATATCTCCCTTTCTTTCATCAATTCTTTCCTCTGAAAGAAGGGAGCCTAGGGGAGGACAGAGAGGGTGCAGACCCATAGGCACCCTTAGCTGAGGGTCATCCCATGATGGTGTGGCTCTCTTAGGCTTCCCAACAGCTGCACAGAGAGCAGAGCCATGGTGAAGAGCAAAGCTAGAGTTGCTCTTGCAATACAACTGCAAGTGTATATAAAGATGCTCTACATACTGGGGCTCTCTTCATCACAGCTTTCTCCACAATTACTGAGGAGCAAGATAAAATTAAATGATCTGTGTCCTTAAAAATGACCATGTTGTTGGATGTATACATTTCCAAAGATAGTGTCCAACAGCAATAAAAAAATTACACTGCCACCCCATATTCTGGACTATCTTTTCTTTTCTGAAAGACAGTGCTGCAGGCAGAGATTTACTCTGGGTACCTTAGTGTTTTCACTGCCAAAACATTTCTAAGCTCATGAGAATTCCTGCTTGTCACTAGTAGACATTGCAGCAACAGTCAAGCAGTAGACAGACTGAAAAAGGACTGAGTTGGTCGCAAATGATTCAAAATCTGTGGGTTTTTTCCATATAACAATCACCATTGCCAACTAAGAATAAAGATAAGAGTAGGATCACCTGGGAGTTGAATCATAGCAATTTGCTAGAGACCGTGCTGTGAGGAGCATGAAGGACAAAGGCATCAGAGAAATGGGTTTATCTAATGTTAATACAAAGTGGCAGCTCTCCACAGATTTTAAAATTAAGCTGGAAAGGGTTAATTGTTTTTTCCCCTTTGTTCTATCATCACTACCTTTTATTCTTGACTTTTTATTTTATTTGGACATGCTTTGTCCAGGCTCTACAAGGAGATCCATAAGTGATCCCCACTGCTTTCCTTGCAGTGCATCCTAATCAGATCTGTGACCCAGCACTGCCGACCTTAGGTCATCCCTACAAGATGTTAATGTCATTCTCAGGATCACATTTCGTAAGATCTCCTTTTCAGTAAGAAGGGCACCCTGGAACTGCACCCATTACATTCCCATGTCCTCTCTAACAAGCAGTATGGTGCACACACAGCAGCACTTCCATCACCATCCTCCTGCTCTCCTGAGCTCATTTTGGTACACATGGCACACACCAAGCCAAGTTGTTCTCAGATTCACTGATGGCCTGCAGCCTTTCCAAGTGAGAAGGGAAACTCTACAATCCTCTGTGAAAATCAGGGAAATTCTCAGCTGTGTGTGGCATATATGAAATCTGTTGCTCTTTCCATTTTGGTTCAGCTTGTAGCTTTTCCATTTTATAAATCTGCAATGTGAAATGAAGCTATGAGAACATACCACACAGACCCAATGAAGATGCAGTTAGTACAAAACTTGGCTGCACTAGAAAAATACATGTTTCTTGCCAATAGTGTGGCATTGTGAAGGGCTTTACAGAGGACAGATCTGAATCTTTGCCTCCCAAAAGTACTGAGGTGTGAGATCCAAAGGCTTTTTTCTTTATAAGAATTAAACCTACATACAAATTAGGTGTTTAGCCTTAGATTACCTCTCAGTTCTGGTGGGCTGCTGATTTAGCAGGCTTTTTCACTCCTAATATACATCATCATGAACTGTCCTCTGCTTCTACCTAGGTGTTTACTGTATTACATTTATGTTCTAAGACCATAATTACTAGCAGGGTTGCCTTACATACATACGTGGAAATACGTAGTACAAAACACATCTAAGAAGCAGAAAGGAGAAGATGAGGAGAATTGTGTCATTCATCCAACAAAAGCTTGTTACAGTGACCAGCTAAATTTCTAGAAATCTGAACCTAATACATGAAAAATGGCAATAGAAAGCTGAAAAAGCAGGTAAATTATTTTGGCATGTAGAGCCAAATGCAAAAGCTGATGTTTGACAATGCATCTGGCATTTACAGACAGATGCCCTCCGCAAGATATATGTCTGTGGAGCTGTGAGGGCAGCTTGTAGTCAGGATTTTTAATACTTCAGGCATGTATACAGTCGTAGGTGCCAGCTCAGCTCTGACCTCTGCAGCAACAGGGCACTTTAGCTATGCTAGAAAATAGGCAAAGAAAACCGAATTTCATTGTAAATGGTTTGGGCACAAAACATTGCATCACCACTGGCAAATAGGCAATCCCTGTTCCCAAACTTGTGTTTGACATTTGGGCTTGATAAGGAAGCAAAAAATTGTTAAGTGATACTTGCAAGACACAATTTAGAAAACTTTTTTCCTCTAATTTTATTATTTTTAAATTATATTCTAAAGTTCCTCTGTCTTGCTTGAAGAAGGGAAGAGTATATTTTTTTAATTGCCATTATACAGAACACTCTAATTTCTACAGAGAATATATCTTAAAATCATTCAATCACTAATTACTTTTATGAGTGCAGCATTTGTCTGCCAAGTTTGCAAGCAGAATATCTGAAAGCTAGAAACACACGTTTAAATTATGTCTGTTTTTAACTGTCAAATACTAGATGTGTGCTCTGTCACCGTCATGCACAAGGAGTTGATTGACGACCAAAAGGGAGGGAAATGAATATCTGCTGTAAGGACGCATGTCTCTGGGCTTTGAGCTTAGATGTCTAACTCCTAGAAAATTAGGTGATGCCCGTCTGGTTTCTAAGCAAGTGTCTCTCCTGCAAACACGGAATAGGGTTAAAAAGAGGCTGTTACAAGCTTTATCTGGCTCCCACTGAAATTGTTCAAGACGTTCATTTCAGTTGGAGCTCTATGGAAGTATTTCCAAATTACACAGCCTGTACTTTCAGAAGTAGCTGTATTCCTCTTGTTTTTACAAGCGTGTGCTATAATGGCTGGTTAATCTCTTGTGAAGATTCTGAAGATTTGTGAGTTGCCATTGTTGGTTTGTCTGTGCTGACCAAAGGCCACAGCCTCTAGAGCTCACTTGTCTAACATTTTTGCAGTATGCACTTCTGAAACTCTGTTTGTTAAGAATACTATAGCATAACAGAAACTCTGAAATAACACCAGGTGACATTGCTCTTGCCTAACCTCAGAGAATCACATGCTCTAATTCTGCTAAAGGAAAACTAATATTCAGCATATGAAGAAAGAGCTGTGTGCAGTTGGAAATGACATGATCATTTGCGTTGAAGATAAAAATGAAGGGCCATTAATTTTATAGCATTAAATGAAGAGAAGTATTAGACCCATATAATTAACTTCAATGAATACATTTCAAAGACATTTTCACAAATGTATGTAGGAAGTGCATATCTGAATATACTGTTTAGAGAAAATAATTATATTCAATGTAATCTTACAGACTATATCTGCAAATAGAATACATACTTTGACAGATTTCTTGTTCTTTAAAATTTGCTTATTTGCTCTGGCCCACTAATGGATGTAATTTCAAAATGGCAATATTAGGATTTCATTGCTATTATTAATCTCTAGTCATCTGTGGTCCCCTGAATATAAGTGGTGATTTAAAACTGATGTGAATTTTACAGTACCGGTCATGTTGACCAGCTCTAAATCACCTTATCAGCTACTTTAAATGTACTTAACAATTTTATGTTAACATTATAGGCTTGGTTTTAAGTTTCAGAATTTTGGGGGGGGATATTATTATTTTGTATTTCTTTTAAACTGGGAAACATTTTCTTTAATTGGGAATAGTCACTACCAGCAACTAGTTGGTGGGAAGGTGTTCTAGAGAAACCAAGTGAGGTAAAAAAATAAAAAAAAAGATGAAAGAGTCTCCCCATTAAAAAAAAATTAAAGGAGTGTGATGCTTTACCAGCTCTAACAAAAGTCCTTGGGGTGGATGTCAGATATGCTGCTGAGGTTTCTTTTAACATGTGTTGTACACTCAAGGTAGTACCTTGCAGAGGCACTTTGTATGCATCCACATCCTGATCTTCCTCCACCATAGCAAACCTTCCTCTCCTCGTCTCCTCTACAAAGACAGTGATTTTGAACCTGTCTCTGCTGACCTGCCTACTGCAGTTATCCCTCTGTATTTTAAAACAAACATCTAGTTATTTATTGTCATTCTGTCCCGGGTGTTGGTGGAAGAAACTCCCTTCAAATATCCCTTTTTCTCCTTGGAGTCTTGCCTCCCTCCTCTTCTTTGCCCTGATTTGTACTTGCTGAAGGTCACACTAAGAATGTCTGACATGTCAGCTGGTCACTTGAGAAGGTGCAGGGGAGGCCCTGGAGCTGAAACTTTCCTTGTGCTGCTGACTTTGCCTCCCTGCATGCCCAGCTCCTGTGAGATAGCTTGGGCTATAGTGTCCCCTGCTCTCTTTAGTTTGGATATGGGCTTGGTCTGCCCTCTTTAGTGGTTCCTTCCTCTTTCCTTACCTGCCTGTTGTGCACTATCACTGGTTTTATGTTAGCCTACTGGAGTCACAATGCTCCTCAGTGCTCTGGCACATGGTGGCCTCATGTGAGGGAAAGGATGAACCTATCACTCTTCTTATTCTTTTATTTTGAGGAAAATAATATCCAGAAATATCTCAACCTGTAAAGAAAAGACCAAAAACACTAAACAAAAATAATGCAGATCAAATATTTACTACCATATGTATCTACCTGCCAAAACATGAAAAGTGATAGCACAGGATTAGGAATGTACAATATTAGAGGTTTTATAAAAACTACTTGTACGCCAGAACTGTATTAAAACAAAAGGGGGGGAAAAAAAGGAGAAGACTATTTAAAAAAAAAAAAAAATTGGGAGCTCATCAATGTGAAAGGACAGATTCGGGCACAGTTAACTAGTTTAAAATTGGTCACGGCTATTTCCACATCTGGATGTAAAACAAGGGGCTCCGAAGAGCCTGACCTCATAGGAACAGGGTGCAGAAAAAGGACAGAGAAAGAATTCTTTTGACATGGTCTCAACAGTTCAACATAACATAGTCCCACCTATCTGAATGAAGCTCCATCCCGCAGCCCTGTCTCTCTCTGACTCAGCTGTGCCTCACTGCTTCCATGGGGGTCAGTTACTAGGGGCTTTACTTTGCTCCAGGGTGCTTCTCCTGAGCACCTAAAAAAAAGGAATAGCAATTTTGTCTGCTTTTCCATTATACTCCAGATCTCAAAGATTTCTCAGTTCTACACAGCTCTTTTCATTGTGCACTAAGAAATAAGTATAATATAAGTATATTTTTTTCACTTCACAAAGTTTCACAGAGACTGCTGGCTAGAGGGAGGTGAAGATTTTGAGAGAGTAGTAGAGCTCTAGTAATGTAGAGTTTTCAAGGCCCAGAGATTATTTGCTTTATTGGAGACATTTTTATCAGAAATACCTTACTAGTTGGGTGACATTTAAGGATTTTTTTCCACAGCAGAGGTGTCAGCTGTATCTATGTGGAAATGTTGTATAACACTTGACTTTTTTTTKAAAATTATGCTAGATTTGTGTATATAGCTTTTCCATGTTAAGCCAAAACACATGGCAAGGGACTTCTCTAGTGCCCACAGTAATGTTGCAGGTTGTTGGCATGTGCAGTACCCTACTAAAGCCCAATCAACAGTCTCCACCACTTTCCAGATATGATACTCAATCAACTTCCTAACTTCTTTAAGCATTAACTCAGATGAATTTTGAATCAAAATGAAGAAATCCTTCCACATGACTTTTTATTGTATCTTTCCCCTGTTGCATCTCAGAGATGCTGAAAATCAGATGTTCCTAGTCAGGCTTCCCAGGAAGGAATGTTTCTCAGGTCCTCACATTCCAGTGCACTGAGACTGCATGAGGAGCTGCTGTTTGCTGTCAAAGTACTGGTGCATCCCGTTGCATTTTCACGTTCTGCTCTAAATAGGTAACAGTGAAGAGAGGTAGATGTGGAGGCAGAGGCAGGCAGAACAAAAAGTGCTTTGGTTTCACCTGTAAGTCTGATTCACCACAAAAGCTGGGCAAGGTAGCAATGCTCAGGGGGGTCTGGTGGAGCAAGTCAGAGATATGTCTTCTGGAGCAAGTGTTCACTTCAGCCTGGTGTGTTTAGGAGCTGCTTCTGTGCAAGATTCAAGTCCTTGCTGGGCTAGGATAAAATGGACTGTCAGGGTGCCTGCTCTTAACTGCTTGCTCCTTACACCCAGAAAGCCAAAGCTCCAGCTGTGAAATTAGACCAGGACTTTAAAGGTGTGGGCAGAAGGTTTGTTAAGACACTTTCAGCATCTGGGAGTGGGATGATCTGTCAGTGCATGAATAGCCAGTTACTTATGTCTCATCCAGGTAAAGCTACACAATACATTGGCGCCTGGCAGCGATATCAGTTCATGTCTGTTCAAATTCTTCCCTGGGCTTTCAGCCACACCTGATGGGACCAGTGATGCACCCCTACTCCTCATGCCCTTCCAGCTCTCTAATGGGGCCCCATTTCTCTGGCTGTTAAGTGTCTGGAGTGTCTTTGGTCAGTGTTGATTTAATGTTTTAAAAATGTTTGTAAATATTTGAAAGTAATTATCAAGTTGTTGAGATGAATGAGTTTTTCACAGGTGGACATTTGGTGTGTATTTGTGTGTGTGTTCTTGTCTGGAGACTTCTTGAAGTAAATTGGGCTGATGCAGCCATGAATGCAGAGTTTTAAAGCATATGTCAAGTTTTCTCACTATGTTCCCTATATGAGAGAATATTTTTCAAGTGAGGGGTTCATCTGCACGCAAAAACCTGTGTGCAAAGTCTGGATTGGAGTCCAAACATTGTATATTTTCTCAACAGAATGGCAATGTGGTACAACTTTTCCTTTTTGCACGATATTCTATAATAGAAGCTGTGAATAGTCATGGTAAACAAAGTTAAGTTTACTGTTTTGGTGACATTTCCCACCAAACCACATGAAAGATAACAAGACTATCTTGTATAAACAAGGCTTCCATGCTTGAAAGTCTTGCTCAACAAACAGATGCAGCCTTTTTCAGACAACAAAATCTCAAAGTTTCTACATCTGGTAATAATAGCTGTGATATGCATGATCACATTTTTGGTTGTATTGCCTTTTGTGTTGGAAACAATCATCTGTGGCATGACTATATTACTTGGCTTTATCCAAGAGTATGAACACATCTACAGTGATTTGGGATGTCACACCACAAGCCGGTCTCACTTCATAGAATCATAGATTGGTTTGGGTTGGAAGGGACCTCAAAAATCACCCAGTTCCAGCCCCCCTGCCATGGTCAGGGACACCTCCCATTAGACCAGGTTACTCAGGCCCTCATCCAACCTGGCCTTGAGCACTGCCAGGGATGGGTCATCCACGACTTTTCTGGGCAACCTGTTCCAGTGCCTCACCACCCACACAGTAAAGAATTTCTTCCTAATATCTAATCTAGATGTGTCCTCTTTAAATTTAATTTCTTTTTTATTTCCAGCTATGTCAATGGCAATCAGAATCCATTTTTCATTTGAGATATTTTTTGAGTCCATTGATAAATACATGAAATTTTCTCCTGAATTTCATTTTACTGCTATTGTCAAGTGCTCTACCAAGTGCTTTTGCAATAGACAGATCTTTACCACTATTAGATTCAAGAGGCAAATCATAAACCTTAACAGAAAATGAATTCTCTTTAGTCTTGAATAACACCTATTTTGGCCATCATGATGAATGTTATATAATCACTCTGCGCTGACACTTACCTCTCAGAAATAAAGTTCTGAAAGCTTTTACACGCAAGGGCTAAGTATCCTGGCCTATGTAAAAGCGCCAATTTCCAGTTTTTACCGATACCTATGGGATATACATTGAAACTCTCCAAGTTAGACCTGTCAGATATATGAGCACAGCACCAGTGTGAGTAAGACAGGCACCTGTCTTGGAGGCACCTGTGAGTAAGACAGACTTTTGCTCAGAGTGTGACCTCAATAGTTATCTCAATATTTAAGGTTTCCCTTTGTGTGTCTTTGATATCCTTGATCAAAATTCCTTTTTTAGAAACAGATTACTCTGTAAGTTTTCAGTTTTATTAGTCACCTCTTCTACCTCTCTCCTTGCCATGCTCACATCACAGTTTCTAGCACTGTGGGCACATACTCCCATCCTGTTGTTACTGAATGGCCATTGGAGAACAGCTTGTTAGGGTGGGCAGCAGAGCCCCGAGGTGGGCTACTGAAAGTCACTTGTGAGTCCCCAGCCTTGCAGACTTCCAGACTGGAATGGAAAAAGCCATGTCAGCCTGATGTGGTGCTGGTCACAGTGCTGCTTTGAGCAGGAGGCTAGACTAGCTGTCACCTCCCAACCAGGATTCCTCTATGTGCTGCATAAGTTCATTGTCCATCCACCCTGAGCTTCAGTTCTGATGATGCTTTGCAAAGGGTTTCCTGTGAGCTAATGGTGGTGTTGTCCTCCTCTCTAAGTTAAGCACTATGCAAATCCTTGGAAGTTTTTTGAAACTGTGTTATCATTCGGAATTCATCCTTTTTTAAATCCTGAACACTGTCTGGACTTGTATACTTTGCCAAAGTGTATTTATATCAGTACTAGTTTTTACCAATTCCAACTTTGATGCTTGTGACTCTTCTTGGCACTTGACAATTTTAGTGCTGTTTCGGATCCCCCGGTGCACACACTGTGCTGTACTCTCTGCTTCCCCTCAGCTTCAGGCAGAAGTAGCCAATTACCTTTGCCTGGCAAATTCTGACTGTCTTGTCATAACTTATTTCTGGGTTCTTGTGGGAACTCAGCACATCACTCCGGATGTTCAGAGTTGCCGAGAACMYTCTTRGGGGGCTCGAAAGACTTGGAATGTAGCCAGAAGTGCTTGGTGGCTTGATTTTGATCCATCAAGGGACTTGCCACCTGTGCACGAGCATGTGGGAGCCACACAAGTTTGAATGATATAACCATAAGATAGATGTGTAATTTTAAGGTCCTGTACAGGGGGGTCTATAGTCCTGTACAGGGGGGTTCAGGTTTTGGTACAGCGGGGTCATGGAGACAAGATGGAGGGAACAGGGCGTGTCTTGTCCTTCTTCTTTCTTCTTCTTGTCATCCATTTTCGGTGGTGGTGTTGGCACTTGGGGATTGGTTTGTTGCAAAGGTGCACAGTTTAATATGGGTRAATTGTATTGGGAAGTTAAGGTAAATACAATGGACGTAATTTGTATTATATAAAGACGAGACTGCCCCGAGGGCGGTCAGAGTGCCTTTGGTTGCCTTGCTGTCCGGACCTCGGCTGGACAGGAGGAAAATTTTATAGGTAAGAAATAATAAACATCCCAAGAACTAAAGAGCGAAGAGTCCAGTCTCGTCCTTCAGAGCGCGGGCTGCCCCCGAACTGCCCACACACGTCTCGGGTTGAAGAAGAGCATTCCGAGAGGTTCTCTGTTTGGTCCCCACTTTGTCTGGCACAAGGGCCTCATGCCCAGCCAGGGACACAGTTAGCCACTCCAGCCTGGCAGCAAGATTGATCCCTTGGGGCTCAGTCATTCAGAGGACTTCTGTTTTCTCCCTTTCTTCATCTTGTCTTGATCTAAAAACATATAAACCACTTGCTGAAAAGTCTTATGACAGCAAATACACTTATGCAGGGATTAGGATTTCTCAGATTTATTTATGACATCTTCATAGTTTGTCCCCTCTGCATAAGTTCAGTGAAGCCTGCTAAGAACAACAGCTGAGAACCACTCCTTGCCAGAAATAAACTTCTTTCTGTTAATTTACCTCTTTGTTGGTGGTTACAGCTTGCAAAGACAAGGGAAAGTACTGGTTAAACCATCTCCACGTGTTCTTGCCACTGTCAGCAATTTTGTGATGCAGATTTTAACTGATCCCTTCTCACACTCTGCAATTTTCTGAATTTTGCATTATAGGTAGTGGCAGGTATTGTTCAGCATCTGGCCAGAATCAAGGTTTCTAGAAGCTTCTGCTTCATTTGGCTCTGTGAATGATGCAGGAGATGGTCCCACTGGTGCATTTCAGCCCCCCTCAGAGGAATTGCTCCCCACTGAAAATATCCTTGCCAGTCAGATCGTAGCTGACCTTGCCCCTTTGCCAACAGTGCCATGGCTGTTTGTAAGTTAAGGAGTTATTAATAACCTGGCAACTGGAAAGGTCCCCTCCAATTTGTACAGCGCAAGGAAATCTCCAGGGATGAGACTTGTGCATCCATCCTCTATGCTTCAGAATGTTCCCCTATGAAACTTGGTTCCAACTACCTTTGCCTTGCCCTTATGCTTAGATACCCACCTGAGTACTGAGTATCTCCCTTACTGTGGCTGGAGAAATGCTGTGTAAGGTCATGTTTTATGTTTCGGGTAATTTAAACCGTTTTCCTTTTTTTTCCCTGCAGGTATTGGTATTTTTTCCTTTTTTTTTCCTTTCATTTAGATGTTGAGTTATACTGTGAAATTAGGGCTGAAAATAATCTCATGGCCTTGTTTTGCTTCTCTGGTAGAACAATTTCTCCATAATAAAGTTTTACTTACTTTATGAATCCTTAGTTCAATAAAGTTTGCTGGGTTTTGTTTCTTTTTAATGCTTCTGGCTCAGGAATTTACTTTTCAGGTCTGATCTGGATGCATTTCAATTCCTAGATTTTTCCTTACTCAAATCATCATCATTGGATTTTTCCTGGCCAAAGAGCTGCAAGATATTTCTTCTGGTTGGTTACTCCTCAGCTGAATGCCAGGAGTGTCCCTAAAACTGGCATAGAGTGCATGTTAATAAGACAGGATACACTAATGACAACATTGGTGTATGCTGAACTGAGGCCTCTGATGGCAGCTGGACTATGTAAAAACTGCTTTATTGCTCAGTAAAATGTGGCACCAAGAAAAGGAAATGGGCTCACAAGCAGTGAGATTGCAAAGGCCATTTTCTTTTCATAAGACAAGGATTAATTTTGCCTAGTGGTGCCTGGTAGACCAAGGCCAGCCTGCTGCATTGTTGAGCAAGCACTTTTATTATTTAGTCATCCATTTTCCTTTCAAAGACATTTTTTAAAGAATTGAAAAATAAAGTATCAAACTGTTGAGATTCTATCAAACTATAAAACACGTGGACATGATTCATTAGTAGTGTCATGTAAATTGTCCATGGAATTACATCAGAGATCATCTCAGTGCCTTATGTCATTATGGTGATTACACACTAGTTTTACCAGAACCAAAATAAAGTTGGAAGCTTAAAATATGATTTTATAAAACTGATTTACATGTTTTTATTACATGTGTCTTCTAGCTTGCAGCATACTACAGAGTAGAGGTAAACAAGATCTTCCACCTAGACCTGGGTATGTGCTATGTTAACACTCTCTAACAAGATTTAGTTTGTGTTTTTCTTAATAATGATCAACATGTTTGCCACTGTACCTAGGGTTCTTAATTATAACAGGAAAAAGTGCTGTATAAATCAATGAATGAAATAACTATTTCAGGATTTATTTTTTAAGGCATACTTTAAATAGCAAGGTGCTAACAAACACATATGGAAAAGCATATTAGGACAGTACTTTACCCTGACTATTTTAAGGAATACCAGGAGTACTGGAAGAGCCCAAATGGCATATGTGTATTATTATACATACATCACAGTGTCTTTTTATGTGTATATAACTAAAATTATTGATTTAAAGAAATTACAGAAATCACTTTATTATAGCAATGGTAATTTTTCTTGATGGTGAATTAAAACTGAATAATGCCCCTAAGTAATTCAATTTTAAAAATAAAACAACCAATAATTGAAAAAAACATTTCCCAGATAATTTTCTTTTTTAGTTTTTAAGGATTAAACAAAAAACCCCTGTATTCCTTGTTGCTGATTCCTACCATTAAACCAGCAACATGCAAGCAGTGATGATTGCAATATAAAGAATTATACTCCCGGGTCCGACTTGTATTCATTCTCGCTCTACACTTTGAAAACTCATTCATCAATTACTCTGCACTGGCACCAGAGCCTAGCCCATGCATGCTGTTTTTGGCTCTCAGGGAAGTGCATCCTTCTGGGGTGAGGGGAGACACTGTGAGCGCACTGCAGAGCGTCTGTGGCTCCCACCCCGTGCTCACCAACCTGCGCGCACACCCCGCGCAGTTCCAGAGAAGCCCTTGACAGGGAGTGGGTTTAATGGCCTTCATTCCCTGCTCCCCAGAATCCTTCGTAATGTTCAGAGCCTTAAACTAAACCCATTTTGTAAACAGGCACGTGAGTGTCAGCACCAGGAGTTTTATGATGTGCAGCATAAGCAAAATGCTGCATAATATAAAATGACGGCACTGTTAATCCTATAGCACTGGTGATTCCCAGCCCCCTCTGCTGTTGATACCAACGTCATTGTCTCTGGCTTTAAACTTCATCAGTATGCAAACCTAGTGTCACTGTGACGGGTGGTAACTTGGTTGGATGCACTTTCTACATTTCTGGCAAATGAGTATAATTATTTTCAGAGCTGCGGGCAACTCATGCATGTTTTATCCTCCATCTGGACCTGCATGGTACGCAACAGTGATAAAAGATGATTTCTCCCCTTGGATGTTCATAGGCCATCATCGACACCGTCCTGATGAAATGGTCATGTATCCCCTAGCACTTCTATATCTGCCACAGCTTGACAACAAAATTATTTCCCTATAGTACTAAAACACTTCAAATATTCAAGCCCTCTCTGCATATATTTGTGTTTTGAAGCATTCAGTGTTAATGTAATGTGGTAATTTATAAACTGCCAAATTAACTATGCAGAAATCCAAGCAGGACCTTATGAGGTCTGCAAAGCAATAGAAAAGCTTTTTGCTCTTAATAACAATAATAATAATAATAATAATAATAATAATAATAATAATAATAATAATAATAATAATAATAATAATAATAATAATAATAATAATAATAATAATAATAATAATAATAATAATAATAATAATAATAATATCAAGTATCAGAGGCAGGTTTTACTCGCTCATTGTCAGTGTTTTTCAGTCCTGGACTTAATTACTGCACACTGAAGCTGGAGCTGGGATGCTTTGAATTGAACTATTGTCACAATTGCAGGTCACAACAAACGGTACTGTTGTCACTCAAGAATAAAAGGGGAAATATGATCTTTCATCACTGACCATTCAAAAGGGAAAAAGATGAAGGCAAAAAGGCTAGAATAGAATCTGTTAAAAATAAATATTCATCTCCGTGACAGAAAATAAATGAAGCCCACCCGAGCAAGAAGAATCAATATCTGCAAAGCTAAGATTGCTCACAAGAAAAGGAGGAGAAAAGAGAGATCAGCTTCCTTTGTTATAAAATCATTTTAATGATTAAAATCCATCACTATGATTGCCCTCTTTAGCAAGTGTAGGCTGTCCTTACAGGCTCACCAGTGATCCTCCAAGAGCCAGACATCAGGATTCACATCACCTGTACCAAACAAAGGACACCCCTCTCACCTTTACCACAGGAGCCTGATTCCCCCCAAAATAGAGTAAGGGTTAATTTTGACAGACCCCTGAAGGGGACTTGGTGTCTTCTGATTCTCCATCCACAAGGCCCAGCCCTGTCCCAGGGGCAGCCTGGCAGGGTGCAGGCAAGGTGGATGCACAGGCACTGCATCCCTCATGGTGCGACCATGCCAGACTGTGCCACCACCCTGTGCAGGGCCGATGGCACCAGCACTCTTCATCATGGCTTTGCCAGGATCACCATGGCAACAGTGTAATAGATTTGCCCTTATTCAATCCCAGAGGCCACACTGAAGTGGGATGCAAGATTTGCTGGAGTCTGAATTCCTTTCAAGTCATGGCTCGTGTCAGGAAACAAGTCAATGTGCAGGCAGCAGTAAACACAGGGAGAGGAAGAAACCTTTACTCTCCCACACCACATGCTCCTGATTACATTCAAATGTCAAGACCCTTCCGTTCCCTATTTCTGTCTCATTTTCTGGTTATTAATTCACTTTTTGGATGGAGACAGCAGTGGGACCAGGCAGCAGTGACCAAGGTGACCACACTCCACTTCTGTGAAACCAGTGTGTTCCTGAGGGAAGCAACCCCATCCTGGGGCATGGAGCATACCAGGAGGGGCCAGGACTGCCTCTGAGCACTGGGAAGAGCAGCTTGTAAATTAAATCATTCCTGTCTCAGCTGTTAGCTAAAGCAAAACTGGCTCACTGACAGATTTGTTGACTATGGTAACGAGAATGAAACACTTCACAGTCTGCAAGCCCTGGCCAGGCAGGGGACTTCTCTATATCACTGGTACAGCTGTGTTCCCTGACACAGCAAATATATTTCTTTTATTTCAAAGTCTCACACTAATACACTTTGTCTTGGTTTACTAAAATTAACTCTATTCCAGATGAAAAAAGTACATATTTCTACAACTCTGCTCATTATTTTTTACCCCCACAATTGCTCCAGGGTTGGGGAAGCCATATATATGTTGGAGGAGGTCAGCCAATCCTGCCTTGGAGCTGTGGAGAGAAAGAGGCATCCTGGGAAAAGCGTGGATGCTGTTACGTCTTAGACACAAGCACATAAGCAAGAATCTCTCCAGTCCTCATCCAGGGGGCACATTTCTTTCCATACAGGGACCTTCTGCACCCACCCCTCGCTCATGAGATGCACCCCAACAGAAACCTGCTGAGGAGGAAGGCTGAAGGTATCAGAGCATGCCACGCTGGAACATCATGCTGTGTCCTCTGTAAACCAAAGGTACCTCAAACACAGACTCACAGCCCTTCTTAGCTGATTTCCATGGAGACTGCACTGCTTGAAGTAGGTAAACTGCAACCCAGGCTCTCTGCACTGACATGGCAGAGTCACAGAATGACAGAGTAACACAAGGTTGGAAGAGACCGTCAAGATCATCGAGTCCAACACATGCCCTAACACCTCAATTAAACCACAGCACTGAGTGCCACATCCAGTCTTTCCTTAAACACATCCAGGGATGGTGACTCCAGCAGCTCCCTGGGCAGACCATTCCAGTACTTTATGGCAGAACTGACCAGGGGAAACCAGCACCTTCCTTCTACTTCTTTTCTGACTAGTTGCTTTTTTTCTCATTTTGCTGAGCTCCTAGTATGCATACCTGTTCTGGGAGCACCACTACTTGCAGGGTGAAACCCTCTGGAGAAGGATGGCAGTGTCAGGCTATGGGCTGTGGCTGTTCTGCTGGCTGCCATGCATTTGCTGCACACCCTCTGAAGGGCGGGTGGTGATGCCACCCCACCTCACCCTGACCTCCTCACTCCTCTGTGCCAGTCACCAGTGTCTCTAGTGCAGCAGACTGCTCCTCACTGATGGCTTCCCTGCAGGGCTTGCATGGAGCACGGAGAGACAGCATGAGCTTCTGCACTGTCATCCATTTTAAATATGGTTTTGTTTCTTTGGCTGGTAGGGTGATTCCTTTTCTGGTTTATTTGTCGTTTGTCTTCCCTAGCTTGTATGCTGAATTTGGCATTTTATTTTCACTTCAATCCCAGCCTAATATGAATGCAAGTGGTGATATAAGAATAGGAAAAGATTAAATGCTTATGCTCCATGAATCCACTGGTGATGGATTAATCTTTTCCTTATACATCACAGAAATAATTCTTGCAAGTCTGAAGACATGTAATATTATCTAAAGCACCCTATTCAGACATGCAAACTAAGTTGCCTCCAAGCAAATAGGACTGGGCTAATGGTGTTTTTGTAAATGAGGCACATGTTAGATAAAGTGCATTCAGCTTCTGTTTATCTAGTTACAATTTTTCTTTGCAAGACCTTTCAGTCTCCAGTTTCCTGGTAAAGATGTCCCTTGCAGAGGGTATCTAGGGGATGGGGGAAGGTCTAAAGAAGTTCAAGATTTTACAGATGAATACTGAAGAAAATAGATGCCAAGGTCAGGCTAAGAGAAAAGAAATTGATTCCAAGGGCAGCAGCACAATTGAAGAGGCCTAGTCTCCAGCAGAACATTTTCGTTATCATTGTTCTGCTAAATCACTTGTAATAGAAGGTAACAACAGAGGGAAAATGTTATGGGAACTGCATATAGCAAATTTTACTGGTGATTTCTTATATGTGCATCTTGATTGCTCCTATCTCACTGTTCAGCTTCTCTGCACAAAACTGCATAGTGGTAGACCCTGGTAATGGATTCCTTCCAGCAGACCCCTGCCAGTTCAGGTCATTGATCCAGACATATATGCTGGCTCAGAAGAAAGAGGCTGCAACTACATCCTGCCATGAACATTTTCAGGAGTAAGCTATTTCACACTTTGGTGTTCTCACTATTTTCAATATGTGTATAATATAGTACAGTACTGTATATCAAAAAAAACACCTACATAACACTGCAGATGTGACCCATTCCAGCAGGGAGGAATGGCAGGATAGCAGCACAGCATTAAAAGGATTCTTGTTGTGGCTTCGCACTAACGATTACAATATTTTCAAGACACTATCAGAGAATGCTACATGGAATGTATTTATATTAAGATGTATTTCATATTGCATTAAAAATAATCAGCTTCACTTAAATCACACAAATATCTACCATATGCTAAAAAAAGTTCTGCATGTAGCCATGTAGAAGGAATCACTTTTTTTCTGTTCACAGAAAGAGGCTGTGAAATTCTTCTAATCCATAAGAAAAAAATGAAATATTGAAGCAGTGGTTCTAGTCATCTATAGGCCAGAAAAGAGCCTAAATTTGCACAAGGCATGCAGAGTAACTTGCAAAATAACCGATTTCGCCTAAACAAAAATGGGAACATTTTCAATTAGATAAAAAGATACGTTTCAGAAGGCAGTTTTTTTGGAAAGAGATAGAGCTGTCCAGACCTTAGGTCAGAGATGAATCTAGAAACAACATCACCAAATGGGACAAGGAGCCTCCTGGGTGTCTGTGGGTCGTGGGTCTTATTTTGCCATATCTCTTTTACACATGACTGAATTGGTCCGTTCAGTTGCACAAAACCATTGTGGTTTTGGTGGTCATTTCAAGTCACACAAAAGTTTTTCTTGAAAAACAGAGAGAATGTGCTAACATGGGTGGAAAAGCTCATTCCAAGAAGCCAGAGAATGAGGTTTCAGGGATGTAGACCTGAGCCAGCAGGAGGGAGAAGCCTTGCTTCCTGCCAGGCATGGACTGGACTGGGGCATGGCCTCTTCTCCTCCCCAGAGTCACCCAGAGATGCTCAGGCACTGTTCCCTCCCTCTTTTGCAGGGAAAATGTCTGTGGCAAAACCCCAAGGCCTCTGGAGCCCTTCCTGGCGTGATGTGAGATCTACACTCGTGAGGAGGGGCTCACCTATAGGAACTGTCAGGATCATTAGCTTGCCAGAGTGACCCCGGGAAAAGTTCTAAAGTCTGTTTTCCCAGCCCGGCGCTTAAGGAAGGAGTCAGGGCTCTTCATTTCTCGGTCTCAAGGTTGTTTATTTTGTCTTATCTATAAAATATTTTTCTCCCTGCCCTGCCGAGGTCTGTCCAGCAGGACAGTTCCAGGCATTCCGCCTGCCCCCGAGGCAGTGTCGTCCTTTTATACTACAAACTATGTATATCATATTTACTTTCAATTTCCAATGTCTATCACCTATGTTAGACAGTGCACTTCTACTCTAAACCAATCCCCAAGTGCCAACATCACAGCAGAAAATGGAGGCCAAGAAGAAGAAGGAGAAAGGCTGGACACACCCAGTTCCCTCCATCTTGCCTCCTGAGCCCCCATACCAAAAACCCTAAAATCTACTTTTCCACCCTGTGATAACTTCACTAATATTCTACTTAAACTGTTGTGTCTTGCTGTTCTTCATCTAAGGTTGGTAATTTGCTCCACGGGCCATAATCAAAACCACAGGGGCATTTTGGGCTCTGTGCCAGGGTCTCCGAGACCCCAGGCAGGGGTCTGGGCTGCTCAGGACAACCAGAGGGATGTCCTGGGTCCTGACAGGAACTGTGGATGGGATAAAGCCCTTCCCATGGAGTCTTTAAATCAGCTAAGCTGATTTCAGAGAGCATCTATCGATCTTTATTCTTATCCACTCAGAAAAAACTGTGTTCAAATGAAAAAACCTAAACTTTATTATACAATGAGCAGAGCCCTTTGGAAGATATCATTCTGTCAATGGCACTCACTAAATTGATTTAACAGTTATACATTTGTATAAACTAGATGTTTGCCACCATCTCCAGAATTACACAAAGTCCGAAGACTTTCGGTGCTACATAAAAAAAAAATTAAAATTCTGTCTTTAGACTCCTAATTAACTCCATTTTTAACCCCATTACAGAAAGGCTATACCTGAATGCAAGACCATTTATGATTGAAGAGCACTACTTAAAAGGATTTACCACTGAATTTTCCTGCACTCTACCTCAGCTCCTAATTTTGTTCTAAGTTCTGCTGAGCCTGCCTGAAGCCATGTACATTCTTTGCACAGGCTCACACTTACACACACCTGAACACCAGCACTTACTCGGGGAACAGAGCTTAGCAGCTTTTTGACCTTTAAGTGCTCCTTACAGAGCAAAATCCAAACAAGAGTGCTGCTGGACTTTGCCACACTTCATGGCATGAGAGCTTTTCCAGCCCTTTCTTGTGTTTGAAGGTGTCTCTGAATTTTTAACATTTCTGTCTCACCTGTGGGATGGAGAGGTGAGAACTGAACACAGCCCTCCAGGTGAGAACAGGCTTTTATTTGTGCGATTGAACTGTGATCTCTTGGAGCTGTTTGTGGTGCATCCTTACACCCTGGTAGGGTTGCTGACACTCAGTGCTGCTGAGCTAAGGTCTGTTTGTCCACACTGGTGGAACACCTCTGCTTGTCCACACTGGTGACTCCCAGACTTTCATACACTTCGGAAAATTATACTCTGTGTCTGTTTTCTCAACATCTGCACATAATTACAGCTATCTCCACACAACACTATTTGTAAGCACAATGAATAAGCTGGTAGAGTGAATCAGTAAATTCATATTAGATGTGCCTGTAGACATGCCATTGACATCTGAGGATTAATGTCTGTGCAGAGCAGACTGTTCCCTCTTACAGCTCAGATAGCAGCATTGAACCTCACCTGCCAAAACTGTGCCCCATGTTCATCCTTCTTGGGAGTTTTTCCTAAATCTTTTCATAGTTTGATTAACATTAATGTGAGACTTATTGCTAGAAACCTAAATCAACTCCTTCCTTGATTTAAACAAATTAATTAAGGAATGATAGTTCTAGATGGACTAGGTCCATCATTTTTACTATTAAATGAAAAAAAAAGCAATATCCTAGATAAAATGTTAATGGTTTGAAAGCTTGGGTGGTTTTGTTTCGTTTTGTTTTGGTTTTTGGTTTTTTGTTTGTTTTTATTTCTTGTCCAGGGGGAAAATTTCAATTTCATGCAGAGCAAAAAGTTATGGGGAAAAAAAGGTATTAGGACTATTGGGATACTTTTCATCTGTAGTTATGTTGAGTTTGCCCAAATATTCTTGCTTTAGAAGTTTTACTTTTATTGTAAATTGAAAATATAATAGAATAGCAACATTAAATGTTCATGCCATGAAATTAAATTGTAGTTATGAAGAAATGTTGCAGCATATTTAAAACGGAAATGTGCAGATTACTCAATTTGACCCTTTTCAGAGCAAATTTCGTTAAAATTGACAAGTTCATGAGACAATGTCATTTAAATAGTTTTACTTTATTGTTTCTAAAGCAGAAACCTGTTCTATTGAAAACATTTTTAAAAGTTTCTGCTTTGCTATGTTAACAGTTTACCTCCTATTCTTCTTTATTTTCCCTTAACCAGTGTCCCTTCTAAAAATGAAATTTTCCTATGCACATTTGGCTTCTTGGTTTCTTTTGCAGCTTCTCTTCGTGGGCTTTACCAAGTTGTCTAAAGTCCACATAATTTTTACCTCATAGGAATTTATTTGTACATTCCAGAAGATTAGAGAGCCACCACTTCCTTTAGTGTTTTTTTGTTTGTTTTAATTACAATTCAAAAAATTCAAAAACTATTATGCCAGATTTTCTAGGTCATTCACATTTAGAGGTAAATATACTATATTTCATGAATAAACATTCCACCAAATTTTCCAGTTTCAGTTAAGCTATGAGTGCTTCAGCTCAACCAATTCTCTTTAAGCCTCCTTAAAGGTGCTGATGGTTGGCTTGCACTGAACCACATGGCTCACTTCCTTAGAGTTTATCACTTAGCTTCAGTGTGAAGTTTTCTGGGATACCCCTACCTCAAAAAGCACATAATTCTTAACTTCTTAACATGTTTTCTGAGCAGAAAAACCATGTGGATTTTAAAAATTATTTTTGTGAAAGCCAAAATTGAGAAAATTTTGCCTACCCAAATTTCAGATGCCACCAGCTTTCATTCATTCAAAGGCTGAGGTCTGCTGTCACATCCAGTACTATTTTTTACCAGGGTAGGAACACTTAGAGCAAATCAGCAGCCTGAGCAGTGTTGGGCTCCTATAGGCACTATGGAAAAGTGGAAGTAAGAAATACACAGGCGTAGAATTGTTTATATTGGAAAGATCCTTTAAGATCACCCAGAGATGGAATAATAATGACAATGTCTGCTCAAAGTTTAAAGGAAGCTTTCTCAAAGTGTCATGGGAAAACTGGCAGAAAAAAGAAAAATTTACTAGCAAATAGGACGAATAGCACAGAATTATAATTATTTAAGATGGGAAATCCCTTAGACCAGTCACTTCCGAAAAAAAGATGCAGTAACCTGACAGCATGACTTGTTTGCACTTGTGCAAGTGCCCAGGCAATTGCACAGGGATCATGTGGAAGATGGCAGAAACAATTGCATGTACACTAGAGATGTCATTCTACATTAATCTAATCTCCTTATTCTGTAACTCTAAAAATTATGCACATTCCTACCTATTTATTAATACTTTGTTGAGAAGAGAACTGAGCTTCATGGGAAAAAGTGCCTTTGGGGGGAAGCAGAAGCCCACCAGTTAACTCAGAGTGGGAGCTGACATTAGATAGAAATACCTGAAGTGGTGATATCACCTCTCTAACCATCAGTTCCCAGGAATAAATTCAGCACAGGACAGTGAACATAAAGACATCATGGAAGACTTGTATCTATCGTGATATGACATGGGGGGAGGTTGGAACAGGGTCCACCTAAGTTTGCATTTTAGGACTGAGGCAGCAGCATCTTAGAGAGGTGAGTAACACCTACATCCTCAGCTCAAAGTAAAACCTCTGAAACACCTTTTGTGCTGGTTTAAGGCACCACTACTTAGACCTATTGATCTTCTCTATGTTTGTTATCTAGACACAATCAAAGGTGGCTTCAGTCAACTTCATTTAAAGGGTTGGTCTCGTTTTGCAATCCGATGGCCTGCACTCTGGAAAACAGAAAGTTTCTCACAAAATTTAGCACTCCCTGCACACACAGACTCCTGAATCACCGGAGTTTCTAAAATAAGGCTCCAAGTCTCAGATTTTGTAGAGATGTGTGAACCGACCACCTCTCCTGTCAGCAGCAGCTGAGTTAAAGAGAATTTGCATTAATTGAACATTTGCCTTGAAACATGGCACACAAAGCTGTGATTCAAAGGGAGGGAAGACTTGAAATCTGAAAGCAGGTGTATCAGAGAAGACTATGAAGGTAAGCAGGAAAAGGCATCACTGATACGTCCAATATTCCTATTGCTACAACCCTCATAAGGGTTTCAGGGATAAGATGAAACCCCAGTAAAGAGCTCAGTGCAGACAGAAACCAATTGCATAGTTTTTACAGTAAATAAGACACTACATAAGACATGCACACCTATGTTACCTGCCACCCCATCCATGTGAATACAGGGAACACTGGAATTGAGTTTTGGCAATATCCTACCAATGAAATTTGCCGCTGACTGATGTGGAGTCAAAGTTTGAAGAGCAGTCCTGTCTTCTATGAAAGTAAAAAAATGCCATCTCCTGTCACTCTGACTTATCTCCCCTTTCCCACCTTCCCTAAAAGCCTTTTTACCCTTGTTCTGTTCTCCATCCATGTTGCTTATTGGGGGTCACAAATACTGAAAGTATCTGACTCATATTCTTGGGTCTGACTCATTTTTGTGATAGGTCTTTCAGTCTTTTTGTGGGGTAGATTTTCCTGGACACTTGCTATGTCACAGGATAATTGCTTTGGTGGAAGAATAGATGTATATCTAGGAGCCTGGCAGGGATTGTGATCTGCATGCTCTCCCCTTGAGGATTTGTTTTGTCCACCTGTCAGATCCATAGATTGAGAAGACAGTGAGAGGAGAAGAGTGACTGTAGAATTCATCCCTTGTATGATGACAATTATTTCGTAAATATGCAGACTTAACAGGCTTAGCAGGAAAGGCTGTAAATGGCAACACCTGAGAATATTGAAGAAATGTGTACATTTTATATGTATCTGAGGTTACACCTGCCTGTCATCCAGACCAAATCCCCAGGCTCTTATGCAATCCCTGATGAAGCTGTTCCTTCTCAGTAGAATCATCACCAGCCTTGGCAGGGCATTTGATGGGCACCCAATGAGGCAGCTGACCACAAGACAAGCTGTTTGACCAGAGCAACCCCCTTGTACTCTACATATCACAAGAAAGGAGCTAGCAGAAAACAAAGAAATTAAAAGCCAGTTCTCTGACAAAATGCTCATTCATGGCATCAAATCTATTTCCTTTTTAGTCATAGGAAATTTTTAGATTTTATTTCAGTGTAACAAGAATTACTGGAATAATTTATTATTCCATTATTCTGTTATAATTATTCTTGAGAACAATTATAATTGAATAATTTACTAATAGCAACAACTATTTGTTATATATAATTAATAAAGATTATTATATGTACTATTTTATAGTATGTGATTTATATTATTAGTAATATATAATATACAACAATAAAATATTAATATTTACTTAAATAATAAAATGTTATGTAATAAGAGTTTATTATTCCATTATTCTATTATATTTACATAATAAGTTGCCCAACTTGAATTTTTTCTGGTTTTTGGTTACTTTTAGAGAAAACATAAACAATTAAGAGATATAAATTCAATATAAGTATGGACAGTTTTCACCTGTGTAGTTTTAATTCATGTGAGAGATCACAAGAACTGTTTCCAGTCTTTTTTTTTTTGTTAGTGGCGAGAAATCCCTTCAGACATAACAAAATAGCTGCCCAGTAACGTATATTTATATGTATATATATTTATATATTTATATATTTATACACATATATAATCAGTTAATATCTACAATTTCCCTGGCATTCTAAACCATATACATGAAAAAATATTTTTAGAATGCTATTTTACCATCAAGTTTTGATGTTAGGATGATCTTTTTCTTCTAAATTTATTTTCTTCACATTTTTACATGGTGTTATCAGTCATAATTTACAATATAGGGTATAAGAAAAATATCCCAAGATCAGAAATTTAAGAGTGGGAAGAGAAAAAGTAGGGAGGAAGAGAAACTTTTTTCGCTTTCAGCAATGCATTTGGATAATAAGCCCCAAGACAATTAGGATCTGATGTTCTGGGGTGTTTTTGTATGGCCTACTGAAGCTGCTCGGAAGAATTCTATTCCCTCAGCTCCCTCACTGCCGCTCGTTGGAATGGGGGGGCACCAGCCAGAGAAGCTGCCCTCATCCTCTGTTCCCACATTTCCTGTACTTTGCCAGTCTATGCAGGCAGCTGGGAGGAAACTTGTTCTCTTTTATTACCCTGGGGAAACACAGAAAACTGTTGGCCCTCTGTACTTTAGGATGAATATGGGCACAAGCACCTTTTCACAGTCCTCCTCCTCCACCTTTCTGTCCCCCCGACAGTGCTACAGACAGGAGCGTCTCCCGCTTTGTTCCTTCCTTAACCCCTTGCTACTGCAGCTGTCTAATAAACTGATTAGTGTAGTGTTCCTAAGAAGATGTGCTGCACTGCTCTGCCACAAAAGAGTGATTTTATTATATGGAGGGAAATATTAATTTGCATGTTTTGTGTATTTAATGGTGACAAGGATTATGATCTTATATTTTCATGGTGTTTCTCTACCCAAAGGACCTCAGCTTTCTGTATAAACCAGCACTTCAACTCTGTGCAGGGCTGGGTTTCTTTCCTCTTAAAGTGCGGTCTCTTTGCACTGAGTCCAGCAATGATGGAAAGCCTTACAAAATATTCCTCTAGGACAGAAAGCATAGCCTGCCTAATTCAGCTGGAAACAGCAGCTGGGAGGCAGGAGATGGGGAAGGTGGCCATGAAGAAGAGCATTTTTAGCTGCCGGAAGGAATAAGGTTCACTTTTCACGTGAAAGAGTACAACTCTGCAAATAAATTTGGTCAGAGTCATCTCTGAAAAGGGACAGGGCATTTGCCTCCACGGCTTAACAACTTGCTTCTGGGCCTCCCACCATGGGGCACTCAGTATGTTTAAGGTACATCACTAGTAACAGCTGGATTCACTTTGAGCTTCAGTAGGGGAGGAAGCAACAATGATCAAAAAAACTATTCACCACCAAAGATTTGCTCACCACTGATTTGGAAAGAAGAGCAGTGGTTTAGTGTGAATTGACACCCAAAACTGAAGAAGTTTCACCTTGAAATTCGGAAGGGAGTTTTTCCAGATGGAAAATGGAAGATTTCTAGATGCCTGATGGAGGTAAAACCAGGCCAGCTGTCACTACCTCTCCTGAACATCAGCTGAGGGAGCACAAGGAGATAAGACTGTGAGAAACAGCTGCTCACTTTGAAAATTTAAAAAGGTTTATTAGACCTGGACAAAAATACAACAAAGGACTACATAAGGAAATGTTGCAGCACTGGGAACTCGTGGATACCATGTGGCTGGTTCATCTTCAAGATGGATGCAGTCTTTTATACCCCTGGGCTTGCATCAGCCAGCCCTGGCCTTTCCCAAAGTCTGTCAGCCAGCTCCTTTGCCATTAATCGATGGAGACTGCTTACTTGTAACTTGATTGGAGGTCAGGTGTTGCCATGCTGCACCCCCTAAGCAGCCCCCTGAGCTTTTCCATTCCCAACTGCCCCGTGCAAGGGACACGTGTGCAGCCTTCTTTGTACTTGGCCCAGACAACCCTGGCTGTCTGACAGTCACAATAAAGGGGGGGAAAAGGGAACTATGGGGAGAACAGAGGACATCTAAACCACAATAACACAACTATACATCACTAAAGCTTTTCTTAATATTCACACAATAGTTATCCTTTAATTGTAAGAGCCAATCATCTCGTTATCCATCTGTAACAAGACTGATAACTGAATTTGGCAGAACCCCCAGGGCACCTTTTGGGGAGGGGTTTGTAGTCTCAGGGATCCTTCAATAAACATGCAAACCACTGGACCCTGGGGGAAAATAAGGTGGTTAAGGGCTAGAAGGAAATGACCATAGTAGTAAACTTATTTTAAACATTAATTGTCTTTGGTTGTGCTGTTAGATTTTTTTAGAGTGAAGTATGTGTGTGCTGTAGCTACAGCAGGTGCTGAGCCTGTTGTGTCAGTCAAGCACATCCAAGCTGGCTACTGGGAAAGTTGGGATGGGACAGCATGAAGTTAAGTGCAGAATGCCAAACCGGCCTGGGCAGCAGGTCACATACCTGGACAGTTAGCAGGCACTGTGCTTGGTGATGGTGAGACTCTGCTGCTGCCACACACACAACTGGGGCGCGACAGTGCAGCAGTGTAGTGTAGGTGACGCACAACAGCAAGTAGGTGCAGAGTCATACAGGGAACCAGGATGTGATGAAAGGACGAGAGGGACGTGGAAATGGGATGTAACACCCAGGGAAGTGTGATTCTGAGGTGGAGTTGAAGATAACACAATACACCCCTGCAAATAGCTGTCATCATTTCCCTTCCTGGAGAGCTGTGCAGCTGGGCTGGTGAGGATTGTGCAGCCACAGAAAGTGACAAAAAAGGGTAAATGCACAATGTCTTGCAGCATCCTGGAGGCTGCACACCACACATTTCCCATGTCCTGCACCGTATTTAACACCAATGTCCTTCTGCACTCACAGGATGGAACCACTAAGACCTTGCATCCCCTGTGAAGCAGCCCAGCTGCTCTGCATAAGGAGCAAGATAAAAAACAGTGAAATCATTCTAGCCCCACCCGCAGCTGCCGAGCTGACTGCTGGTGTGTGGCCACATGCTCTCCCACACACAGGGTGTGCCGAATGTGGCTGTGCAACACCGAGTCCTGGGTCCCTGAGGTCTCTGCCTCCCCAGGGACCAGATGAGGATCCCAGCTGGGGAGCAGCAGGGAGAGATGCCCCGACCATTGCAATTAAAGCACAGCTGCTGTGGAAAAGTAAATACTGATCGGGTTCTGTAGTGCCTGAAATTAGGTAAACCCTCCCTCTCTCTTGGTGAAAAGAATGAGGTGACCCCCCCCCCACCCAGAGAAGGGGAAAAATCTCATTTGGCATGTTGGAAGTGGTCCTCTGAAGAGGCCATGCAGGTGTGTGTTGTGCCAGTCTGGAATCTAGGGGTCAAGATTATTGAAAAGGCCTGCCTAGAAAAAGACAACATCTTTAAATATTGCCCTTCACCTGCTTAAAACTGAGCACAATAAGGCATCCACACGTCTTCAGCTATGAGAGGCTGAAAACTGGTACCTTGGCTAGGAACTGTTAAGCCACCCCAGCCCTGTTGATGGTTCAGCTCTCAGGGTGGTATTAGACTGAGGCACAGGCTCTGCTGTAAACATTTCCTGGTTCACTTTTTTTCTCAATTAGCTCTGAAATCTGGCTGTTGTTTGCAAGATCCAGAGCTGGAAAGCAAGGCAACAAGTTGCTTCATTGATAGATTTATTCTTGGAGTTTCAGCATTTTCTGTCAGATTAAGCAAGTAGTGTATATGACAGCAGGTCCTGTCATGCAGCAAAGAAATCTAAAGTCCAGGACAAAAAAAGGCACATAGTCCCTATGTTATTTTTTTCCCCCATCAAAGTCCTACATTGATTTTATCAAGCTCTCCCAAGACAGAAAATTATGACAAGGACAGAGGTGCACTCAGATACACACGTATTTTACAGGAACATCTACACCTGGCTTTTTTCTACTTTTATGGAGTTTTTCCCCACACCCTCTCTCCCCCACCACGTGTTGTCTGACATTTAGCATGTTTCAGTGTTGCTGTTTCGTTTGGCACTGGTGCGTAGCAATTGAGGGTATGCTTGATAAGTCACTCCAAAACCGACACACGTAACAGGAACTGTGTAACTGGGCAGGCAGGGAAAGAGATCTTAACTAATGCAAACAGACTAGGCATTCATATTTTAAAATTAGTTGAGCAGTGATATTAGGAAGAAATTTTTTATTACATGAGATTTCCACAGGTTTTTGCAAATGATTAGGAAACTTGACAACTGGCTATCTTGTATCTTATACGTTTAAAATTAAAAATCCTGTGTGAAAATACACCCTGACATTAATGACCTCTCTATGCTCAGCAGTTTATAATTTGTAATGCAATAAAAGAGGATCAGATATACACAGGAATAAACTCTGTCACAATTGATAATGTAAAACATCCCTTCTATCATTTGCCTTTCCTTTTGGCAGCATACAAAAGACACAGAAATGAACAATACGTGCCCAAACAAAGAGGATCTTGAAAGCAGTGCATGTCAGATGTTTACTCTAGGTCCTTATTAGGGGGCTGAGTGGATTTGCTGATAAACAGAAGTTACTTGGTGGGTAGGGAAATGAGAGAGAGAAAATTATTTCAGGGATCAGACATCTGTTTTAAAGGCACAATGTGGCTTTTTCTGGCATGCACAGTAAGTTTCAGATAATGCTTTTTTTATGGGATATGAAAGGCTCTCTCCTAAGCAGTGCTGTAGTAACAATGCCTTTTCTCTCCACTTAGTGCAAATACCCTTTTTTTCATTACAGAATGAATCTGAGCTTGCCTGGGATAGAAATGATGTGAGAAGAGCTCCTACAGAGTTTGGATATGCAAATCTCTGATGTGCTAAAGAACACATAGGAAGAAAGAAAGATCTGCTTGAGAAAGGTCTATTTGAGGAAGATCTACTTGAGACAACTGGGAGGTGTTCCTTTGGTAGCATTCACCTGAATCTAAGTTTGAAACATGGAATCTTTCAGTAAGTTATGTTATGTCATTTTAACCATTCTAATTCACTGCTGAGTTTACACCCAGTCCAACCAGAGCCAGCAGGAGAAAAAGCACCTAATCAAACAGAAAGAGCCTTGGAGATTCAGTAATGGGTACAGAATGTGCAGGCTGTAGACATTCTTTTGATTTGTGCTCAGATATGTTTTCTGTTTGCCTGTCAGAGAATGCATGCTTTCCCTTTGGATTGCAAATAATCTGAATCTGGATAAAGTCATTACAAAATGCCCTTCAAAACACTGAGCCTGCATTTGAAATGAACCTGCAATGGATTAAAAGCTTAAGCTAAGTGCAGAGGAGCCAAAGCACAGCAGACATCCTGCTATGGGTCTTCTTTACTCCCTTTCCTGACTTCTCATCCCTTCCTTTCTGTGTGTCACCACCACCTAAGAGTGTGAAGATGCAGCACATGTGTAACCAAACAAAGCCAACACATCCAACATAATCCCTCCAGAGAGGAAACCTACTTCCTGGAAGTGTCTGCAGTCTGCTCCCAGTGGTCGCAGCACACTGTCCTTCCTGCACTGCAGCTCTTCACAGGTATTCCCAAGAGGTTTTTCTATTCTCCCTGTGACTCCTGCCACTTTTTGCGTGAATGCTTCGTGAGGCATGTCATGCAGCCACGTTGCTGTGAGTACACAAGAAGACTGAAGCTAGCTGATTAACATAGCTGCTCTGCAAACATTCATGACACCTTGACAGGTATTCTTAGTTAGGGATCTTAGAGTGAATGCAATAAATCCAGTTAAAGGCACAGAATATTAAGAACAGGAACAGCACAGGTGGGTCCAACACCCCTGAGTGTTTCATCTTGGCCCCAGCTCCAGATTGCATGGGCAAACCTTTAACAGCAGCTTCTGAGTAGGACTTGGAAGTGTCATGTTACTAGCACTAAACAACTAACCATTCTTTTGCTTCTCAAATAGATGCATTATGTCTACAAACCAACATGACAACCCTGCTTGCTCTGATCATGCCTGAGGGAAGAGCAGGACTGAGCATCATGCTTGGAAAATCACCTCAGCACTAAGGTGCTGCAGGACACCCTTCCTCTTCTCAGCTTTCCAGTGCAAACAGCAGTGCCCAAGCCATGCTAGCCATCAAGGGGGCCCAGTGCACAGACTGCTCTAGGAGTGAGTGGCACTGTCAGTTCCTGGGCATGGAGTAATTGCCTTCATCCTAAGAGCGCCTCAACCTCTAAAGTTGGCTGCAAAGGATCATCTCAAGCATCCACTTTGCAGCTGCAGTTGACACAAAGTCCCAGGCTGAGGAAAGCTGGAAGTGTTATTGAGCACATGGGGGGGAACAGAAAGGTCAGTGACACAGCCCAACTGAGAAATAAAATGAATATGCAACACATTGCACATGGGGTTTCGTTTGTAGAGCATCCTACCAGCAGCCATGGAAAAAATATGCATTTTGAGTCTGTGTCAAACTCTGAGGTTTTTGTCTCAAAGACTCCTAAGTAACCCAATTAATCCAATTTAAAGGGTCAGGAAACATCTTGTCATGGCAAAACTGATCACATGTTTTAAAAGTATGACTTATTTGCAGGCGTGTTTCTATTGGTTTTGTGATTTAGGTAGTTATTTAGTTTGGAATATCAGCTTTCTTCCTGTGTTCATTCTCCAGTGAAGTCACTGTCCGGTAGCTACAATACTCAATCAACTAAACATTACAGTCATATCCCAAATTCAGCTTTACTCTTTTACAGCAGGATGTAAACAACAGAGGATAGTGTTACATAGACCTCCAAATGTTTTCTGCTAAACCCTCTCATACTTTTTGATTTCCATGCCTGTTGATAACCTCTCCAGCCTTCCCTTGGACTTCTTGACTCCTCTTCTTGACTCCTGCATAAGACTGTACAGTTTCTCTATTCATCCCTTGCTGTCCCTCAAGAGCTCACCCTTCAAATATTTATTCCTAGGCTTGTAGTATTTCCTATGTTACCAAGAGATGTGCTTGTCTTTGGATCAGATTATACCTATATCACTCAAACAGCTTCGACAAAGACCTAAACGCATCAGCTGGATGCTCTATTTCCTCCTGGTCCATTCTCACTCACAGTGAGAAGGTATTACTTACCATCGTCTATCCTGTGGAAATCTCATTTGTGCCTTCCAAAAATGATCTTCACCTTCCTCAAAATAAATCTATCACTGAAGCAGAAATACTCATAAAATAGTCTTGCTTTGGCTCACCCACAGGTCTCTGAAACAACCAGGCAGAGGTCAGTGGGAGTAGGAGTGGCAGTGTCCTGAAGGAACAGCACAGGACATGGTTCTGGCAGAGCTGTGCCACAGTGGGGACTCACGGTGTGCCAGAAAAAATCTTCAGGATCTGGTGTTCCATCCAGTTCTCATTAACATGCACTGGGCGTCCTGTCACTAGCTCAGAGAGAAACTGGGCCAAGTCTTACACCCTTCCAAAGTTATTTAAAATCTTGTTGCCATCAGCATCCATTTGCCATGCTTCTAAATGTCAGGATTTAAAACTGTTTTCCTCAGATGTTAGTCACTAGCTTTCCATGATGTATTCCATTTCATACCAATTCTAATTGTGCTGTTCTATAAGGATGTAGGTTCTACAGGATCCATTGTCATATCCCCTTCTGATGGAATCAAGCACAAAATTCAACAAGATTTTAAAATTCTCTCTGCTAAAAATATGAATTAAATTCCTCCCACATACTCCCACTCTAATGTTTCTCTAAAATCTATTTATCTTAGTCACGACCTTAAAAGCATGAACAGAATGTGGCAAATATTTCACAGTGTAAGAATGTGTCTAAACTTTGGAAAAAAGTTGATATATCTGAAAAGGTATAATTTCCACACAGTGTTCAGGTTTTATACAGTGATAAAATAATAGAGATGCCAGAGAAGGTATTACTTTGTATTTTGAACTTGAAATTATTTCTCTCTGCTAATTTTGATTGAGTACTGCAAATTACTTAGCATTCTCAGCGCCTCAGTGGAAGTTCAATATCATCAGTCCTTGCTTGTCAACATTCAATAATTTACAGGACTAAGCCCTTTAAAAAATAAGTGATTTCCAAATAACAAAACCTTCCACTTAGGGTAATTTTCTGCCCATATTCAAATCAAGTTTTTCAGTATCTTCAAGAATAACAGGACAGGGCATTCAGGATATGGTAATGAACTGGGAACACAGAAAAGGAGTGTTCTTAAGTGTGTTTTGCCCTTTTGTGAAAAATCTGAATAACAATAAATAGAAAAGACAAAGAAGTATCCAAAACAAATAGGTTGGTTTAACATTGTCTAACTCTACTAGAATTGATTGGAATTTTCTAGAACATTCTTTACTTTTTCTTCAGGGATGAACAGTAAACAATCTTAGATGATGATATTACTAAGTTTGCATTCAAAACAAAAGTTGAATTGCCCAAGGAAAAGACTGTCAACATCGGACCATCCCTGTGTATGTTTTGGGATAGATCCAAGAACAATATGTTCTGGAAAAAAAAGATGATGTGCCAGAGAAATTCAGTCCTGGTCAGGCATTCCCTAAACTCTAGAAATGTGTAATCTGAGATACCGAAAATATGTCACAGGCATCTTCAGTATTTATTGATGCCATTTAGGAAGCATGAGGTCAGGGGCAATAAACTTGCTACATAACATTGTTCCATGTTACTGCATATGGCAAAAAAGAACTGACTTTTTTCCACACTAAATGGCAGTGTTTATTACACCATACACAAGTGCTGAACCAAGTAATGATGTCTGTTTTGTCTACATTTCTGGTAAATGGTAAATTCTGGTATTAGTCTAGAAGGTGATCCAAGTTACCATGCTTCAAAGTAAAGAACCTTATTTTTAAATGCATTTCTTTTTAATTCATAATTGTTTTTGTAAGGGCTTTCTCTACAGGGGGCCATATGGAAAGTAACATAATTCACACTCCGTTCAGAGGAGCAATGTACCACCAGCACATTAACATCATTTTGTTGACATGAGTCAGAGAAAAATGCAAGCCACATGCCTCTCACTCACCCAAAGTCTGTAGCAGCATGATTCTGCTGAGTTCACTCCAAAACATCTGTCTTGATAAAAGGTGTTTTTTTTACCTGAGCTGTCAAAAAGCACCTTGAGAGAGTTTAAAAAGAACTTCCAGAACTAAGGATGTCCCTCTAGACTGAAAAACTTCCACTTTGAAATTTGTTTCTGCAAGAGCATTCTTTCCTGAACAACATCTAATATCATCCTCCTTATATCAATATTTTTCTCAGAAAACAACAACAATAACAACAACAAAAAACTCCCCACCAACACACAAACAAAAACCCAAAGCAGCTTGTATCATCAAAGAAATTTTGGTCCCAGATATTAAATCACAGCTCATGAATGACAAAGTGTTTCATCCAATAAAAGTTTTAAGTGTTTTCCAGGTATGGCTTTCAATATAATCTACTTTTTAAGGAAAGTTCAGTTCAGGATATTTTGTCTGATTTTTTACAGATTATGTCGATAGGTTAGACTTGCCTTAGAAAAAACTGCCAAGGCTGATATCAGTAAGGCTAGGGTAGGAAGGAATATAATTAGGCTTCAAATGAAAATTCTGTGGTTTGTTGTTTTTTTTTAATGAAGTAGCTGGTGGCATTATTTCACATCTTCCTTCTCTCTTACACAACTCCGCCAGCCAGCAGCCTATGGGGTGTGTGCAGGAGGCACAGGCATGCATCCTGTTCTGGGACAACCCTCCTTATGCTGTCTTTCTGAGTCTCTCTTTTAATGAAGATGTTTAAGACCACAGAGCCTGAGGTGGAGCCCTGTGGAACCCCCCTGGTGACAGGCCACCTGATGTCACCCCATTCACTGTAACCCCTTGTGCCTGACCCATGAACTGGCTGCTCTCCCATCACAAGATGTGTCTGCCCAGATGTGTGCTGGACATTCTGTCCAGAAGGAGTTGATGAAGCCTTCCAAAGAATAGTACCTAGCATTTCACATTGGCATTCTACTTTTTTCAAAGCATCATCCCCAGCTGTCAGGATAACACTCAATTTTATCTTTATTTTCCAAGTTATCTGTTCTAATGAGGTGCTTTCAGAAAATCAATTAAACATACTTCATTTTCCCCCCTGTAGTTTGTTATTGAAAATATTGAAAAGAACTGGACCAAGGACTCACTCCTGAGGAACCTCATAATCTAAAATTTGTTTTAGTAGTACTTCCTGGTTCTTTCTTCTCACTGAGATTTTATTGCCCCCATTTTAAGGGCTGCCTCACCCAGGTCATTCTTACTTAGTCATGCTAGAAAAAAGTCATACAAACTGGCATGAAAATCCCTCCAACATAAAAATATTGAATTATTCCTGTTTCTCTGCCTGAAAACTCTTCATCAAGTGGTGTAAGACTAACAGACATTGCTTACTCTTGGCAAATCTATGCTTCCTTCTATGCACCAATAGTTTAAAACCTGTGTTAATTTTTTTCAACAGCTTCCAAGAACTAAGAACAGCCTGGGATATCCATTGTTTTGAACTCTTTATTTTACCCCTGGTAAATAAGGTAAATAATTTTTCATAGAGATAGATACCTTGCTCTTGCCTGCCCTCTGACTTTGCTTTTTCCTGCTCCCTCACATTTTCCAGAGCAGGATGTTAACAATACTACCAATAGCGCTGGGACTACAGCCAATAACTGTTTTATCTCTCTCTGAGTGTAGGTCACTGAGTTCAGGAAGTGTGAAAACACCTGATTTGCCTGAAAAAACTCAACTTCAAACTCATTGTTCATGAGCCCTGCCTCGTGTCAATTCTTCACAGGGTGAAACCTATTGGAATTATATTGGCTGAGGAAAATGTCCTGTGGCGGTCAGTATCAGCTTGCTTTGTTGATTGACAAATTGAGTTACACAGGAGCTCTCCAATATTAACGCTATCTGTTGTTTGATTATAATCAATAGATATCGTGATATGCCTGTGGAAAGTGATGTTTGATTACTTTCGCATGAAGGCAGTATAAAAATATCTCTTATTTCAAAGTATCAAAATATAAGCTGAGAAGCTGGCAGATAAATTATTAGACTAGAGTCTTTGTACTGATAAACTTTTGAACTTTCATTGAACTTGTATACTAAGAATAGGCAATTTTTCCAAGAAGAAAATTCACTAGACAACCTACAATTTTTCTTTCATATATTTAAGAAAGAGGTTCAATCTGGTAAGAAAATAATAGTAATTTATGCCTTTGATAAGGATTGTAGTTCTATAGTCAGAGAGAAGCAGCCATCATCATCAGCTGCTCTCTGAGTCACAGTCCTATTAAAGAGGTAGATACCACCTTAACTGATTGAAGCCTCACTATTTTGGCTTATGTGACCAAGAAGTTTCCACCTCCCTGTGAAAAAAAAAAAACAAACATCACTATCAGACCTTTGCTGAATTACTCCTGCCTGAAGACTTGGCACAGAACTATTAAATCCTTCTTCCCCCTCCTCTTCCTCTTCATATTCCTTAAAATGAGAGAGTCATACTCCCTCACGCATGAGTAAACAGGCTCTAGGCACAGCTGTCCTAATAGCTGCAAACCCACATTCTTCAGGCTGGGAGAATTTGAGAACCAGCATCCTGCTCTAAATAAACTGATATAAACTAAAAATTTGTACATAATTAGTGATACAGGTGATTTTTTTTACTACTAACCCTGCTGTGAAGGAAGACTGAACCCATTAAAAAGTATAATTTTGTTAGTGCACAGGACACAAACTGTAAAACTTCCTGATGATCTTTGTTTCATCCTACTTGAAACACAACACAAGGAAATGAGTCAAGGAGGAGGACATACACGAAGGAATGATTTCCAGAAAAGTTATCTCATCTGGGCATTTGGGATATGAAGCCATGTCTTTTTGACTCACATTGGAGTGAGTCCATCCTTAAAATCCTCTAAGGCATGAGATTTACACTTGGGCATCAATGTTCAGGTGAAGGTGTCACATGTAGAGGGTATAAGCATGGACTACTGGTTCATCCTGTGAAAACCAGCAGATTCTGGAACAACAGGCTACCAGGAGTTCTGTTCTACCCACTTCCTCTGGGTCCAGCTCACTTAGAGAATTCAATGAGGTTAGAGGGAATTTGGGAGAATATGAAAAGCACTGACTGCTAATCACAGCCCTTTGTTGGTCTCATTGGCCCTTTTAGGGAAAGGAGGTGATGGATGATCCCAGGCTGGGTACAGCAACACTTTCTATCTCACTGAAGCACCACAGCTGAGCTCTGTTTCTGCAGCTGCCCCACTCCATTCCCTCTGATCTGTTGCTTCTCATGCTTTGAACGTGAGACTTATTCTGCATGCTTTGGTGCTCTGAAGCAGACTTCCATGCATCTCTCTCTTCAGGAATATATCGTTTTAATTCTCATCTTTCTGGTACAGTTATTCAGTAACTTTCACCTGTGACTTCTAAGTGACCTTTCTCAAAATTAAAATCTCCCACTAGCTTTAACAGCCCTTGTATCAGTTCTGTTAACCATTTTTAAGGTGCTGATGTTGCCTCACTTAAAGAAGTCTTCTGCAACTTAAAGAAGACCTCTGCAACAAGCATTGCACAGACTGCTTTCTTCTGTAATTAGAAATGAAATCTCATAATGATTTTAATTCCTCTTTTTTTTTTTTTTTTAAGTTTTTTGAAAGAAATGTTGCATAAATTCCTGTGAGGTCAGAGGTATGAGTAGATATCAATCTGGCAAAACAGTTTTCCATGCAGTAGATTAGCCATTCTAAGGACACTTAGCACAAAAAGAGACCAACTTGGGAGCTCGTGTATCCTGAAACAGAAGTGTGGTTGATTAACTAAAAACCTTTGATATGAAACATGCCTCTGACAAAGGTGTTCCCAGGGTGATGGTCTTCAAAGACCCTTTTCTCCCAAAATTATTTCTCTTTGTCCTGGTCTGTCTCTTATTTGTCTTATGTGTGCACTGCAGAAAGAGTTCACAGCTCTGCTGCTTCTGTGAGTTTCTTGAAAGGGCTCCCGTCAGGGATAAGCCCTGGCAAGAAGGCCAAGGGGGTCGCCACAGCCCACATCTGAGCAAACACTCTGATGCACCAAAAGTTGGTAAAAGCCTGCAAACCGCCTGCAGGTAATGGTCCCTGAACAGTGCTGAATGCCACTGCCCTGTGCTGGGCCCACAGTGAGAGAACTCTGCTGTGCACAGTATCCCTTCTCAGCACCTGGAAACACTCCGAGGCACAGCTGCTTTCACCCTGCAGTAATGTTTTTCCTCTTTCTCAAAGCTTCATGCTCAATTACTGACAATTGCTCCACTCTGGATGTCCCCAAAAGTGATATGTTTAATACTTTACTGTTAAATCTGATCACTGCTGGTCAGAAAGCAAGTTGCAAGCTGTACTGAATATTGCCCAAAAAATAATTTCCTAAGTGTTAGCTCCATGGGTAGGAGACAGTACCTTTTATGTTGCTTCTCTTGCCAGCTGTGTTGCTCTGACAGTCTCATGGCAAGGTTAAAGGCTAAAAACAGTCATGCAAACTGAAGTTTTCCTGCTACGGTTAGAAACTGGCACAGAGAGCATCTTCCTTCTTCATTCAATAATGAGTTTAAATTTTACTGTTTAAACATCATTTGTCAAAAATGTTCCTGTTGGACAGTTTTTCACTGGAAAATAAGAAGCAGTTGGAATCCAAGCCTTCAGCAAGGCTGTGAGTGGGTGTGCCATGTGAAAGACAATACAAGGGAAAAGTAAAACCCAGAGGGAAATCTCTCCCCTCTCAAAAATTATTTAATTTCTGTCTTATCTAAGTAAAATTATATAGAATGAAGTTGAGATAAAATGTTCTTTCCATTTTTTCTTAAATTTTACCTTTGAAGGCAAGTCAAACAAAAATATTAAACATGCCATCTTTTTTTCCTGGTTGCAGTTCTGTTACAGAGTTCCTGCCACTTGGACAGTGGAGAATGAAAGTTTGGCTACTCCTTGCATGGCAGCTGGTGCGTAGAGATGCTCAGAAACAGCAGTCTGAAAATATCCTGGACACAAGTCTGAAGAATTTTTTCTTTTTTTATCTGTAGAGTTTGACTAGAGGCAAGCCTATTAGGCTTGATTTTCCAATAGAGAACATGTTAGTATAAAAGAGTTATTCCCATATGACATCAGCCTCATGGAACATCCCTTCCAAAGACAGACTTCGGCCATCCTCTCCTATTCCACTCATTTTATTAGAAAATCCCTTTCTCCATGCCCCTTCTTCCAACAGTTTTCCCCAAGGAAATCAGGATTAGGACATTTCTTTCTGCCTCCTTCAAAGTATCTGCAAACTCCAGACCCAAAAGTCTTTTCCCTTTAACAATATTGAGTACTCTAATTGCAATATGTACTATACATGCAAATTTTAGTGATTAGGTTGAAATTAGTTTCTCATTGAAGGTAAGCAGCAGGTATCCCTTGAAGCAAAAACCAATTTCTTTGTAGCAGATCAATAGCACCTGGGAAAGCATTGTTAAATTGAGTATTTACCTTATCGTGTATGGTGGCAAACTTAAGTACAGAAGCTTCCAGACAAAGGTATAAGGTATACTGGAGAGAGTGATAATAATGTGGTAAAACCTTCATCTGAGGCTGTGACAGCAACTTGTTTTAATCAGATTGTGTGGAAAATCAATGGAAATCTAAAAAACATAGAACTCAAACCATTTGGTTCTCCCTCAAACTGTGTAGTCATCAGCAGGTTTAGGTCATAGGAGAGACTATCTGGAGATTTTAGAAGTCAGCAAAAGAGATGAGAGAGTAAAGAAGGTACTGAAAGAAAAAAAATAATTGCCTTTTTTTCCTCAGAACATCATTCTATTTCACTTTTGCAAATCCATATGCTGAGGCCAAAACCACAAGAATTTCTGTGCTACCCTAAATGAGATCAGTGCAGCCTGGAGCCACAGAATGCTAACTAAGGCACCAACAGCTCACTTGGCTTCCTTACATAACACCAGACCAAAGTGGGTGAATCAGACACCAAGTCAGGAGGCTCTTTTCTATTCTCAGCTCTTTTCATAACTGTTCCTGTGGCTTTTGGCAGATTCTTATTTGAACTGAAGGGTGACTAGGACCAATGTTTTTAAACAGGGGGCCTAACAGTTATACATTTAATTTTGAGTGATATTACATCTGTGGCACTGAAGAAACAGTATACCTCTGAACATTAGTTGTTTGTTTTGAAGTTTAAGTGTGGATTTATACAGCAAGCTTACACTCCCAAGTTTGGAAGTGTGTACCTCTTATCTGCAAATCAGGGGAATGTATGAAATAACCACAGTCATGTAGCACACACTGCAGGAGCAAATACCACACCTAATCCTTCTGCAGGGGTACAAACAAGCTCTTCAATATCGTTGCATGGAATAAGTGGAATTGCTGGCCTGAGAGTCTTTCCCAGTTTGGCATTCTTTATCCATTCTGGACAGTCTTATGATGCTCGCCACAAAAATCACTCCTGCATCCTCTGATTTGGACAAGTCCTCATCCTCACATGGTGCAGTGAGTCAAGATGGGCACACATATGGAACCCAGAAGAATGTGTCCCATTTCACATGTTCCACTGCAGCATATGGAGGACATGGTACTACAGCCCACAAGACGTAATTCTCCAAAATCAAGGGAAGAAAAATATCTTGAGGCTGATTTACCCTGCAGTTGAGAAACCCAGTTACAGTAAGGATTTCTGAAAAATCTCCCTTACTTGCCATATGATTTGCTATTACAGACATATGCAGACACATATTTATTTAGCTTAACTTTCGTAGGATTATCCTGTCCAATGCCCTTCCTCCTTTCTGTGTTAATTGTGCAAAGAGCAGTGATTTTTCCCTCTTTCAGACAGAATGACTGTGAAAGAGGTATGGTATTATTTTCCTCAGAATCTAGGAAAGACACGATGACCTGCTGATTTGCACAATCTCTAGCTGTTTGCCAAGTTCAAAGTCCTGCTCTGGTAAACTTTTTCTCATTTATAGGAGTGAAATAGGTCCAGCATGAGAAACTAAGAGAACAGCATTTGTGGTACAGCTTCAGAGGTCTGGGAAAGCTTTACAAAAATAATAGTTATGAGCAGGTACATAGTAAAAATGACATTAGCATGAAAAAGGAGAAAAATATCTGGCTTGGATAAGCTACTATGAGGAAAGTTAAATATCTTCACATGTCATGATGAAGTCCAGCTTAAGATGCTCAGGGGACAGGCTGATTTATTATCACTATTCCTGTAGACTCCCCAGTTATAGTAAGGAACCAGAAATTCCAAAAGGACTTTTGAAGAAGGAGAAAGGGGATGGAGAGACAGGTCTGCTTGGTTTCAGTGCCTGTGCAAAACGCTGTGGTGAAACATTTTTAAAAGAGGTGTGAGTGTGATTTGAGCTGGGTTTACCTTGCATTGTAAAAGCTTCTTAATATTCCCATAAAGAACCAGAACAGACCCTGGCAGAACACTACATGTGTCCCCAGCTTGTACATCAAGGAAAGGCTTTTATAATTCTGCTATGACTTGGTCAAGGCTGCTGGGCTTGTTTCCATCCCCTCTGTGTTTTTCATTGGGTACATGCAGGAAAGGTGCTAAACTCCCAAGGACAAGCTGGAAGGAAATCCTCCAGGAAGCACCCTGAGCCCACTGCCATCAGCATTCTTGCCGCAGGCGTCAGTGCTGGGCACGACAGAGCTGCACCACATGGCCCATGTGTTCAATCAAAACAACTCGTATTTTGAGTACAAATATCTAAAACAACTCAAGAACAAGTTGTACCTCATTAATTATTCACAATAGTTTCGTGTTTCTAAAAGAGAATATTTGATAAACTGGGTCTTGTTTACGCACAATTTGTATTTAGAAAGAGATTAAAATCATCAGTTTATTAATAATTTTAAATTATTACTTCACTTCTAATATCAAGTTGTCTGAGCTGTTTCCTCAGAACTCCTTAGTTAGGAACTCAGAACTTCTTGCTTACTCAGAACTGCTCCCCGGAGATCTTCCCAGTGCTGTTCTTGCACCCAAGGAAGCCCAGGCCCATCTCTCATGTGAGACCCTTGGTGAGTCACAGAGCCACGGGGCCATTCCCCACTGCAAGGGCCCTGCTGTGGCACTGACTGCTCCCTCTGCAGACCTCGTGTCCCCAGAGGGATGGAGTCTTGGAGCAGGGGAAGCAAGGCCCAGCAGCATGGAGCAACTCCAGAAGGAGGGAACAGGAGAGTAGCTCCCTTTCCCACCCTCCCCTGCTCCTCCACTGACAGAAAGCAGCCCCAGCCCCCTTCCAGGCTGGAAAGGCAGCCCCAGCCCCCTTCCAGGCTGGAAAGGCAGCCCCAGGCCCCTTCCAGGCTGCAGGCTCCCCTGCAAGCTGGCGTTTGACCAGTGGTGGTCCATGATGGGCTGGAGAGCCTTAGCCCTGCCCGTGGCAGGCAAGAGGGGAATCAGGTCAGCAGAGCTGTTCCTTCCCCTGCTTGGTTATTATCTATGATTTGTACATGCAGAAACTGCAGTTTTGGTTTTTTTAAATAACTTTTAGTTGGAAATACACCTTTTTTTTCTTCATCCATTTTCAGTGGCAAAATGAAAAAGGACAGAACTGTGAAGGAAGAGAGATATTGGAAGAAATTAAATCTGACATTCAAGTTCCTCCTTCTACCTCTAGCCCAATTTATACAACAATAGACTTTCACCAAATACTGGAATTGTTAAAAACAAACAAACTAACTACAAAAACAAAACCCAAAAAAAAGACCTTTCAGAATATCAGTGGAAATCAACTCAGTGGTTTTCTGCAAAAATATCTGAGATCGCTTTGATCAACATTTTATTTCTGCCGAAGGAGGGCTCAAAATTATTCTTACTGTACATAGAAGAAAACCCAAAAAGTCATGTGATAATGCCAGTCATAGTATCATCATCTTTCCACTCCTTTCATGTGGGAAATTACTCTCTTCATCTCTGCCTTTGACAGTTTCCAAACTATGACAGAACATTGTCTTTTCCTGGCAATGATTTAGACTTCCTAACACTCTTGCAGTGAGTGATAGCAAGCTTTTTTGGAAACCCAAAAGCATTTTATTTACTAGCCATTTATTTACTAGCCATCCCTCTACAAATTTGTTCTGTTGAGGCTAAAGGTATTGTTTTATGTTGCATGGAGCTGCAATAGATTAACAGAGCTGGTATATGCACCATTTATCTTTCATGAACATGAGGACACTGAACCAGTAGAAAACTTACTGACTCTCATGCACCTTGCACTGCTGAATTTATAGGTACAAGTTAAATACCTGTAACTCATTTGAGGACTTCCTTAACAAAATAAACATATAGAAGTGTTGTCAGTTCCATCAAAACCATATTTCTGTATGGTGCTGCATACAAGCCTTCAGGGATGGGTAGTAATGTTTCTCTTTATAAAAGCTAAGGACTTCATAAAAGTAAGGACTCTTTATAAAAGTAAGGACTACTGATCTTGGAGAGGGATACAGTAATTATAAAACATCTTAAAATTCCAATTTCCCAAACCAGAGTTGTTCTTAGTGTTTTGTGTCTTAAAGTATTTTATGGATATTCTTCCTTTCTAATCTCATTAAAGCAAGCAGAGGCTGAGAAGAGTGTCTAGGAAGGTGATAGCCATCAGATCTAGAAAATCGGATTTCTAGCAAAACCTCTCTGGAAATTTGTAAAAGGATCCAAGCCCTTTGTCTTTCATATAAACCATTGTAGGGACACTCAGCTTTTTTCCTTCCACCAGTTGGTCTGAACACCTCAGTGCTATGTATTACCTGCTGTAGTGGTTTGCATGAACTCCATCAGTTAAGGGTCCCAAACACCTAATCTAAAACTTAAATTAGATCCAATTTAAGGTCTTTAAATTGAGTGTGTTCTGTTCTGGAGTTAGTGAGGCACAATGCCCATAAAAGGCTGTACTTTTCCATGTACACATTTCTGTCCTGTGCATCTGTGGAAGAAACTTCTTGAGGAGGTGACACCAAGTAAGGAAGGGAGCCAGGTCACCAGCATGGCTATAAAGAGAGTAAGCAGAGGTTTTACTCCAGACTGTCTAGTGAGCTATCCTCCCTCATCTGTGGAGCCCCACCAAGAAAAATGCAACAGGGGTTCAGGGTCTCTGACCTGCAGGCATGGAGGAGCAGCTAATCAACCACCTACAGGTTGCCTCCCACCTCCAGGCTGATCACAGTTTGACCACCAGATTGTCTCTGCCCTTGTTGCTTGCGTTTACCTTTATGAAAAAAAAAGGATGGAGATGCCTAACCTACAGTTATACACCAACATCACAAATAAAATAATTTGACCCTAGATCAAGCTGCAACCATGGGTTATTTCATCCTCTGTACGTGGAGGCATGCAAGGTGGGAGAGCAGCCCTCTTGCCTCCTCTCAGACTGTTTCCAGGTTTCCCAGCTTGGCCTTTTGGAGGCTCTCAGGGACTCCACACACCCAGCACATCCTCAGTCCCAACGAGCTTCTTGGAGATTTCCTGAACCATGGATTTGTTCTAAAGCAACAGGCATTACATATAAAGATGCTTTTAGCAACAATCTAAAATAGTTAGGCAAGGTATGTAATACCTGTGAAATTATGATAAGCTGGTAGCTGCCAGAAAATTAATTAAAATAGCCTAATGAATGCACCCATGTTGAGAAGTTTATGAGCCCTTCAGCTCCTAAGACAAATAGGAAAGAAAGGTACCCATTCAGAAATAATGACTCAGTTGCTGTTCCCCTTCTGAATCAATATTCCCTGTCAGAAGCTATGCAGAGGCTGCTCCACTGTTCTTTGGTACCCACAAATGTGCCTAGAGAATGTGGTTGATGATGAGCAGTATTTATCCCTAAAAAAGGATAGATAGAGAAAGGGAGGTGAGACAGAATGTATTCAGGGGATGGTGACTGTGAAATTTTAGGACTGAATACTAGAAAATTCTTTATATGGGAAAAAAAGGCAGTGATCTTAGATTTGGCAGGTATGTGGGCATTTCTTTTGATAATAATATTTTCTAGAACAACAGGAGGACATATTTAAGACTTGTCTCTGTCTTTCCCAGGCCTCTGTGTTTTCTATTTCTATCTCTTAGATTGTACAGACCAAAGAATGGCTTTGTCTGCTCAGACCTCTGTCATTATCAATCAAACTGTATGAGTACAGTACCAATAATACTTGGAAAGAACTTTTGTCTTAATGGGATAAGACATGAAATTAAACCATTCACGACAAAATACCATCTGTCTTTGAAATAAAAAATTATCAAGCAAGTTTGCATATTGCATACGTTTCCAGACTTCCACACTTGAAGTCCTTGCCTAGCACCTGTGAGTGTTGGGGTTCTTGTGCAGGCACTCAGCTAACAACTGCAGCATCTAACAATGTAACGAGTTCATCAGCTCATTTTCACTCTTTTGCCACTTTGGAGACAATATCTTTTAATGTGGCATGCTATAGTGGTAACTACTTATTTTATATAACCTGCTTTGTAGCCCAGAAAATCAGTCTTTTGTGGGGTAGATTAGAGCCAGCATTTTGCATGAGCATGTTAGACAGAATTATTATAATTTGCCTAATGCTGTCTAATTATAACCACTTTTGGCATCTCTTTTTGTATTAGTATTGTGGTTGTGTGACATTTAAGCAAGGAAAGAGACTGTGTAAGAATAAGCTAAGTGGGTCTTACTTCACTGAGCACCCAGTGACATCTATGATGTGGTAGATAACAAGAGCAATCATTGTGCTATTTGTTTATTTATTTATTTATACATCATTTGCCTGAAGAGCCTACTGGATTTTCTGCCAGGTAACTCATTTTTCATCTGTAAGGTAGCTGATATTTGGCTGGACATCCACACCTGCTTTGAAAGGCTTAGAATGAAGAAAAGTCAGGAGAAAAACAATATCATCTTTGGGTCCTGACATACAAGTATTAGAAAATCAGGTTTAAAAAATTAAAAGGTGGAAATAAGCTAAAACTCCTCAATGTGTGCATAGTCTGGAGAAGGGAAGTACACAAGTAAGGGGGCGAACATTGGTCAGAGAGGCTTTATTGTCTTTATTGTCCACAGGATGGAATTTTTCTGAACTGTTGGATAAGGATATTGGGAACTGAGCAGCTTGTGGGAATTTGATTTATATTGAAGAAGAAAATTCCACACTTCTGGAGTAGTACTTTTGTCAGCTATCAGGTGGGATGTTATAAATGGATGAATATCTACAAATTTTCTAGAGAGATAAACTCTAGTGGGCATGTATCACTTTTGAGTCATTGACTTACCAAATGCGGATTAAGAAGTAAATTAAATAACTAATGGCACATCTTAGTTATTCTAGTATATGATGGATGACAAATATCTTGCCAAATAAATGCCAGACCTACTGGAGATAACACTGTGTCAGATGTGGGTTTGATAGGTACTCAGGAAATTATAGTACAGTTGGTCATATAAGATTAACTTGGACTGACTGAAAAGGAGAAGATGTAGTTTAAAAAAATTGGAGCCTTATATAAAAATAGGTCTAGAACATTGTCAATTTTAAAAGGAAATCTGCAAAATAAAAAACAAGTTCTTGATAAAGTGTGAAATAGTGAAGAAATTAAAGATGTGAAATCCAGAAATATTCTTGAATGAAAGATAAAAAAGTTATTGAAAATGAGAAAAGAGATAATATTCTGAAAAGAATTCTAAAGACTTTAGAAATGGCCAGATAAGCTGTCATTTTCAAAAGCTATTAGAAGTCAGCAAAGAGGAAGAAAAGGGAAGAAAAATACTAATAGGCGCATTTTAGGGCTCAAAATTCAGGCTTAGCTATAATTTACAGAGAAAATAAGGAGTAAACTACAAAAAGTGAAGTAATCATATAAGTAAAAAGGAAAAAATAGTGGAGTGGTTTGCTTTGCAGCTACATAAGGGAGAGACCAGAGAAATTAGGGTTCAAATTTAGATCGTTTGTTCTAGTTTTAATAGAAAGAAGAGGTTGAGCAGTGAGGTAGGAACAGGATGGAATGGAAATGAAGATTTGGGAACAAAGCTCACCACAGCTGCGATTAAGCTAAAACTTACATCACATAATGGATCCAAGACAAGGAGAAAAGCTATCTCTTGACAAGGAGGGCGTGGTTGATCATCACCATTGCAGTAAAAGACCTGTCACATGGAATTGCAGGTCCAGAAACAAGGAATTTTTATGAACCTTTCCAGTAAAAGTAATGTTGCATGACTGCAGAACAGCATCCATAGACTCTGACATCGAGGACCAAATAAAAGGGACTAGACAACAGGACTCTTAGACTCATTTCAGTACTAAGAAAGGCTTTAGACAGAAGACCATGCAACAGATACTTTGGGAAGGTGAATCATGATGGAACAATTTATTATCCTGTTTTACTGAAATAGAACATTTTTAACATAAACTTGATTAAATATTTAGTAAAACAATAAAATGTGAAAATTATATGTTATTTAATAATTACATATTATTTAATAGTGCACCACATAGGAAGCTATTAGAATGGTGAAAACAGGAGTGAGTCAAATTTCAATATATGCTTTGAACTAGACAGAAGGCAGATAAAACAATGGATTTCTACATAAAAAAATAGAGGCACTTAGATTTGCCAGTGAGGCCTCTTATCAATACTTTTAAGTACAGATATTAATTCATTCTCTTACCATGGCATAGAAAACAGGACTGTGGAATGAATGCCAATCAGAGAATCAGAGAGGAAAAATTCTGAAAATAAGTGAGACTGATACTACAAAACAGGATTAAAATTAACCCTCCCAATGCAAGGTCAAGAACCTGGAGATTATGCAAATTTCTGCTGAAAACAGGGAGCTTATCACCTGGAAATAGTGTAACAGGAGAAAAATTTAGATACCCTGGTCTTTCTGAGGATGACAATGCACTGTTACTGCTACTTTGTGGGTCTGTGAAAGAAGAACAGCAAATGCAAACTAAGGTTGTGTAAGGAGCTGTGACACCACTAGACAAGGTCCTGGGGAGTTGAAGCAACTATGTTCTTAGTGGAGGTACAGAGCATAATACCAGGGCTGATTAAGTGTCAATAATGGGAGTTTTTTATGATTTCTACCTTCTCACAGTTCCTGATCATCCTTTGTGACTCTGTTTACACATCTGTGCATGCAAACACAGAAACCTTAAGATTTTCCTCACTGGAAAAATGAAACTGATTCAACTAAATTCCAGTTTGGTGTGAGTGCAAACCCTAAAGCAATGGATAATGGTCTCTCAATGGTTCCCATTTTAAAGCCCAGGAGATCCTGACCCGGCCCCCACCTCTGATGTATGTGTGTACCTGGTCCCCATCCTGACCTCTGATGTATTTCCTCTCCCAGCGTGGCTCTCCTGTGATTGCAGTGCAGCTCTGCTGGGCAGCTCTGGCATGAGCTTGTGTGTTTCTTCCAGCCCAAGATGTGCAAGCTGACAGCTCATAAAATGGGTGATGGCTGTTTCAGAGCTGAAGCAGGGCTGGAGCTGGGTGTGATGCCTGCACGTGGGGACGACAAAGAGAGCAGTCCATGTGCACTGATGAACAGCATTGAAACACAACAGTCCATGTGCACTGATGAACAGCATTATCTGTCTCACTTGGGTGATACATTAGCTGAGCTGGAGGGTTAAGTGCACGTGGAGATTGAACAATCAGCCTCCAGGAGTGTCCCAGTGCAGCTGCACTTGCAGAGGTCACCTTGCACATACCCTGATGCAAACAGAGGTATCTACATCTATTTATTCAGCATCTTCCCTCAATTCACTTAAATAATTAAACACTATGTTAGTGCACACAGCCTTGCATCAAGAACAATTCCACCACCCCCCTTCCACATGCACTAAACTTTAATTCCTCTCTTGACAGGGAAGTGAGTCTCTTGTCATTGAATTTGATGTAGTCAAATTGACATATATTGTTAAATCTTAACTAGCAGCTGACATTAAGTCGGAATGCGCTAAAGAGAAAATGGCTAGCAATGTTACTCCCTCAGTTTGCACGACTTATTTTAAAACAGAATAAATACTAACTAGTTCTGAAAACCCGCAACTTTCAAATGCCAGAGCAATTCTGTACTTTAATTCTCCACAGAAAAATTTTCATTTGCATAATGCTCCTGAGAAGGGAAAAATACAGTTTCAGTTTTCATATATTGTAGTATTGTAGAGAATGATCTCATTTCTCGTAATGTTGTATCCTGGCCCCAAACCAATAAATATTTTAAGCATTTAATGCATTTATCAACTCTCCTGTAAAAAAGTACAGAAGAACCTATGCAATGGTGTCAAAGATATCTCATGCATTGAGGGAGTCTGAGCAATCTCTTGGGTGATTCTCCACCTTGAAATTTAACTTTACATCTTATCCAACAGCAGGGCAAGAAGTGAATCAATCCCGTGTTCTCCCAATAAACCGTATGCTGGTTTTGCTTGTAGAAATTCAATTATTCTAGCAGATAGATGTTGTACATTTTTGCACTATGTGAAATTTCACAGGTTACTCTTAGCAAGAAAATATGAGAAAATTATTAAGGATGCGATATATGATTTAATGACAAAAGCACACCTTTAGTTAAATTGATCCAGGCAGGTTTATTTCTTCCCTTACAAGTAATGGCTTGAATATAGTAAATAGTAAATATAAAAGAAACTGTTCCACTCCTTTTCCTTATGTGTAAGATATTTAAGGGAGAGTAATGGGGTCAGATACCTTAGTATGAAATTTTGTAGGATTAAACTGCTTTATTTATATACCCCACTGAAAAATGCCATCCACTCTGGATTCTTACACTGGAAATTCTTGTATTTAAAAAAAAGGCTTTTTAAATTTTTTTTTCCTTTTCCCCTATGTATACAGATAAGCAGGCATTGGCACTTACAGGCCTGCACATGCACAAACACACATGATACAGATCTCTAGTATTGCATTAATCAAATCCAACAATATAAGCTGGATTTCAGCCATCATCAATACAGATAAGGATTACATGACCATTTTAAAAGAACCTTATGGTGTTTGGGATAACTGCAATACAATTAGCATTAAGTGAGAATGAAGGTCATCTGCTGAGACATCAATGGCAGGAACTTTGGCCAGAACACATAACATTACATTGACTGGGAACAACACACCAGCAAAAAAAGGAAAGCTTTGGGTATCAGAAAAGCAGGGGTTGAATCTGAACCACCAGCAAGGTAGACACCTCTGTGAAAAATGGCAGAAAGGAGTTCAATGCCTTTAGCAGAGAAAATGAAGGCTAAAGGAGATTTTTTTATGAACAGGGGGATAGAGAAATGCTATTTAAGGTAAGAGAGAATCAGGGGCAAGAACCAATGTATGTTACATTGACAGGCATAAATATGAGATAGTAATAAGGTGGAATCTTCCCCAGGGGAGACAGTAGCTAAACAACCCTCTCATATGAATATTGAGGACAAGAAATGAAATATTTCTACATAAAAATATCAACTGCCCTAAAATTCAGCAAAATTATGCATCCTTGATAACTGATATTCAAGAGAGATCTGAAGCAAGTATAAGAAAGTTATTGTACCTGAGAAAAGAAGCTGTAAAGATCAGTGACTAAAATAATAAGACTGATTGTTGTTTTAACCTGAGAAAGGTTACTCAGAGGTTTATTCTTGAGTTTTAATTTGAAAAACATTGTTGGAACTTTTTTGTTAGTATATCCTCTTCTGTTGAGCATCATGTGTAATGTCTACTGGTGTCTTTTAGGGGCTGATTTATTAATAGCAGTATTTTACTTTTCTACCTTCCAGTTAGGTTTCTGTACAGATTCAACAGGACCTCTATAAACTGGAAATCAGAATCTGAGTTTTATTATTTATAGTTATTATTTTTAAGATCAACTCTTAAGGAGGTTTTGTATTTGCTGTGTATCAGATTTTTAAATCTAATACTTAAAAGAGATATCATTACATTTAGTCCTTCAATTTTCCTAGTAGCATATCTAATGGCATTTCCATGTTAGGAACTAATTCCATGGTTCTTTATGACCTAATTGATGCAGATCTCTTTTGTAATTTTTCTTCTGTTCTTTTTTCCTTTTGAATCTAGCATAAGTTCATTGTCACTTGCAGCAATCAATTCCCTGCATCAGGCTATCTAATTCAAGAAGGTGTTCAAAATCCTTGAACTCTTCCATATCCATGTTTTTGGCACTGAAGTTCAAGGTTTTGAAAGGGACTAGAGATTGGCGAAGGTTCTTCCAGCTACCCTTGCTGTCATAGCAACCCACAAACTTCATGGAGGGACCAAGTGAGATGTGAAAGGTCTCTGTAGGGTTCCCATGAGCTGGGTGGATAGAATGGAAATCTCCCACTCAGATATGCAGGAGGTGAAGCTGAGGGGTCTGTCTGATTTGCATAGCCACCGAGGTGCCCTCTCTGTAGTTGGGGAGTTAGGCAAGCATTCATTACAGTAGAGCAATCCTATAAAGAGCTCCTGTTTTCCTGTGCTTTTTTCTTCTCTAAAGAATGAGGTGCTTTTATTTATTGAACAGCAGAAATCAAGACATACTTATTTAACCTAGGTTTACCCCAGGCTCTACACTCATTACTAAACTCTTGATTGAAGCCAGGAAAGGGCTATGGGTGCTGTGTCCTGCCAAGTTTGACCTCTACCTGCACAGCAATCTGCCATCACCCATCTTCAGCTTTCACGAAATAAAAACCCAGTAGGAGACAATAAGAAGAGGCAAGAGAAAAATAAGGAGAAGGCTCTAAATGAACATATGGCAAAGGTGACTTCAGAAGAAATGCAATAGCAGTACAGGCTGTTGAATAGTTTGTAAAGAGACTGCTGTCATCTTCTTTTAATTCAAACCTGCCACATACTTATATTTTTTATGTCCTAAAGCCTCTGAATCTGCAAAGTGGCATATTGCTGCAAGTATTTATCAGATGCTGGTGCAACAACCACCAAAATAATTGGTGATCCAGCTTTACCGGATCATGTTACACAGTAAAACACAGGTCACAGGGGACAAAAAGCCCTGGAAGGTAACCTTTATTTACCTAAATAGGGACTAATCTAGATGGTAAAATTAGTGATTATTATCTGTTTAAGTGTGCAACTGCTCTTTGGATACAGTCACTGGGGACTTGCTATAACATACTTCAGTTTATCAGGCCATAGAGGGACATTTTCCCCTGAAGTATCACTTGATTTATTTCTCAGACACAACAATGAACACTGAGAATCTTCTCTACACATCCCCTGCGCTCAGAAGCATATCTTCCCTTTTGTGCTCTTGTGCTCATTGCCACCTGAGGCTGCTCCCCTACATCCCTGTTGTTGAGTGTATGAGAATACAGGGAAACTGGGTGCTAAGGAGGCTTTTCCCAATCATAGAAACACAATCCTGTTTTTATATGGTCAATATATGTTGTTTATGGTGCATGTAAGTAGAATGATGGGAGGATCCTTGCTAGAGGAAATTGGAATGAATAATAAATACATCTACCTGGAAATGGCCTGGGGAAGACAGGAGCTCTACGAAGAAATGCAGTGAGTTATTGCCTGCCAGCCTGTTTCAACACTTCCTGCCCCTGAAAATCAAACAGCAGCAGGGCTGCAGCTCAAAAATCCCCAGGTCCTCTGGGACCCTGCAGACAGTGTGAGGCAGGGATCCCACATCCCTGGCAGCCTGACAGCAGCACCAGCAGGGCTGCCTTGTGAATATCCTTGTTACACACAAACCTGGCCTTTCCATGGATGCTCCCTTGGGGATGTGAGCTCTCATCTCAGCAGGGAGGGAAGGGAAGAAGGTGGGATTTGTGATCCCTGGGAAGAGACCAGCCCTGCTGGCACAGGGCATCATTTGTGGTGCTGCACCCCTCACCACGGGGCAGAGAGCTGCAGCCCCCCAGCCAGCTCCAGAACTGTCAAACTACTTCAGGCAAAGTCAGCATAATCCCCAGGTAAAATCTGATTTCCTCTTTATCAGGTTTAGCTGGAAAACAAAACAAATAATTAAAAAAACAAAACACAAGACATAAACATTATCCATGTCCTTAATTATCGCGTTCTGGTGAGTATTTTATTCCCTGACTGGTCAGAACATTAATTATCTTCATAAATACAACAAAAGTTAAATCCTAAGCGCCCACGACTACAGAAACAGTACAGTGATCAAGCTTAACTGAACATATAAATGTTATTAATGGATGCTTTATACAATTTCATATAATATAAATCAAACAAAAAACCTATTTCCATCTTTTAAGGCTGCAATAAAAAAGCTTTAACATTATTGAGGATAATTTTATTAAGTTTAGAACTACTTTTTGGCAGTATTGAGACTGCTATGGGAATATTATCTGGTTTCTCATGAAGCACCTCAGCTTGTTAAATAAGTTAATAAATGACTGTGCATTAATCAAAGTGACAAAGATATGAAGAGCTGAGAATGTGAGACAATTCTGGTGATAATATTAATTAGTATTTAATTAGAAACTTAAGGGCCATAAATAAAAAAATCGTAGGAGAGACATTTATGCAAATTGCTTTGAGTTGTATTTGCTTTAGGAAAACATCCTTCCTTTCTTTCACCATTCTCTCCTTTCTCTTTTTAATTTCTTTCCACACTGTACATAGCAGAGTTGTAGTGACATCACGTGGATATAAATAACCCCATAATGGATTTAATTTTTCCCAGTTAGGGATGTCTGCGTTTGAATTGTGTTTTTCCCTCCTTTGCTTGAATAAAAGATAATGTTTTTCAGATTTCTAACTTCTAGACAAGTAGAAAGAACAAAAAACCCCTGAGAACTGCAAAGGGATAAGATTTCTATTTCTGCTATTTTATTCAAGATACATGTCACCTTTCTTACAGAGCATATTTTATTATTTGTTACACTTATGCAAGAACATTATCTTTAGTAAACCTATTTTTTCTGTTCACCAGTCTGTTTCTGTCATGGCTTATTTATGTGTGAACTTGACTGACTGAAGCCAATGTTATCCACAACTGACAAGTGCCAGACCTACAGTTCAATCAGTCCTTCTTGGAGATAATGTCAAGGGTTTGAAGTAATGGGACAAAAAAGGTGGAGAGAGAGAGAAAATCAGGGTCAAATTGATCCAATTCTTTGCATATAAAAGGGATTCTGCCTAATAACACCAAGCTCTTTTTTGCTCTCCACACATAACACAGCTTAAACAGGTCTAAACCTGGCCTTCAAGGAAATGCATGTCTGACATTAAAATGCTGAATTTTTAGTGAGATGTTTAGAATGAAGCACACAGCAATGACACAAAATTCATTCTTCTTTTAATTTTATTTTTTATTTGTTTAACAAATAATTTGCATCCGTTAATAAAATTAAACCTGATAAATGAATGATGCAGCTCCTTTCAGTGATGCTCCCAATTCCTATTTCCAATATAGCAAACTGTAAGAAATGACTGAAAGTGACACTTAGTGCTATGGTCTAATTAACAGCTTGGTGATCAAAGTTTGAGCCTGACAGTCTTGGAGATCTCTTCCAACATCAATGATTCTGTGATTCTGTGACTTGTTCTGTATGTTATCTTCTCCAGAAGACTCCATCAATTAGGACCACTTCATAAGCAGCCTGCACTTAGGGGGTTTATATATCTGAGTACTAGAACCTCAGACTCTCTTGTCTTATGAAGAACAATGATTGCCTAGGCAACATTTGACTGAGTCATTAGCAGGTCTTCTGAAACTGGCTGCAAGGAATAGAAACTTAACAACCTACCCTACTTCATTTTTTTGGTGAGGCCATGTCTGTCTATGTCATTCCAACAGAACAGGGAAAAGAGAAGTGCAATCAGAAAAATAACCTATATTTAGTGTACTACTCAGGTACAATTGCCTTCAAACACAGAGATCTGAATGGGATTGCACAGCAAGTGCTTCCCAATCCCATGTGCCTGTATTAGCAGGACACCTTAGAAAATTTTATACAGATTAATAAATTATACCTTTCCTGAGTTTATGTCTCCACACTGATGGCTACTCAGAAATTTGTAATTACCTTTCAGTTCCAGAGAATATTTCAGTAAACACTGGAATTTGGCAAGCTTCCATGGTTTAAAATCTTACTGGGGAGAAAACACCTAAGGTACAACAGATGCAATTGCATATGAAAGTGCACACCTTTTCGTTTGTTGGTGACTGGTTTCTTTGTGTTTGAGTTTTGTGGGCATCAGAGGATGAAAGCAAAATCTGGAATGCTTAAGCACAGGAAATAAACAAGATAGTCTCTCTCAAGTTCTTCACTTCCATTCAGGCAAATTATAGAAGTGATGTGGATACACCAAACAAAACCTGCTTTTCTGCAGCTGCTCTGAAGTGTAAGGTAACCAAGGCTCATTAACCTCACCAGGCAGAAGATTTGACACAGTGATCACACCCTGGCTGGGACACAGTCTGTTTGCATCAGGAACTGCAGGAGCATTTCAACACAGACATCCCTCTACACTGTGATGCTGGGTAAGTTGAAATACTGCAAATGGACCATTTGAGTTCCTCTATATAGTTTTTTTGCATTTTCCAGGTTTAACCAGTGAACTCTCATAGCACTTCCCAGAAACAGGCAGAAGCAAAGTTCACACACATGGCTTCATGAAGGGGGGAGATGTAGACAGGACTTTTCCACATCTCAAGGCTCCATTGCTCATCCACAAATGTATATACATGTCACCGTTTGGAAAAGTCAGTCTTTATCTCACTCCTGCCAATTCCAATTATATAGTCATGGGCTAAAGTGGTATCCCACTAGTCTCCACGCTGGGATGCTTTGTGTGTTTACTGATTTTGCCTGCTCCGATTTTGACTTTTACTGTGAGCACAGTGAACAGTATTCAAAGGTTGGGCAAGAGCACAGACAGAAGTAGTACAACCACAGAGTAACAGACCTCAGCTCGCTTTGAAGTTTTCTGATATTAAATATCTTCCCACTAGCATGTTAGAAGGTATGCTGAGTCTTTTTATATACACTTTTTCTTGTATTTTTTTCCTTTCATTTTTTATTTTTACATAATCCTTTTCTATACAGGCTTTTGAATTTGTGTCCCAGTCCCTGAGTATGCACAGAGAAAGCAGGGAGAGTTTGTATGAACATATAAAGATGGATTTCAGTCTCCTGATCCTTTCCTAATCACTGCATTCTACAAGGTGCAGCCTGATGAAAGGCTAGATAAGACAAAATAGAACAGAAAGTGCTGAAAGTGTGAGAAGAAAATTCTGACAAGTGAGAATGCCTGCTTTGGAATAGAAAAACTTACTGTGGGGGAAAAAACAGTGGAAAACGGGCTAGGGAGTCGTGTGCCAGAAATTACTGCAAATGGCCTTTTTTGGAGGCAGGGAAGCTCCTCAAGAGTTCATTAGCGGTCTGGAGAAAAACAGGGATGTTCCAAGGACTGGGAACAGTGGGTATGGTGAGCCTGGCTCCAGCGGCCAGCTGGTGGCACAGGGAGGTGTGGGCAGGAAGCAGAGGTCTCTGCCCAGGTGCCAGTGCCCACCCGGCTGTGCAAGGATGGTGAAGAGGCTCTGGCTCATTGCAGGCAGCACCTCATGCCAAGGGTGAGCTGAGGGTGCTGCCTGACTCCAGTCCTGCCCCATGGCCTTTGATACTGCATACATTTAAAATACTGCATACGTTTTGATACTGCATACATTTAAAATCACTGCAATGGTGTGCAGTCAAACACTGGTTTAGGGTCTGTCTGTGGTGGAGTCACCATCAAGTATTTTTTATTTCTGAAGAAAGCATTCATGAGAAAGTAAAGAGCAAGTTATTACTCCCTTAAAGACAAATAAAGCTTTTCTAAATTACATCAAATATAGATGGGCTTGACAGACACTATTTGCACTTTTACATTTTGTCTGAACTTCCAAGGTACCTTGCTTTAGACTCCTGTATCCTAACTGGGGGTCTGAGACCCAGAAACTCCTTCATTTCAAAAAATAATCTCTTAAAGAGGACCTAAGAGTATTTTAATTTTCTAAATATTATTCTGAATTCCATTTCTTAAGTTTCTTCACCTATAAAATGGGAGTATAATTTTCTTCACAACCTACTAGGGTTCATCAGTGGGTGACTATGGATGTACATAGTTATACCGTTCAAGACCATATTCCATTAAACTTGCTTCTGACTGATTTTTATCTATGAAAATTGTCCCATTTTTTTCCACCAGAGTTGCCCAAAGGTGAAAAAACCAGGTGAATAAAGGTGAGCTCATCCTCACAGTAAGTTGAGACCTTTGTGCTAAGTTCAGCAGGGTTATGGCAGACCTCAGCTGTGTCACCTTTGAAAGGTCTAATACCTGCCTTTGTTTGAAAAAGCTGTAAGTAATGGGGCTGAGCTCTGTAGGAATCTAAAGAAATAATTCAAATCCACAGTAGCTTTCATAAGGAATAATCTTCTTTCTCTATATTTTAAGAGACCGATGAAACCCCAGAAAAGCCTTGGAGTTCTTTCCTCAATAAATTGAACTCTTCTAGAACACTTCTGAAGCTTTTGAGTTTTGGCTCAACTCTGACCCTTACTTGCCAGCACTGCAGGACACTGAGCTTGCCCCAGTGCTTAAAATGAGAAAGATTTCTTTTTCTATTGTGATGGGAACCATGGCACCATAGCTACTACCTTTCCCCTCCAGAAGAATGACTCCAATAAGGCAAAGCTCATAATCATTTGCAGCAGCCTAAGGGCAAAACGTTTCTAAATTTTCAGGAGAAATCACTGCGTCTTGCAGGACTGCTGGCTGTTATTTTGTTTAAATACCGAAGATGGAAATTGAGAAGGTGGCCTTGAAAGTACTACAGTAAAACATTCTTTTTCAAAAGATTTTAAAATGCTTCTTGCTGGTGAGAGGAGCGACTTAATCATTTAAGATACTGATCCCCTGATTTAAGATACTGATACATTTAAGATATTGATCCCTTTTCCACGACTATCACCAAGGTTTTGAATGCATGGGCAGAATTTTATTGAGCCAGTCAAGATAAGGTTGAAATATCAGCCTATTTCTCTCACAAGCATTCCAAGGGCCGATATTGCCATCCTAAGGGTGGGAGTCAGATTTGGACCCTGGAAAGAGAAAACTCCTGCAGTTTGGGAAGTATTCCCTGGAGACTGTCTCAGCTACTGAGTCTGGCTGAGTTGCACATGGGCTTTTCATAGAGGATTCCCAAATGATTCCTCTGCGTTCTGACTCATGGCTGTGTTCATGAACATGTGAGCCAACGAGAAAATGTAGCACTCTCTCCTCCACAGGCTCAGACCTGACCCTTTGCCATCCCCACATGAATCCTCTCTCCATGTCTTGAAGGAGTGATTCACCATGACAAAGGCTATCACATCCAAACCAGCAGCTGCCACCTCCCTGGCTGTGGCTTAGATGGAGTGGCACCATGCAGTTACAGGTGGTACCCAGCCAGCGGCAGAAGAGTCTGGCAGTGCCAGCTGTGTGTCAACTCAAGAGTTGCACAACACTGTGAGATTTGAAGGCTTTCTAACTGCAAATGTTGATAAATACATACATTTTCCACTTTGATAAAATAGTTCTTGACAGAGACTCTTAGCAAATATGATTGACTATTGTCAGTCTGGCATGTATTCATCATGAGATGAATACATATTCCACTGTTTGTAGAAACAGTTCTTAAGGATCTGGCTTACACATATAAGAAGCTGACTCCATTGCAGATCTGCTCTCAGCATTACTGAAACTGAAGCCTCCAATGAACACAGCTTTCATGGAAGACACAGCTTGAAGGGACATGGAGATCAGACCCTGCTGCTCCAGGCAAATGCATCAAAATTTATTGCTTCATAAACAGGTTAAGTAAAATGTAAAAACAGATTTATGTCCCCAAGAGAATGAATAGATGTTAAAAGAATTCACTACAACGGCAACAAAAAATATGCTGCTAATTCCTTGCTCAATTTTTTCCTAGGCATTTTTATTAGGCATTTGTTTTGAAGTCAGTATTTTCTCTTAGCTGCGACTATTGACACCACTAGGCTAGGGTTGTATGTTTTTTTCCACAGGCCTGTTATATTTGTAGCTCATATTTTTTGCTCAGCAAAGGGTCTTAGGACTTTCTTTTGTCACAGCCAACAACCTTACAGCAGAAACATTTGTTCCAGAAACATTTGTGAGTGAGATGGAACAGCAAATCGTACACCACATCAGTTGGTTCCAACCACAATTTAATCTGGTCCTTCCTCTGAGATCACACGATCCCCTTCGGTGCCAGAAATGCTTCCTACACCTCCAGCAGCCCCCACCCAGCCCACTGTAATTGCTTATTCCTAATTTGGACAAAGAATGTCTTCACAAAAATAGCAAGAGGAAGCCTAGATTACTGACTTGCATTTCTACACTCCTTTCATTCTCATTTGCAACCTTTTCACCACAACACCTCCCCTACCTCCTCCTTCACTACATTAACATGTATTCCATTCCTCCCCACATCTCCCAGCCGAGCAGACTTCTGTCACCAAACTGCTGGCCATTACCACGACTTGGAATTTGTATTTTTATTGTATAATCAAAGTTCATAAGCAATCTCACAAAAACCATTCATCACATGTCAGCTCTAGGGAAAAATATCTTTATCTTATGCAACAGAAATTTAAAAAAAACCAAACAAAACTATACCCAGCCCCTCTGCCGCCTCAGATTTATATTTCATATATATATATTAAACCCAAAACCCCCAACCAAAACAAAACAACCCCGCAATAACAGAAAAATGTCTGCCAGTGAAGATGTTTGACCACACTCAGCTGGAAAATTAAGTTTCTGAAAATTTATGAGCCCAGTAGGAATGGACTAGCCCCTGGAAAGAGTGAGGTTAGGCTCTCACTTACGAGGGGTGGCTTTTCTCATCCATCCACTGTCAGTGGACAATCCTGCTGGCTCAGAGCAGAGCAGAAAGAGACAGGGATGGAGCTACCACAAGGACAAAGAAAAGGTAAAGGCAAGGAAAATTGACTTCTGGAAACTTACTTACTATAAAAATGAGTCCAGGATCAATTTGCTTAGGGCCACCTGGTAGCATTCTTGTATCCTCCAAACAGCAATCTGTGAGAGATGAGGCAGAGCCCTGCAGCAGTGGGATGATGGGCACTGTCAGCAAGGAAACATAAGAGGGTCCCACCTGCACCACCTTGTTCCAGCCCTACATGCAGCACTGGGGCTCTTCCCACCTGCCAGCCAACCCCAGCCCTGTTTCTTGCTCTTGGGCCCTTGGGTGGCAGCTGCATCGGGGTTTGCCATCAGCTGCACCTCTGGTGGTGGCTGTGCCCATGGCAAGGTACCTGAGCTGCTGGCATCAACCCTGGTGCTCGCAGGAAGGGTCTCGTGTCAGTGTCACACTGCAACACCTGCCACGGGGGCTTTGGACAACAGGAACAAACCCACTGCAGGGGCTTGTATTGGTCTATAACACTTCTGCAGACATGGTCTGACTGATGTCCAGCCTGAGAGCACCAGAGCCACAGACATTCCCTGATGCCAGCTGAGACCCATGCCTGCTCCTTCAGTGACACCTCATCCCCCAGAAAGCCAGGCTGGAAAGGGCTATATCTTGGGCACCTGTATGCACTCAGAGTCACACACACAGAAGTTGTATCTTGGCCTGGAGGGTCAGGGCTTCCCTGTAGGATCAGTATTTCCCTCCCAGATGATGGTGGTGGGTGTGTGCTCTCTGCCTCTTTCCTAAACTAGCCAGCAGAGTGGGCTCCAAGCAAGAAGCACATCTCCCAGGGAATGCACCTGCTGCATGCAGGTCAGGGGTGATTGACACCCAGGTCAGGGGCTTGTGTGACAAGCTTGGTGCATTAAATAAAGGTGCATGAATGTCTGTAGCAGCATGCCTCCTGCCCTGTTGCCTGAGGTGTCAAGCAGGGCCTTCATTAGCTTACAAGGGACTGCTGTTGCAATACATGTCAGCATGGACACTGTTCCCAGCGCAGCTTCATTGCTTCTTCCTTGCTTTGCTGTGGTGAGAAACATAACATGAAAAAATCAGAGAGCAAATTGTCACACACTAAAAGCAGGAAGACTTCTGGGCTGTCTAGTCTCCTCTGAATATCACAGACTGCCACGTTTCCTCTAGACCTTGTTTCAAGTCTGGAATCTGGACATGCGAGGCACTGGATGAGCTCCTCTGAGTCCCACAGCAGCACCAGCATTTCCCAAGCTGTGCATCTGTCATCCTGGAGCAAGTCTTTGTATAAGTGGCAAATGGTCACGGTGCTGTAACTTCCTCTCTGGGCCTTTGTAGTTATTGTTGTGCATGTCCTGTTTTTCATAATTATGTGATAGCTGGGTCAGTGTGAACTCCAGCAATGAAGAGCAGAGAGTAATACAACAGATCTGGCACAAATGAATCCTGTTGTGAAACTTATGCATTCAAGGTTTACTTGTTTAGCAGTTGTTTTCTCTGCTCATACCATCTTCTCCTGTTATACAATGGTTATCTTCATAGAATAGAGTGGATTTTAGTCAAACAAAAAATTACTTAACCTGTAATTAGCCACTGAAATGTGGTTAACATTGCCTGCCTCTACACAGAAAACAAAACCAGCATGAAGTACCCTGTGCTTTCCATTCCTTCTGCCACTGAAAATACTACAGGAAAATATATTCCCCTGGTACAATATTTAGAATGAAAGATAACAGCATAGAAAAGAAAAATTAACAAAAACTACCTGCTGAAATAAGCTGAAATACAAAATGTAGGGGGCTAATACTGGTCAAAAGAAAAATTTGAAAGGTAAAATTTACAGAAAAATGTAGACAATAACTTTATTTCATTGTTTTCAGTACAAAAAACTGGAAAAAATATGAACCACAAGAAAAAGGTTGCTCTGCCATAAGGCTGACTAGAGCCCCTGCTGCTATCATAATTGCAGAATAGTTGTGTACGTACTAAAATAGGATATCCTTGTATCCCATATAGTTCAGTATTGAAAATATCTGCCTGAAAAAATGTTTGTAATTATATAACCTATGTTTTAAAAAATTGCAGGAGAGAATTTTTTTTCCTCTGGATATTTTATTTATTGTAAGGAGCTTATTTGAATGATGGTATATTGTGGTTTGTAGCAGAGGATTTTGTGTCTGGAATAATGAATTTTCTCCTAACATGCTCACTTTAAGCATCCATTGAGAAAAAAGTGTATCACACTGTAGTGATGTACTGTAACAGCAGAGAATTTCCTATTAATCATATCATTGGTGCCAAAGGTCCTCCTGGAATTGTCCGAGATGCTGCTGTAGAGCCACTAATTTTCCATTGTTAGTGTCGATAACCTTATCTGAATACAAATGTAAATACTATAAACAAATTCCAAATCAAAATATGACAGGAAATCCTCCCTCCTCCTGAAAAAGAAAGCTGATATTTAATTTTTAGACAAGCTGTTTTCTTCTTAATATCTTTGCACACCCAGTTCACAAACAGCTTATCACAAGCTAAGCTGAGATGAGAACAAACAGGATGCTGTCAGCTGCTCTGAGCAGCCACCCACGGGGATGCTCTTACTCAAGGCAAACATACACATGAGTCTGTCTCCCTGCTCAGGGAAGGAGCTGCTCCATGTAGTCCATGGGCAAGAGCATGCTGTCAGCCTGTAATCAAGAAACAGCTGACGTGGTCTATCTGCATGCCAAAAATTGCTCCAGAAGAGCTTTGTACTGGACCGTATTCCAGGCAGAGATTTACCCTGGCGCCAGGGGGGATTTAATTTCTCTTTTTGTTCCCTGTCTGTTGCCCCTTCCCCCTGCCCTGCACAGTATGGGTCTGTATCCAGTTCCCCAGTTTCAAACATCCATGAAGGTGAGCACAGCACTGGTGACACAGGAGGCCCAGTGCAGCTTCAGGGAGAAGGAATGGAAAGGGAAGATGCTGATGCCTCTTTCCGGCTGAAGGTGTGTGCCACCAGCCTTTCCCCATCACGTGAGCCACCATGCAAGGGTACAGAATAGCACTGAGAGCCAGGCGTGCTTGCATCAGCCCACACACCCTCACAGTCTATTCACATACAGAGTTATGTTAACACCAGTGGGGGTATCTTGTAAACACAATACAGACTTTTTAAAAGCAGAGGTTAAACTGAATCACTTAGAGCAGTTACATCCTTCTACGACTATGCAGGGCTGTTCCTGTTCCTTACCATTTGGAGCTGAAAACCACCAAATTATGGGCTTCATACACATTCTTGGCATATTATTCTTCTTTCACAGGCAGGAAATATTTTTCTAATCTTCATCTAAATTTGCTCAATATGCTGTTCCCACACTGCTGATAACAAACCCTTGGAAACTAGTACTCTGCAATAACAGCTTTACAGCGCTCCCTCTTCAAACTGCAAGCCTGGGTTGTGGTGAGGGAAAGATCTCGCCTTAGAAGAGTGCCAGCACTGTGGGGACATTACTGTGGCAATCAGTGCTGAGAGCAGCTGCTCCTGCAGCCACATGTGGGCACAGCAGTCTGACAGCAGTCTGACTTGGGTACAGCCAGCCCGGTGCCACAGCAACATGAAACTCAACATGAAAGCCCTGGGTGAGCAGCTAACCTGGTTAGAGCTCTCAGCTTTTTCAATCACTCTGCTTGCTTTATGGAGTTTTATTGAAATTAGTCAAAGTCATCACAGGTATGATCAAAGCCAGGAATGCAATGAAGGAATATCCATAGGAAGGAGGCTAGCCTGTTCCAAATTTGACAGTGATAACTTCCTGGTGAGGAAAAGGATGTTACTAAGAAAAAGTAGAGAAAAAAGGCACTGATTGCTTCAGCTTAAAAACCCCACAATGAAATACAGCATTGTTTTGAAGTTTATTCTTGTCTTCCCTTCTTCCCAAAATATCATAGCTATTTTGAACCAGGAGGTAGAAGAGTTACAAAATGGAGAGATTTTCTTCACAACTTTTGCCTTTTAGAAAACAGACATTTCTGTGTTCTTTTTACACCTTGTTTTGATGTCTATTTGGTTAAAAAACATGCTTTTGAAAATGAAAGAAGGGTTGCTATTAAGGATTCCACACCTAGTCTCTTATTTCCATTCTTGTTAACCCTGTTGACCCTGACAGAACGACTTTCATAGTTTCAATAATGGCTGTCCCTCAACAAGATAAAATGCAGGTAAAATTCTGCTAAGCCTTGAACTCTGCCAGTCTCTCTCCATGTTCAAAGCACAAAGAAAGGATAGACCATGCCTTTGTAATTTCCCAAGAATAAACTGGAATAACTTTAAATTTTATTTTTCTTCTCAACTTAAATTTATTCATCACCCTCATAGAGAGAGTTTGCAAAGGAACTGGTTTGGTTAGGAAACAAACTTTAGGGGTAGGAGTATGGGATATTTCTTTGCACTTTTCTAGAAGACTCACAGGTCCTTTCTGTATTTCTGTGGCATCCTCAGAGTTTTATTTCTGTTCAGTCCCAGGCTGAATTTCTCCAAGGAAGGACAACTGCCAGAGCTGCTCAGGATACCACATTTTCTAAGAGGTATCCATGCTGTCCACAATTTTAGTGACAGAGCAGCTGAGAATGTTCCAGAACTGGCCATGGAAGCTCTGGCTCAGACTTCTGGGACAACAATAGTCTTAAAGCCCTACAGTTAAAGGCAATAGCATAGGTTTTCCCAAAAACCCAAGCTCTTCCCCTCAGACACCTTTCTCCCTCCATAATAATCCAAACTCCCTTCCTTCAGTTATAGTTTCTCAAATAAGGCATTACTGGCCAGAACAAGTTCAGTATCAAAACTCAAGGAAAGGTCACAGCTACTCTATAATCCAAATCAAAATACAGTTTACAGTCATGGTTTCTTCATCAAACCAGTTGGCACACAGTTCTTCATTTTGACATGCCTTTTGCAGGCATGGGCATGAAAGATCCCGTGGTGACTGCATGGCACTGCAGCCTGTGACAACACACAGTCAGATAACAAACATACTTGCTCATAGCAGGAAAAAGCTGGAGGCTGGAGGGAGGGGAAACAAAATCATCCAGCTTTTCCCATCCAACTCTGTGGTTCTAGTAAAAACACAACCTGATCCAGATTTCTGAAGTGTTTTGAATAAAGCCTAACAGCTATGCATCCACAGTGTTTTGGAGCTCTCTAACAACAAAAGTAAAATTAAGTGTGCTATATGCTACAATATCCCAAAAGTTCAAGGGCATTCATAAAAATAACCTGGATACTCTGAAACACCTATGATTTCAGATCACCAAAGCCTGAGAAAAGAAAAACTACATCAACATGCCCCTTGCATTTTTCCAGTAAAAATAAAAGCCTGTATCAATTCTGAATGCCAGCAGATTGTGCAGGCTAAATATCTGAAAGGAAAACCTTTATTACAGACTTGCAGTTCAGGGCTTTTTGGAAGCAGCAACTCAGCAGGATAGTCAATAAGACTTGTAAATCCATTTACTGCATGTTTTAGATCAATTTCACTCCGAGTTCTTGTACAACATTTCAAACCTGCTGAACCCCTGAGACGTTCTTTTCCTGTGGTGCCTTTAAAATAAATCTCTCAATCATCAGAAAACATTGTGTTTTCCTTTAGAGTCATGATTGTGACTGGTATTTTAAGCACCATTAAAACTAAGGACCTGAATGTTGAAAATAAAGCAGTAAGTAGATCTTTCGCAAGTTCCTTCCTTTCTTGCCATACCATTGCTTTTGTCTTATTTTCAAACAAATGACTGATTCAATTTCTTGTTATTGTTCTTTTTTCCACTGCCAGGTCTTAATTGCAGCCTGAAATACACTGCCTGGGCGGACAAAACTAACAATGCATCAAAAATCAATAAAAATATGTGCAGATTTTTACTTCAATTCACTTACCTATGTTTAGCTTTATGACAAGTTGTGGCTTGGCAAACATCTTACCAGGGTCTGATTTTTCTTGTTTATATCTAAATCTGCTGTCACTACCCACTGCTCTTCAGTAACTTTCCTGAAGTTTTGCCTTGCATCCACAGGAACATTTTGAAAGCAACAGGGAAATTTGCTACAACAGCTGTGATCTTTAGCCCCTGTCCTCTAGATCATAATATAGCAAATAAAATTCCAAGAAGGTGTTGGTCATGAGTTATTTTTGCCTCAATGGTTCAAGGGTTTTTACTCATATGATTACTTTGAGGGGTGCCTTAAGGGATGGAAGAGTTATTGCTGTGCAGTATTTGAATGTTATGGCCCTGCAGTGTTTGAATAAGAGTACAGCTTGGAGGAAAACCACTGAACGCGTGCAAAGCTCTAACATCCCCAGACTGACACATGTAAGCACCTACAACTGTCTGTAAGATCCGATTTCGATTATGAACTGTGCGCTGCTGTTAACTCACGGCGGGTCTGCACAGGGGGGCAGAGTGAGGGGGGCCCAGGCTGTGTCTGAGCGCCCGCAGCCCGGCAGCCGCCGCCGGGGTCACCGCGCGCTGCAGACGCCGGCGGGTGCCATGCCAACAGGTTCCCAGGCTCCCAGGGAGGCGACCTGGGAAGTGGAGATCACTCAGAATGTGACTCTACAGTGAAGGTAGCCTGTGGGTGAAGCTTATGAACTCTGGAAGCTGCTTCATCACTGTGAATGATACCTACCCTTCACTAGTGATTGCTGGGCTTGGATTACTGTTGCTAGCACACAATAAATTCATGTTACGTAGACCCACAGGTCTCTGAACAGCTGGTGCTGGTCTCTGCTAGAGCTAGGTCAGCTTTTTCTATTAAATAACACATTTAATTTTGTCCCCCATATTACATCTGCACACAGATTTCAGTGTTTTCATTATTTAGAATTATTCACTGAATAATTCATGGGAACATCTTGCAGACTGTGTACTTACTTGTGAATGCTGTGCCACAACTACTGCTCAATAGCTGGACTGTGTGATTGGTCACCAAAGTAAAATAGAATTTCTGATCCCCAGACTGGGAAGTATTTTCAAGTTGCATGTTTTAAAAATGAGAAAAATTAGTCACATGCACATTTTACCAATACCTGTAACATTTCCAATTCCTTTGTACATTCTTAAGTGAATATATTTTATGTGCTTACATGTGCCATCAATAAAATGTGAAACAAGACTGCAACTGTAGGTAAATAAATAAAATCAGCTCTTAGCCCTGTGGCAGAATGCTTACCTAGGAAATGGGAAATCTGTGATCAGCTTCCTTTTCAGTCTGAAGGCAATGCAGTCACATCCCTGCAGCTCCTGCAGGTCCATTCCTCCCCAGCTGAGTCTTCTAGGTACGGATATCCTTTACACTACACTTTGAAAGTTTTCCTCTTATGAGTCAAAATTATGAGTTCCCCGAAGCTGGGGGCTGGCAACAAAAAAAATCCCAAACCACCAAACCAGCCAACCAACCGAACAAAAAAACAACAACCAAACCAACCAACCAACCAAAAAAACAACAACCCCCCCAAAAAAAACAAACAAAAAACCCCAGAAAAACAAAACAACAAACAAACAAACAAAACAAAAAAACCCCAACAACCAAAAACCAACCCAAATAGCAAAAAACACAAAAACACACCAAAGAAGGGAATAAACCCTAACAAAAAAACCAACACCCAACAAAACAAACCCAAATCCAATCAATCAACCAACCAAAAAAAAATAAAACTACCAAAACTACTAAAAACTAAGAAAATCTGATTTTGTAACTTTGTAACCTGTTTGGTGGGAGATCTAGACCCAAGCCCAAGGCCCTTTTCTGGAGAAACCCTCTGAGCTGCAGTAAGGAGACAGTGGCAGAGGGTAGCCACTGCCACTGGCATGGTGAAAAACACCTTCTAAGCAGCGAGACCTGCTCACCCCAGGACAAAGGAGGTCGCTGCTCTCTGTGTCCTGAGGGGATGTAGAACAGCCAGAGCACAGCTCTGATTCAGGCACTGCGGAGGAGCGGGTTGAGAGGAGAATATCTGCCTTAATATCTCCTCCAATTGATTCCTGATTGCTGCTTAGCCAGTGTAGGAAATTTGAAGCTGTGTTACCCTTCCCATTAATTGACCAAGCAGGTCCTGTTTGGACCCTGAAATAGCCTGCCCATGATGGACACCTAGATCTTTAGACAGTGCATGGGCTATACAAAAGTCCCAAGCTCTGTACCTGGCCCCTTGGCCCTATTTTCAATTACTTCCCTCTTCTGGATATAATTCTCATGTGACTCTCCCTGGCAGCTGGGGGAAGTGGAGGACACTGTGGGGCCTCAGAAGACCTGACAGGAACCTTGCTCCCTCCAGCTCTGCATGCACTGAAGGGGACAAGGGAGGACTCCAAGGCCAGAGGCAATGAAAGGTATGAGGTCATCCTTCACATTTCCAATGAAAAAGTAAGATAAACTTTGCATGCCTTTCTGAGAGGAGGGGAAAGGTCTTCAAGCACTGCTATAGAAACGAAACAGAAAAGCCAAAGGTGAGGAAATGCCAGGGAGAAGGTGTGAAGGTAAGTTTTATAGAGAGGAAGAAGTATAAGCAATATTTGATAGGTACTTTTATATTATAAAAAAGCAACAAAACAGTCGAACATGACAAAACCCAAAACCTGTGCAAGATCCCATGTTTCTTATAAAAGTTATTGATTTTGTACATACCAGGTGTTTAGCCTCAAAAAATTATGGTGGTTTCTGCACTATATCCCATGCTTTGTTACCCAAAACATCCAACTATGACAGACAGGGACAAAGAGATATTGAAAATCATGTCTGCATTTTTTCTCTAAGTGTGCTTGACACATTTGAACTACAAGGTACAATCTGGTGTGAGTCTTTCTGTCTTGAACAACTGAACTCATACATATTTCCTATTGTCTACCTTTACCTGTGGTACCCACTGAACAAGAAATATTGAACACAACACTGTGCAGCAGAAGGAGCTGCCAGAGGAGCAGAGCAACTCAGTGATTTGCCCTTGCAGCAAATCCACATCCACAGAGATTTCCTGGTATCGCTCCTTTTGTCATTGGGTGGGTTTCTTTTCACAGTCATACCTTTGCTTTATGGCAGTCAGCCCTTCCTTCTGCCTCTGTGTTTTCCTCCATCTTGGCTTACATCTTCCCTTCTGCACTTTGGATTTCTCTTTGCTTATTGTCCTTCAGAAGAACAGTAAATCTCCTGGAGGGAGAGGTTCAACTTGACTCATTTCTTCCTCAAAGGGAATGGAATGAGTCATTCTCTGGCCATGTTGCCCTCCCTTATCTCCCAAGAACCAGGAGAATAAGTTGGATAACCTCAGTTAAATATGTGCTTTACAAAATAATTCAAGTTTTACAAGACTTAGCTGCTTTTTGTACAGACCCTAAAATCTCAATGTACTGTAAGCATGGTAGTAGCTGATTCCTTCTCCAGGGCTACCACTGAGCAAGAGCCAGGAGATACAGTGGCCCCCCCAGAGCTGCTGTTGTGGCCAAGGACCCCTTTCAGATGAGTGTCCCAGTAAAAATGGGGAGTGAAGGGCAAAGGAAGTATCCCAAAACACTCCTCATTCTGCCTTGGAGATGGTGGAAGAAATCCCTTCTCCAGGGGCTGCGAACAATAGGACAATCACAACTGGTGAAGCTGCAATGACATTACAAGGCATGTTAAATTTTTTGGCAGCACAGAACACAGGTCTCCCTTTAGCTGGAGGAGTGCCACCCTGCCACTTGCCACCTTCCTAGGATGCTCAAATGCATCACCTCAAGCAAATTCCTCCTGCTTTTTGCTGGCTTTGAGATGTACTGTTTGTCAACATTAAAATGCAAATATGCATCCGGGCCTGGATGCTCTCCTGCTTAGCTGGGGACACGAGCGCTGAGGAGCTGCTCGAGCAGTGCAGGTTCTAGCCACTATGGCCACTTTGTTTCCCTTCACTGAGAAAAGTCCTGGGACACAACCCTGTGCACAGAGGCACAGATGCTTTTAAATTGCCACCTGCACTTGGTTTCAAAACACAAGTGCAAAGGAATGCTCCCAAGTTCAGGCCCCTCAAAGCTTTCATTTGAAGGTAGCTCCTTGTATTCCCCTATTCCCCATCTGTAGGGCAAAACCCACCAGCTGCTGAGAAGCACAACTGACAACAATACGCACTGAAATTAATAACATTTGGAAGTGAAGCAGCAGGCTCCAGCCTGGTAAGTGAACACAGGGCTCTGTCAAACGGCAGGCCTGGTTCAGATGTCGCAGAATCAGTGGGGCTGGGAGCTGAGGTAGTGATCATCACTTCTGAGAAAAAACACCACATCCACAGCTCACCTGCCCCTGGGCACAGAAATCAGAGGCTGCTGTGGCAGAGCTTCAGATCTGGATGTGAACAGGCACTGCCAAGCACATCTGTGCCCCCAGCATGGCTGGCTGGGCACTTGACAATGTCACCGAGCTGTAGCTGACTCAGATGTCCTCTCTCTTTAAGGACCACCAAAGTCAAATGCAGTATCAAGTCAATTATCCACTCCTGGACTCAAAGCAGGCCTTTCCCTGGAGCCCTATGAGTTATGGATTCAGTCAGTTCATTGGTGACATTGAGAAGATGTTTTTTGTTACAAGTCAGCCTAAAACAGTTAAACTGGTTTTTGGTAAGGGAGCATTCACAGTGGATTAAAATGTTTAATTCAACCTCAAAACAAGATTTCTTGAGAGGGAGTGGGGGAAGGAGAATGGTGTAGTTTTCTCAAAATTAAGCAAAAAAAAAAAGATAGAGGGGGAGTTGAAAAAGCTTGCATTGTCTGCCTTAACATGAAACAAATAAAGTTGCTTTACGAGTCATTTTCCTTCCCAATTTTAATGCAGTTCCCTATTCAGCATGAGAACAAAATGACTCTTTCTGTGATTCATTCTCATATGAAATTCAAAGGGTTTAAAAATGTCCCTGATTTTGGAAAGTTTCTACATAATTTTATAGCTCAAGCTAGTGTTCAGTTAGAAAGCTGAGCTCCAGCAAAGACTGCTGACTATGGGCAAGGAGAGAAATCCCAGGGCCTAACAGCAGTGGCCTGACAGCAGGACCAATGTGCAGCAGGGATTGCAACCTCAGAATAGTTTCTGCAATGCTGGATGGGGCTTAGGAGGTGGAAAAAGAAAGAAAGGGAATCAGGAAGTTTAAAGAAACACAGGATGTGCAAGCGGCACCAGCAGAGTGATTCAGTGTGATTTTCTGGTAACGATGAAGTTGCAGGAAGGGTCAGGAGGCAACACCCACCCACAAACTTCCATCTCCTGAAACATTCAGAGAGGAGAGGGGTGGTGGGAGTGGGGTCAAAGATTTGAAGTTAAAGTTCTTATCTCTAAGTAGCATAGCCATTTGAAGAATCTATGAACTGTTTTCCTGCCTCTATGTCTCAAGAATCTGTATTTCTGCTCTTTGTGGAGAGATGTTCAACCACTTGTCCTTCTACACCTATGAGAAAATAGGATTAGACTAAAAAAAACCAAGTAAACCTGTTACATTACATTACCTGTTACACTAAATTCTTAACTATAATAAACATACTACATCACTGTATGCCTTTTAATGGCACACACAAATGATGTATGCCATTAGACATTCAGGATGTACCCCTGGTTTCCTCAGTACTGAATATGATCTAAGAGCAGGAGCAGAGTTCACAGCCTTAGCCAAAACAGCCAACAGGCCTGAGGTAGGCCAGAGGCTCAATGGTCACCAAAGAATGCGCAGCACAGCTGTCTAGTCTATGAATGACCCTGTAGACATAAGAACTACATATTTGAGTTAGTAGTAGAAATATGAGCTCTTGGACAAAATTTCAGCAGGAAAGGATATTGCTGAGTAGAAGCAGAGGATTAAGTTTGAGCTGGGGCTGCAAAAGCATAGCAGCCCAGTAATGCCAAACAGTGTTGCTAGTCAGGCTGAGCAGCTGCATCTCAGGCTGGGGGAAACTCTTTCTCCCCAGAAGGAGTACAGCATGAAAACATGCTTACTCCTGTCCCTGGGCCTGCAGCAATGTGAGCTGTTCCTCCAAAACTATATTCCTAAATTCTGTCCTACCTACTTGACTAAAGTAAAAACTGGTTTGCCAAAGTCCTTTTTGCATCACCCTTGCTAAGGGATTCTGTGCAAGTCATTGTGATACAGGTCTGTAGCATAAGTGAAGAGCAGATGCAGAATATTTAATGTTGCAGCAGAAGTATAAATTTTAGGAAGTAAGAAATATTTCTTTATCCTATATGTGGATAGTATTTCAGTAGAGTAAATAAGAAAATATCCTGGAAAGTAAAGACTAGAATAAAACATGCCAAAAGCAGGGTCTCAAAAGATCATTAGTAAATTCTTTACTTCAAAGCAGTAATGGGGAAACTACATCATCCCTCTGCCATTCCATACAAAGAGTCTCTGTACGGGATCAATAAATAGGCAAGTGCAGCCAACCTTCTTGCAATTGCCTGCAGGTTAAGAATTTGGAAGTTGGTGGAAAATTTGATATTGAGTCTGAACATTCACTCACATCTGGACTTTAATGTAAAAGCCTAAAGGAAGCATTGCTCTAAATTTTAAATCACAGTGAACTTGATGAAGGGCTTGATATGATCTATAGGAAAAGGTCAGAAAAGCTGTAAATGTTTATTTCCATGAGCTTAAACAAGTGCTTTCAATCCAGCTTTTACACTTTCATCTATGTTTTCACTCACAGTCTCTGCAGAACCCTTCTAGAGCTTTTCTGTCCTAGAAAATCTTTACCATGCACGCACTGAAAGGCAATGTATCTGCCATATAGCCCATAAGGGACCAGGGTAGTGAAATCTGCAAGCAACTGCATTGCAATTGCTAACTCCAGCACAACAGCAGAAAAACCAGCTGGGAGAGAAAGGGGAAGCTTGGACCCATTCAGAAACATTAACTCTTTTGGCAGGATGGCTAGAGCCTATCCTGCTTTCAGCAGCAAATAATGAAAGATGCCTCAACTGTTGGGAAACCATGAAGAATATAATGGACAGCAAACCTCATGTGAATCATGTTAAAGGCCGTGCACAGGGGATATGCACCTGTGAAGTCATCATACTGCATTGCAAGCACCTATTATTTGGGAAGAGAAAAAAAGTAGAGAAAAAATGAGAATAGAAAAGCCAGGCCATTATACTCTTCTCACAGAAAAGAGATGTTAGTAGGTTCTGAGTCACTTGTGAAGTGTGGCAAAGACTTCAGTGGCAATGGCTAAAAGGGAACATTTTATCTGTCATTTGGGCTAATTGGCTGCACACATTGCAAAACACAGATGTGCCTGGCCTGCAGCACGCGTAGGAATAACTCACTAGGCATGTCTGAGCTTCAGCTGTGCTCACTCTAGGCTGCAAGCAGTATTGCCAAGCTGTGTTTGAACTCTGCTTAAATGGTTGGTGATTTGTATGGCCAAACTCTGGTTCCCAGAGTGGGAACCCAGCACCATGAACTGTGCAGGAATTTGGAACTGTTGTGTTTAAAGCCAAGTGAAGTGTACACCCTCATTCTTGAGGCTAGCTAGCTGCTAAAATCATTTGGTATAGGGAGAAAAATAATGATGGGTACCATTGCAAGGTCTAATATTAATAATGGCATGCGCTTGTACATCTGAGAAAGAGATATTTAAAAGATAAAGGAACTTTATGTTAAAACTGCAAGAGGTTAAAAAAACCACAAAACCTCACAAAACCTGAGTTTAACCCTGGTCACACTGACATGTGATTCCTCACAGCACTATTCCATATTACTTGCTGTGTGCACTTTCTTGACTGAACTGAATTTTGGAGTAGTTACATAACACACAGCCCCAAACTACCTGTCCAGTGACACCTACTTTTGTCTCAGCCCAGATATTCTCAGTGGCTTGAGTGTTATTTAAAAGGCCATAGCAAGCATACTTGCAGAGCATGTGCTTCCTGGAGCTTAGACCCATGACAGGTGAATTCTTGGTTTAGTTTTCTTTAAACCCTCATCCTTTTGCCATCTGTGCTCTAATGCATGGAATTCCTGGTCTACAAAGCAAAGCAAGTAACCTGCAATGCAACTGGAGGAAGCAAACAGTGAGCGTTCATGCCATGAATGAATGTCAGGTTGAACAGGATCAAGTCCAGGCATGAATAGCTGCATACTTATAATCTGTTGAAGTGATGCTGCCTCTCAGGAGTATTTGCCATTCCCAATTCAGGAAGGTACACGTTTGCTTATTTCAGCTTGCAAGCAGAAATGAAATTAATAGGTAATATTTGGAAAAAAACCACTCAAATAGGCTCACTACAATTCTACAATGACTACTGAATATAGGTGACAACTATTTCTTTAAGCTATTCAGTACTTTGTTCCATCTGGTCAGTTTCTATGGAACAGCTGTCTTTGTAGTGGCCACTGAAAGTGAATGATGATAGTATTCTCCTGGGTCAAAAGCAAACCTCACAATGCCTACTGCAAATTCAAGGACCTCTCATGCTGCAACAACAGGTCCACAAAGCTGAGGTGCTGTGGCTAATACTACTTTATCATCTAGGGCATCCCCAGCAAAAAGATGATGGGTATAGGGTGAAAGAGAATTGGAATGATTTTCAAATAAAGGAGAAGTTCTTAGTATTATGGTGCTGGACAAGACTAACATCTCTTGACTTCAAAGAATGAAGAGTTTCATATCTCAAGCATTTAATGCCAAATATTTGCCAGGATTTTTATCTTAGTACAACTGTTTATAGTGGCTCTAATGCTATGTAAAAGACTGTAGCAACACATCCCCATGGGTTTATACTACTATTTGGCTTCATAGTTCTTTCACTTCTTCATATAAATCATGAACTTCTTCAGATGTGTCAGAGGCATTCCATTTCCTCAACTACAAATGAAAAATTAATAATAATACACATTGTTTACCTTTTTCCCCACTCCAAATTCCTATGCAGCTCTCCAGTGACTCCAGTTGCTGCATTTGGTCTGGTTTTCTGCAGGTGCCCTGCACACTGACCATGAATCTCTCAGATTTCATGTATGAATATCAGTCTGTTTCAGTGCCACACATACTGTATTCTGCTCATTTACTCTAACTGTGAATGTAGTGGTTTTGCTTTCCCATTTGAATGTACAAAACTATTTGAAAATAAGGGAAACATTATATGGAAATAATTATTCATTGTTCTGTTGAACTTAGGCACCAAAGTAATCATGTGAGTAAATATGGAGCAAGACCACTTTGTTGGTAGTTTGTGCTGGAGACTGTGATTTCAGCCTTGTTTCCCAAGCTAAATAAAGCTAGTGCAAATATTCAAACATTCAAAAAGTTGCAAGCTATGTTTGTGGCAATTATAAATTAAATATTTTTACTCATGCTGCATATTAAAAGAACATCAGTGGAGGAGCTCCTTGCATTTTGGGTAGGACTGGCTGGAATAACAGGAGACATACATCAATATAATCAAAGAGAGAAGCTATTCATTCTCTTGCACTCAATGGAGGCTGTGATGCAAAAATGAGTTAATTAAGCCAGTAAGACTGCTCCAGTTCTAATACAAGTTTCAGCAGCCTGTGTTGACTTTGGTCTTTCTGAGCACAGTTCACATCACTCCTGAATCAGGGTAACAAAGCAAAACTACACACTGTCCCAGTACACAGCCTAGGGGTCTTTGGACATGGCTCTTTAGAAGACTTCCTGCTGTGGGAGGAATCTCTTGGGTGCAATCAGCCTTCTTTCCCTGTAAGATCTTGGCTGTTGGGTCATGTATGGGTGAGCATAACAGCCCCAAGTGACAGAGACACCCCTTTGTGTCATCCTGGGAACTCCTATGAGCTGAAGGTCACACTGATGGTTCTCTATCTTAAAAAAAGGTACTGCTGAAGGATCACATAGGAACTGATTATACTTCAGCAAAAAGAGCATTAAATAACCTACAGCATCCTCCAATCTGCCACCACCTGGCTCAGAAGTCATCACTAAGGGCAGCCTCTGCTTTCTCAGGAGAGATTGTAGTGCTCTTTAGGAAAAGTAGAGGCTCCTGTGTGGATAACTGCTGGGAACAGTATCTTTTGCACATGACTTCAACTGGAAAACTTTTGAATCAGGAATGGCAATACATCTTTCAGGTCAACAGACTTTAAAACATTTTGAGTGAACAGACAAGATTCCTCAGTTGCCCCAGGTTTCTGGTTTACAATGCCATGTTTAGTACTGAATATAATGTGTAAGAAATTTGCTTTACCTGTAAGAAATTTGCCAACAGACTGTAGGATGAAGGAAAATTTCCATTCCAGCCATATCAGGGTGCTTCTCTCACGTCTCAATCTTGCTGTCAACTGGAAGATTCCTGTTAGCACTCGAGCCAGGCAAATTCCCAAAGCCTAAACCTTAAGACTGCCCTGACTGGCTGCCCTCTGCTGTGTCCTGTAGATTACAGGGGGCTATCCTAGAAAAACAAAACAAAACACCTGATTAAATTATGCTAGTTAAAAAGTCTCTACAAAGCAAACCATGGCATTTTTTTGTCTTTTCAGAAAATGCTGCTCAATAGCAGTTATTTTCCACGGTCAGTTCTGCCATGAGCTGAGAGCAGCATATAAATTGCCATAGTTTAGGAGAGAACTTAAACTTGTTTTTTTCTGGAAAGGCACACAGGAAGAAAACAGTAGTCAAAATCATATGAAGAAATTAACTCGGCTAGGCCATATTTGAGACAATTTTAATGTCATCCTAGTGGAAAAGGGTTTAGAAGACCAGTTAGTCACTCAGTACAGCTAAATCAGAAGAATCACTTAGTTTTACTGAGCCCAGACTATGTTTAAACTGAATTCCCAATTGCATTTTAACAACAGACCTCAGAGGGCCATAGTCAGGGAATGTAGTCAAGGCAGAGGTCATTCTTATCAATATTACCTGAGTCATGTTGCAAACACAATAGGATACCAATGGTTTGTAACTATMTCCATCATTAGAGCAGTTTCTACAGAACAGATAAGATCAAAACAAAAGCTCCCTGACCCTCTTGCAATTTCAGGATTCCACTATCTTTATCAGAGAAATCCCTGAATGCAGCTTACTTCCCATTACGTATTTAAGTCCTTGTTGTCTATGACACTCTTTAATTTTCTCAAGATCTAAAAGCACTTTTTCTCCATAGTTATTAATTTTACATGGTACTTTGAGACAAGTTAATAATAGGATCCAGCTCATCCATTGTCCCCATTGTTGAGGAACCAAAATGCATGGATAGCAAACCTAGTACTAACAGCAATGCTATTCAGATAAACTTGATTTTCTCCAGTTTTGTCAGAAAGTTAAACAACCTGCTGCTCCTGATCCCTCCAATTTTGCTCTGAGGAAGACAGTAATCAAACTCAAAAGTATTATAGACATATAATCTAATTTTCCTTCCAAAAGCTACATAAATTGTTATTGCAATTTACATCTGAGGTTTATATGCTACCACATTGATAATATCTGTGCAACGGAAATACAGACTGATTAGCCAGAATATACTGCTCAGCAGAAGCCATTCTCCTTCCTTGGAGATGTAACAGGCTCAGGAGGGAAAGGAGCCACCAGGGAAGTGCCATATAGTTTTAAATAGGAGAAATCTTTCTATTTCTGTGCCAACTCCAATACCTACGCTGAAGGCACAGATGATTCAAGGAGACATGGTTCATACTGTGGTCTTCAGAAGACACCAGTGTAATAAAAAGATTTACCTGACAACTTTAATTCAGGTATTATTAATTATCAAAGGAAGCCACAAAGCAGCTTGCAATGAGTGATTTATTTGGGTAACACACCACTGCTGTATTTGTGGTTAGCCTAAAACAAAATCTCATAATTATTTTCAGTTCTGAATTTTAGTGAACTCCCACCTTTCACAAAAGTACAGCCATGTGTAAAGATTGGACACATCGCAGTTTGCTTTTTGTTTCCACCTGAGTTACATGTTGTGAGTCCCCTCTGGGATAGCATTAGAGTGAAGAATAGGGCCCTAATCTGACAAAGTCATCTCTCACTGGGACTGATGCTGAAGGAAGGCAGGTTAGAGGGAAACCTAAAAAAACCTCAAGCCTTTAGAAGCAAAACCTAATAAAATAGATCATGGAGCTTCACGATTTTGAGTTAAGTGTTCTGGTGCCCTTTTGGAGAAGAAAGAGTATTAGATCCCCAAGCATGAACTGCAGTCTTTCAGGAAGATGATGGCTTTGCAGAGACTGTCTAGGCTATGCACCAGACTACTGCTGTCACCTAACGTTTGCACCAAGGCATTCCTCAGGCACATAGATCCAAAATCCTAACCAGAAGTACTGCAGCTGAGCCCCTGTCTGGCTGATTGAAAGGACAGAGCTGCTGTTCACGGTCATGAACTGAGGGCACCCAAGTTCATCTCACCCTGTGCTGTGCTGTCCCAGCTTGCAGCTTGTGTCCTTGGCCTGAGGTTCTGAAGATGGCTTTGTTCTCCAATCTGCTCATCAACTGACTCAGTACCCACCTCCCCTGAGCCTTCTGGGGCCCGCTGAAAATTAGGAAGTTTCTGGGAGTTTGGCAGGAGAGATTTGCTAAAGATACAAAAGGAATTGTGTGATACTGCACTTCCATGTGTGATATTGCACCTGCATCAGAGGGGAAAGCAGTCCATCTTATATCAGACAGTTTTCTACTGCCCCAGTTGTAAAAACTACTGATCACACCACAGCTCAGAAGATACAGACAAGTCTCTATTTTCTCTATCCCTGAGATTTTCTTTTATAATTTTTTTTTAATGGTTTGGTTTGAAAGAAGACCTTGAAGATCATAGAGTTTCTACACCCCTGCTGTGGGCAAGGATACCTTTCAATAAAGGTGTCCTTTAAAGGACACCTTTAAATTTATAACAAATAAAATTGTTCTGGTCTTGAACACTTCCAGGGATAGGGCATCCACAACTTCCTTGAGTAGCCTGTTCCAGTGCCTCACCACCCTCACAATTTTTTCCTGATATCTAATCTAGACCTACTTTTTTTTCTTTTTGAAAGCATTTCTTCAGTATCTTCCTGCCCATCAGTAGCTGGTTGAGCATCTCACCCCAAAGCAACATGGTCTCCTTTTTATTTCCCTGTGGCCCCAGAGGCTGACCATAAACACTCCCTGCCTTGTCTTTAAGCCTCTTCAGGCATATTTTTCACCTGCAGTCAACAGTTTCAGCCCACATAGTTCACTTGGGGCACCAGGCTGCAGTGGGCTGCTGGCACAGACAAGGAGATCTTGTGACAGAGAACATTGTGTTCCATGGGGAACAACAAGGAAACACAACAACCAACCACTGAAAAACGTATGTTTCTACATATCATGCAAAAGAATGGAAAGACTGTGGGGTACTGACTCCAGCCTCAGCCATGTCCAACAGAATAGCAGCATTCCTGTGTTTAATGTTGCTGTTTGCTGGCTGTGCTGCTTTGCAGAGTGAGTATGTTATCCCCTGGGATCACAGCTCAAGTCTGAACTGCATCACTTCATCCAGGCTACAGATGTGCTTTGCCATCTCAAACGTGACAGAGATGCTTCACACACAGCTCCTGAGCAGCTGTGAAATGCTGCACAGCTTCCCTGCTCCAGTCCCAAGCTGGCTGCAGCTTTGCTAGCAAAAGTGAAGGATCCACTCCAAAAGTGCTCACAACAGCATGGGTGAAAGGTTTTAGCTACAGCCACTGTTAAATGCCTATTTTTGCCTATAAGACAGTCAGAAGCCCACTTAAATCTGTAAGAAAATTAGTAAGACACATGAATGTCTAGAAGCTAAGTTTATCTTGGGAGGAATTTTAACAAAAGCAGGTGTAGTGGTTGCACTCGGAACACAAAGAACTAGAACAGTTGCTACACATTTGGATTTATTTCAGGACATAAGAAGTAGGGAAGAAGCTGGAAAAAATATGCACTGTATCACACACACAGGAAAAATTACACGTTCTGAAAATGGCTGTCATTTCTATATTGCAAGTGTAAAAGCTTTTGGATGTCAAACACATTATTTTGCTACATACTGGCACCAATGGAAGTGTCAGACAACACCCAGGGTTTCTTAGATGCCGTTGAAGATTAAATTGGTTTGAACAACAGAAATTACAAGCTTCACTTCAGGCAGAAGCCAGTATATCCTCTTCTAGAAAAAAGACAGATGTCTGTTTTAAACCCTTTTACGGTGGTGCCTGTTAGCATCAACATGCTTAAGGATGTGTTACTATTTTCACTATAAACCCCTGCCTTGAAGTGTTTTATAACTCAGCTATAAACATATGGCACTTGCAGGGACACAACTCTTCTGTTTCTATATCAGGATTTTAAAGAAGTGTGCATGCACAAACACATACCTAAAACAATGGTGGCATCCAAATCTTTAATGCAGTTCTGTAGCCCAAAATTAACTAAATGAAAAGAATGAATTTTCTTCAGCCTCTGACATTTTCTTTCTTTCTCTTTACTTTTTACTTTCATTGCTCTCATGCTGTAGTCAGTTATAATTTAAGAACTTTAAAAGCAGCTGCTGCTAGACAGCAACCACTTCTGCTGAGTGTTCTAATATTACTGCTGCAGGAGCTTCACCTAAAGAGGGAGTCTCCCTTTTCCTCTCCATGCACATTTCTGCAGCAAGCCTGTAGTGAGCCATTGGGTAAGCAAGCAAGCAGTAGTCTGAAAACCTGCTTCAGCAGGCACTTGAAACAGCTACCTTTAAATAGGAGAGTTTTTTAAGCACTTGGCTGAAAAGAGCTTTGATACATTTGCAGAACATCAGTGAATAAAACAGAGCTGTCAAGAAGCAATTTGTCTAAGTTTTACTTTTCACTCCTATTCTGCTTTTTATTTTAAGCTGTTATAATGAAAACAAGGAAATTAAATCAAAAATTTCTCCATTTAAGAAAGCCTGAAGGTTCCATCTCCAGCTTCCCTGGCACACGCCCTGCAGCCCGTTTCTGAGATGCGCTGTGTCTCACACGGGCACGGGTCACTCCAGGCAGAGAGGACAGGCTCCTCCAGGTTCCATCAGTGGAGCTTTGCAGAAAGGGGTGGAAGTGGAGATCACCCCGGCAGCTCTGGGCAGATTTCCCCTAGGGTGATACACTTTGCAAGGGCTCCCACCAGCTACTGAAGGAACAGGCTGAGCACTCCACTGGGCATCTAAACCCTCTTGATAGTGAAGTAGTTTATGGAAGTTAACCATCGACCTCACTGACTACTCACCCATTGAAGCTCAGCTGTAAGATTCCATATCTTACTAAAACAGAGCTAAATCCAAAGACAATTCCAGACTTACATCTGGTCTTCATGTTAGGGATCCTGTCATAGGACTTCTAACCCCTAGTATATAGAGTAAGAATTTGTGGCAAAAAGCCCCCAAAACCATATATATTTAGTCTTCTTGAATTACAGCTTCCAGAGATCTGTGTCTTGTATGTACTTCTGTAACATGAAAAGGATTCTGCAGTTATGCCGCTGAACATTAAATAAATGTAGCAAGCTGAAAACCACTGTTTGGAAAAGCCAGACATCAAGGATGCATTCCACTAGGCAAGGAATATTCTTTACAGCAGAATTCCAAAACTCTATACTTTCTGAATTTAACCATAAATCCACAGTGTTGCAATTCAGAATTTTAATTACTCACAATTCTTACCTACAGAAACTTGCCAGAACTGCAGGCAAGTTGCAACATCTTCAGAAAGCCAAGAGCTGCACAGAAGAGCATTGACTCCAAACAAAGGAAGCAGTCACTCAGGCTCATGGATGGGATGGGAGGGCCCAACACAGGGAGGCTGTAAGGAAGGTCTGTGATCTCTCAGTCACATGCCATGCACAGGGATCAACCTGCTGCCTGAATCTTTACCACCATTTGTACAGCAGAGAAGCAATTAGTACTAGTGCAAAGAAGAAGAAGCATTTTTTCCAGGGCTACCTAAGCCCATGGCTTATCAAGACATGAACTTAAGGACAGAAACAAACATGCTGACTCATTGTTTTGTTCCCCTTGCTGCCCTCTGGTCTGGCCATAGCATGCCCTTGCAGGATGTTCATGGATATGGGTATCAGCTAGCCAACTCGGATGGTCCACACATTGCTCCACAAATGCTTCACCCTACTGCAACATCTGAAGAGAAATTTTGGCCCATGGATAATATCCATGTCTGGGCTTGGACACCCACATACACACACACATTGTCCCCACACCGCCAGGTGAGTCTACATTTGTCTCTGCTGAACACACTCAGCTGCCACACTTGTGTGGCAGCAAAAACAAAACCACTGTGAAATTAGTAGCAAATTCAGGTCCTGAACTCAGCAGATACTAAAGCTCAAGCTTCTTCTCAGTGCTCTCAATGCAGCTGCACTTCTCAAGCACCTGTCCAAATGCTAGAAATGTCTTTTCATTTTATTTCCTATCACTAGAAAACAGAGATTTGGGATTGCTGCTGGTAATAGATAACCTAGATTGTATTGTAAGTCATGCAGGGTGAGCAATGAGATAGCCCAGTGTGAGTGCCAGTGTGGCAAGTGTGCCAGAAACACGTTGCTCTCCAATTCAGCAGCACAAACAAGTGTTTTCATACTGGGCTCAACAGAGTCAGTGTTATTTTAGGTCATCCAATTAGGTCTCCCACACATCCTCACAAACTGTATACAGACCATTCCGGTGCTAAAAAACTGGCAACTAAAATACAAAATTATCCTGTCTGGTTAACCTGAACTTTTCTTGAAGAATTTGTGCCTTGGCAGTGCATATGCTCAATGATGGATGCCCTTCCAACTCTTGCTAGTAATTACTGTTTTCTTGACTTTATTCTTTCTGATGAAAGACCAAATGTTGTGAATTATTGCCTTAAAAAAAAAAATTGCTTTTTAGTTTCTGTCTTTTATTGCCTGCATTTCCTGTACAACGAAGTTCAAATGCTCACAAAATGAATGACATCAAACTCTGATTAGTGCCATACTGCTTCCTTGTGTTTGATGGCCACTTCTTCCACAAATGAGGATAGCACATACAGCCCCCAATTACCTGTGAGGTGCAGTAACTTACCAGTGTTAGGCTCAAGGTGTCCATGCAAAGTCAAAGTGAACCCAGTCTGGACAAACTCTACTCGCTACACTAAGGTAATGCAGTCCAGCAGTTACTACAGGAACATGACATAACATTGTGACTGGTGAGATTGTAAAAAAACCAAATTGCTGAGATACAGGAAAAGTCCTGTGTCATTTCAGATGGAGAATACCATGATACCTGGGAAAATGCAGGCTGTGAAACTAAAGCCACTATGCAATAGTTAAGTCTTCCTCACACGGACTTTCCTTCACATAAAATACTGAGAGGTTCAGAGCAGATGAAAACTCTTGAATACAGTCTCCCTCTACAATCATCACTCCATAAGGCAATACTTAAGTTTCTTTTTCAGTATTTGGAATCATCTCACATTAAAATTTCCAAACATGTCTATTAGGCTTCTCAGTTTCTCTCTAAATCTCATGGATTTAGACAAAGAATATGAAAGACCTGCTAAATTGCTAAGTAGCAGCCAAGCCAAAGGCCTTCTAGCACATAGTGGTTTTAAATTGGACTCCAGATTTGCAAGAATGGTTGGAGTGGCCCATTTTTCAAAGCTAAAAGTCCCCAGAACTGGCAGCATGACAGAATTGGAGACAACCTCCTGAAAGATGTAGAAATTGCAGGCTGCTGGAGAAAAAAGTATGCACTAGGTCAGACATTTGTATTGACACAGAGAACTGGCGGAGCAAACACATCCTGAGTTATGAGAGTCTTCCCATGCTGCATCTCTGCCATACCTGGAATCAGTCATCAGGTGGCTAGAGAGAAAAAGGGTTTAAACTAAGGAAAGAAAACACCACCCAAAAATATCTTTATCTCTCTCCCACCAAAACCAGCTGGAGAGGAGTGATGGCTGTCACAATGGTGTGAGAGCTGCCTTTCACACCTCCATGTTCACAGTGCAATAGGCAGAGTATGAGTGGGATGAAATTCCCCTCTAATTACATTTGCTCATTTCAGGAACAAGTTAACATGTCTTCCATTTTGGTGTTTATTTGGGATATTTTTAATTAATCTACTATCTACTAAACATGTTTGAAGGATCAATCAGAGGCACAAAAGCAGTCATGTTTTCTTCAGAACCCACAATTTCCATTCATTTAAGTAACCAACTGCCGTTCAGAGTTTTACAAATGGGATCTTGCTGGGAAATCATTTAATGTGATTTTCTCTGTTGCAACCTTGGCCTCCTGAATTGGTTTGATTGTGCTGCTCAGGTTTCCTCAAATATTGGCAAGATGGCTCAAGCAAGGCCAGCCTTTGTCCCACAACCTGTGTTCTCAGAGGCAACAGAAGGCTTCAGGGACACCATTTGGTAAGAGATGAGTTGTTGTCATCTGCCTGACTCCTGCCTGGGAATTGGAAAAGCCAGGCACTTTCGTGTTACAAGTAGACATTATGCTGCTTAATGCAATATAGATTGTCTGAAAATGAAGGCCACAAATCCCAAATGATTTTTCCTTCCCACTGACCAGGCAGAATTTGGCACTAATTCTCTTGCTACTTTTTTTCTTATAACAGGCTTCTCAAAAGTGTCTGCCAACATTAGCCTTGATGTAATTCCAGCAGCTTCACCAGAGGAATATTTAGCTCTGTCCTTAATCACCCTCATCCATTTTTTGACTTTGCAGAATCCTTCTGTGAACAGTGATGTGCCTTTGATGCCTGAGACACCAAGCTGACTTCCCTGTGGTCAGACATACAATTCCAAGGTCAGAGTGGTGGAAATGCAGACAGTGCTGGTTTTGCATGTCAGCTGTGGCTGCTCCCTTAGGCCTCACTGAGGTCACCAGCTCCTGCATCAGCTCGCCCTTCCCATTCACTGCTCCACAGATTCTTCCAACACCACAGACCATGGTTACCAATAGCTCTGTTGCTCATTTTACATCATCAAACCACAAGTACATCACCTTTCATGTAAACATTTTTCCAAATACAAAGCTCTTTAAACGACATATGCAAAAGAACAAAGGCTAAAGAGGAAGAAAAAAAATCCCAACAATTAAATGCATTTGTCACAAAACCCAGCAAAAGATGACTCATTGGGTGGCCTCATGATTGTGGTACTTCCTAGTCATTATTGTTCTCTACCTAAAAAGCTATGGAAATTAGTCAAGGTTGGCTTTGGAAATAACTTGTGCTTTGTAGTCAATATATGGTAATAGAAATCTTAGGTCCTATGACCTTGGAGTTGTCTGCAAATACAGCAGCTGACTGATCTTCTTTTTAAGACATTATTCTTCTCAGAGCACACAATTCTCTATTTTTAGTAAAAGCAGAGACACAGGTAACACCATAAAGACGGACTGCAAACATTTCAGCTGACAGGTAGGTGCTACTTGATGCTGATTGCCCAGGGTGTTTGCAGAGGCAAGAGTTACCTTCCCATGTGCAATATGGAGAGCACACTTCTCCACAAGAGACAGATCCCAGCAACCTCTTCTACAACTAAAGCTGTATTGACACTTTTTTGATTCTCCAGTTAAGATTCTTACAAAGCTTTACATTTCACATTCATACAGTGAATAGTATAGTCTTGCCTGATGCAATGCAAGGGCCAGCAAAACACTTTGTGGTTACTTTCCTTGTTTCTCCACTTATCCTTGCACTAAGCACACACTTTACATGGGACAAGCATTAAAAATAGTGAGAAAATATTTGTCTCTGAATATTTTATCTCTAGTCAAAACTGCAGAGCAAGAGGACACCTGAAGGTATCAAGTTTCTTAATTCAGGTACAGGTATCAGCTATACTGCTACTTTTCTAAATCATATCCTCCATTAAAATTAGATGAACTCCTATAACTTTTATTTTTAAAGCAGAAATGGAAGGTTGCATGATTTTTCAGTAAAAAACCCCCTAATTTTTACAAAACAAAATTACTGCAAATTCACTGTAACTACACCTCAGAAGACAAAATCTCCATGTAAGCAGCACCCCAGTTTTGCTGCACTTGTTACTTGTACTCACTTACACAGAAATCTGAATTGCTAAAAACCAAACCAAAACCAAAACTGAAAGGAAAAGCTCGAACTAATTTGACAGAACACTAAAGAAATATTAAAGAGTGACTTTCAGACTTTTGAAAGCCTCTAGCAAGAGCCCTCCCGCCTTTTTTTTTTTTTTGGCGGATTCCTCCTACCTTCACAAATCAAGGGCAGGACATATTGAGACGTGTTTACTAGAGAGATTGGCCAAGTCTCTGTTAGTCCTTGAGGGCTTGTAACGTGGTGTGAACTGCACTGCACAGCGCCAGTGCAGGCACAGAAGAGATTTTACTCAGTCATGAAAATAAGCCAAATAGAATTCCATCAGTTCTGCAAGAAGCAGCCACATGCTTGTCCAAACTAAGTGACAAGTACCATGACTGCATTTAATTCTAACGCCTGATCTTCAAAAAGGCTTCAATTTTGCAATCTAAATCATCCAGAATTACCCTTACTGTGGATTATTTGTAAAATTAGAAAAAAACCAAAACAACTAAAACATCCACAAAAAAATGCAACCATGTAAACCCTATTACAAAATGAAGTGATAATTCCTCTTTTCCTTTCTGTGCTACTGCCTATGACAGATAATTCATCTAGGACAAAGTAATGAACCAAAAATGTAATGAAAATTCAATACTTGGAAGGAATTGAAGTCACAGAATGCCACAGAATGTTAGCACAATTACGTCAGGACATCTCAGCTGTAAGCAAGACTTGGTAAAAGACTCGTATTTTACATGACAACTTGTACAAAGATTCAGACCTTTTCCTTCTTAATCTTCAGTGACGCAAGCCTCACTGTCAGAATTCATGGTTACACTGGTATCTCTGTTAGTTGGTGCTGCATACTAATTCTCTTTTCAGCTGAAGATACTAAAAAAAAAAGGAATTGAAAATTATCAGATCAAATATGACATCAAGTAACATTCCTAAGATGATTAAATAGTGGTAAAGCAGAAAGCTTCTCTTCAATTTGCAACCATGTCATATTCCACTATTCTCCAAGGGCTCGAAAATTCACACAATTCCTATGGAGTAAGGGCTCCAAAAAATACAAATATCACCTATCAGCTGATGAGCAAGAACGTCACACTGTGTGGAATGAGCTGCATGACTCAAAATACACAAAACACTTAGAAAAGCCAGTTGATGAACAGGAATAATTTTCCTTGAATTCATCCACAGCACATCTCAACTCTCATGGCCATCTAAATAATCCAGAGTGGAAACACACCCACATTCACTCTAGAATCCTACCAGGATGGTATATCAAGGCTTGCTGTTGGATGTACAGAACACACCTCTCCAGACACAGGCAGCATTTGGCCCCTTCTCTCCTTACCAGGTCTTCTTCCACCAGCAGCTGTGAACACTACGATTCCTCAGCAGAACTTCTGAGGAACACAACATCTATTTCCAGGACCTGGTGGCTGTATTGCATACCACCACACTGCAGTGAAATCGTTAGATGGGCATTCATGATCTATGAACACAATTCAATTCCAGTAACAGACACCATTAAAGGAGGCAAAATCAACTTTCAAAAAACTAATTTTAATCAAAACAAAAAAATTGTTGATCATTAACAAGTTTATAAAACAGTGATTTAGTTACATAAATAAATTGATATCAGTGTATCAAATCTTAATTACTTTCAACTTCATGAGCATGTTTACATGGGTGATGAAGTACAACCTTTTTACGTATTATAATAAATAAAATGGAGAGCATGAAATAGTTTTTCTAAACAAAAATACCTACAAACATACCTCTAGCATGTTCTCTAATGAAGGGAACAAGAGACACTGGACAACTTTTGCACCAAAACATAAAAACTGCTTTAAAAAGCACAAGGATACAGAACCATCAGCTAAAGTAAAGACACTATACTGTAACCAAAGTTGGTATTTAATAATATAATGAACAGTTTGGTAGTTAGATCTCCAGTTTGGTTATTTTAAAGCATTAAGACAAGGCAAGATAGAAGGCTGCTTCTGTTTGAGTAATTCTAGAGAAAATAAAATATATTAAAAAAACAAACTGAAAAGTAGAACAGTCATACCTACACAACTTTCTGTCCTGCACAAAGTCAAAATACCTATGCAGAATATATATATATAATATATATATATGTTATTTGTGCACAAAGGTTAGCTTATTATTAGCTCACTGCAAAGGCGTTACGTATCATGTCAATAATTTTGGAAAACATTTTGCGTTTTGTGTCAAAAAGGATATTCTTTAAGTCTTCTAGGCTAGGAGGCACAAACCCCAATTCTGGCATACTGTATTCTTAATGCTAAGGCTTGCTGCTCTGGCTGTGTATTTTTTGTTGTCCCTCTTTACTATAGTGCCTGTTACAAGCATGTGTGTATGTGTGTATACATATATATGTATACACAGGTTGTATAAATATATATATATATAAAATTTTCCCCAATAGGTATCAGTCCAACCATGCAATCCAAAAGGTGGCTCTGCATAGATGCCCAGCATATAGTTCACCACCTGAGCCAACCCTGAAGCAAGGCGCACTTTAGTCCTTCTGATAGGTTTTTTTTTGTTTAAAACCAAGCTACTGCAGCTTCAAGTATTTTGCATTACATAGATTTTTTTATAAATTAGTTAATGTTATATTTTTCAATATTCAGACATATACTATAATATATATACAGTACAATAAATGCTCTCATTCTTTTTTTAATTTTTTTGTTAAATCCCTGAGAATGTATGTTGACAGTCGCTAAGTTTCCACATGCACAAGCATTGTGTGCCATGCTTCTGGATGAACAGCACTGCAAAGCCACGTGGTCAGCCTTTTAACTATTAGTATTTCATTTGTTGGTTTGTTTAAATATGCTGAAATGTAAGGATGAATTACAAAGGAGTAAAGCTGAATCCATTCGAGGTACTTATCACAGGATGGAGGTGTTTTGTTTGGTTTTTAAAGCCATTGCAATATATGTTTGTTTTTGAGGCTGTGAACGTATACAGAAAGAACAGGAGAGCAATGTGGGCTTTTGCCACTTGACAACATATACTCAGTGTAAACCAAACCTTTTTTAACCTCTCTCTCATACAAAACAGAAAAAAGAAAAGAAAATTAAACACACAAACTTTCACAACATGACAGTTTAGTTTGCAAACTCAATATAACTATACACATATAATACCGGTGTGGCTCTGTTTCTTTAAGTTAAAAAGGATACAAAGGCAGGCTCAAGTAAAAACAAACCACCCCTCCCCCCCAGTCCCCCATTCACGCATTTTCATCAACCAAACCGTTCACGAACCAGCATCATCAGTTTCTTTTTGCCTTTGTAGATTTGTTTTAGGTTGTCAATGAACTGTGTAAACTGGATGTGACCATCATGAGCCATTAGGAAGGTCTCTCGTGCCTTGCTGAGGAACTCTATAAACTCACTATAGTGTCGTGGGCTGATGTGAGTGAGACGTGAATGAGTTGTATTAATGTAGGCTCCGATCGTGGCATCCAAGAGTTGCCGTAAAGGGGCTTTGTCCAGTGACATGAGCTTACCAGAGTTCCTCCTTCCATGAAGTCCCACCATGCCAGGAGTGGTCAAAGTACACCTACGCAAAATGTCCGACAGTACTGTTGCACACTTGACGCTTTTGACCACCAGAGGTATTATAGCTGCTAGCTCATTTTTCCCAAGGGAGTGGCTGAGTGCACATGCCCACAGAACGTCATTAATGGCAGGGTGTGTGTCCTGATTGTAACTCAGGTTGAGATGTGTCATGGCCAAGGTGGCCAGCTTGTAGGCCCGCATGGGGTAACCACGGTGCTCCATGTATCGTGCTATGGTAAAAAGCTGCGAGTAGCTCATGCCAGCTGTAGCAGCATCTAGAACGATTTGGTAAGCGGTCTCAAAAGCTATGTGATCCTTTTCACATAGGGTCAGTGCAGAAAGGGCACAGTTTTGAGGATCCTTCATGGCACACTGTAGAGCAAGCGTCCTAGCACTGCCAGCCAGCTTCTCCTGCTGATGGCAGTCCAGATGCAGACGGACAATGGTGCTGTTGGACATCACTGTCGTAGCAACAATACTAGTGGCTTCTGTTGGAGTAAAAAGTGTAAACCAATTTTGCATTATACTATCCAGTGCGTAAACACCTGGGGGAGAGAAAGAAAGGATTAGTCACAACCGATAAAACCCAGCAGATAGAGATGTTCAGCAGATCATACTTCCCACAAAGTCTAAGAGATTACCAGTACATCCCAGCAAGAAAGGCTCACAGACAGTATGGGTAGAAAAGAAAATTAAAACTAAGACTACTGTACAAACTCTGCAGCAATCACATAAACCCAGAAAATAACAAAAATAGCCTGCAAGATAAGCTTTAATCTCCTGTTGTGACAGCTGAGCTGTTTTACTTAAGACAATTTGGGTAAAACATTCTGCCTCATTTCATCTCATTATCTCGCTCAAAAGCAGCCCTCACCTTGCACACCAAGGCAATTGCAACCTCTTTTCTCACTGTAAATCTCAAGGCCCAGCACACATGAAAAGCAGGCAGAATGGCTTTCTTAAGAGAACACCACGGCATACCTTAGCAGAACTTATTAAGCACACCTTAAAGCAATCAAATTCCTAAGTACATGATCATCAAGATCCTTATTAGAGGAATACAAAGAGCAATATGAACTACTGGATATTATATTTCTCAGTGCCACAGTATTCCCAGTGTGTTTCGCAGGTGGAGGAAACACTGACTGACAGGTTCCATAAATTGAACCTAGAATTAACTGGAGTGCCTTATTGCTAGAGGCAGTTTACACACACTTGTGAGCCCACCTAAACCACACACAGAGGTCTTTATTTTCTCTGCAGGACTTTAATGCTTCCCATGCACCCCACCACTCATTTGCAGCGAACCAGCATAGCCAGTGAATACGGTATCTTCATTTAAATAAACAGATTCCTAGCATTACCATATTGATTCTTTACTGTGTTGATTAAGTCTCAAGAGTACTTTGCATGACATTTTAGGTTCTTTACAGGACACTTCTATTAGAATATGTATACCAATTTGAAGCAATTTTAAATCCAGTATTTTATTTGCTGAGATGCAGCTGCACAAAATAATACTCGGGCACTAATATCTGTAAGATAACCTCAGCAAAAATTACCTTAGCAAAGATATAAAAGCAATAAAACAAGAGCATTGCATGAAAATCTGCAGACACAAACCACTTTCTGACTGAGAGCATACAAAGGCAAGCTCTATTTCCCCACGCTATTGACAACAATATATGGCCAGCTAAGCATAAAGCAAAGAATGAATTAATTCAGAGAATAAGCAGCAGCAATCTTCCTAAGTTCTGAAACTCAAGAAGCATCTGTGCAATAAAATCCAACTCAGATATATGAAGAAGGAAGAAATGCAACAGAAAAACATGCTCTCCAGAAATACTTTTACTGACAATTAAAATAGCTCCATTATCATAAGTAATTGTTTCCATTAGCATTGCTGCTGATTTTCGATTTTTTTAACAGCTATACAGCTTTTAATGCAGTCATCTTCATTTTCAGACCCTGCATCCTCATTTTGAAGATGGTAAACCCTAATGCCGGTTTATGAGATGCCTCATGAAGACAGGTAGGAAATCTATAGCAAAGCCCAAAATGATCCAAACATGCTACTTGAGAGAGCACTGATTTCCCACTTCTGTATTGAGTATTTTGGGTATGCTTCCCATAGGTTATGCACACCTCCAGCTTATAGGGGGAAAGCAGTCACACTGCATTACTCAACTATTGTCTCACTTGCTTTGTGCCTAAAAACACCCACTAATCGCAGCCATAATGTGTTCTCACCAAAGGAATTTTAGAGATGAACATGAAGTGGGAGGCATTTGCAGAAATTGGGTGTTGACAAGGAAGATCAACCCTGTAAGAGTAGCTGACAAGAGAAACATTTCAGAACATACCCACTTCTGTTGCACATGTTACCAACCACCTCACCATTTCCCGCCGTCGCCAATTCAGCGTTGACAGTGTCATCCGCATCACCTGTTAAAAGAACACAAACAAAATAAAATTTAAGTTGCAAACCAAGGCCAAAGACAAACAGAAAGGGATTTTAAAGTATTCAAACACACTGGAGTTAAAAATGGCAGCCTCTTACTCTCTCCACTCCATTTCCTCTTTTTCAGCTGATATGTCAAACAATTTGAAAAACACTGATTGGATATTTTTGAACAGCATGCAGAGAGTAATTCCAACTGCAGACCTTCAAGGATAGAGGACAGAGACTGTTTTATCTGGAGGCAAGAAAAAATCCTATCCCATAAAAAAAGCCTTCTCCCAGGCAACAAAAACCAACAATCAATTGCCAATTATTGAAATTAAATTATGTAACATTTCCTCCCTCTATGCACAAGTACATCAGTAATCACTGTGTGATATTCCAGGGCATATAATTGTTCTAAGTAGTCAGGTACTGGATACTGAACACAGACAACCTAATTACAATTGAGGAGAAAAGAAGGGGGAATCATCTATAAGCCACTAGAGACAGTGCTGACACTATTTCTTGCAGGAAAAGCCTTACTGTAAGAAACTACACAGCTGGGAATTGCTGGAAATTACACTGCTATGCATCTTCCTGCTGGAAAACAAACATTTAAGATTCTTAAAACACCTTTGGTTAAGCTTGCAACTGAACAGTGGGCAAATTCTACAACAGTTCCAGTTTGTTGGGTTTGTGACATTACTTTCACTAGATCGTGCTGAAGATATTCTGATGACACTGTCAACCACAAGAGTATCCATGAATACCCAAAGTGCTCTGTTTCCACTGAACGATACTTGGTGAAAACTTGAGGTGACACACAGGTCAATTGTAAGGATTTTTCTATCTCTCACATAAACATTTAAGGCAAATGAAACAAACAGATTTCCACAGTGACCATGGAAATATGAAAGCCTAACAAAGCATACAGAATCCTCAGCTTTTTAATTAAAGATTTTAGTACCTTTCTTCAACATAAGAAGCAACTGGGAAAATATCCTTTCCCCAGAAGTCTTTGGAGCTTCATTTACTGAACCAAAGTAATAAATGGTTTTCTGATCTTTGCATGTTTTTTTTTTAAAATTCCCTGAAGAGGGATGGAGATATTTGTTTTTGTTGAAATGAATTGCGTAAACTCTAAGATTCAAAAGTTTCAGGTAATATTTACTACTTGGCTGGCTCCTTTTCGCTAGCAAAGTCTCTCCTCAGAGCCTGAAAACTGATCTGCAGTACTTGTACACCTCAAGCACACTCAGATGCATCTGACTATACCACAGCTTGTGGAGTACAGGATGTTGATGGAAGTGAGAAGGCTGGTGTCAACATGTTCTGCCTTAGCAACCAGTCATTATGGTTGACCTTGGCTTTCAACAAGCATGTATCAGTTCTCATTTTTTTTAGGGGAAAGGAAGAAAAAGAAAAGGGAAAAACCCCTGAAGACCATGCAGAAAATACAGTGCATTTCCAGTAAGCAGAGTAATTTTACTTTCTAGCCAGTCCTACATAAAATCCTGAACCCATCACACTGGTCCTCTCTCATCCCTGAATAGAAGAGTGCAGCCAACAAATGTCAGCTCTGCCTTCCACTTGAATGGCACAAAGGGACTGTGCAGGTTCTTGGTCTGTGTTTACCAGTTCATTAAGCCTTGTAGTAGAAAATAAAACTTAAAACCAAGTCCAGACAGAGTCCAAAGACAGTATCCTTTCCTGTGCTTAAAAGCTACATGCACCAACATTGCCTCAAATTTCTTTCTTCTATTATAATAACAACAAATGAGGGAAATACCTGAAGACCCAACTCCAGAGAAACTTTCAGAAGAGTTATGTCTGGCAAGCTGTCCATGAGTGTTGCTATTTTAAATGCATCCTGGGCAAGTTTGAAGATGTGTGATGAGGAGTGGATATTTTTCTGGATGGATTCTAACACTGTTTCCAGTCTCCGAACATCACCTGCAAGGTGTAAACAGAATCATCAAAATGGAACAAGCTCTCAAAACACCCAGAGGTCCATTATATCTGAGCCTGACATTGCCATGCAATAGTATGATGTTTCAATTACACACACTCTGTTTCTAGAAACCTTCTATAATTAAATTGCATATGAATGAAAGATGTAAGAGAACACAAACTGCTATATCTGAAGGTGTTAGTGCAGCACTCTGAAAACGTCACTCTGATTTGTGAATTTTAGAACTGACTTGTCCACTTCTGTGTCTCACAGTCAATGTCATGTGTCAGGAGAATAAAAAGCTGTCTCATCAGCCTCATACCAAGTTCATCTAGCTACCTGAAAACTAAATTAACTACTATGCTAGAAAGTTACATGACAGATTTAAGCCAGTTCAGTTTGTTGTGCCCATTTCAAACTACTGCCAGATTGTGATCTGGACTCCTAAGCATGAGTATTATGATCTGTTTACCCATGCAATATTAAAAGCACATATTTAGCTGAGCACATAACTGACAGCAATGTACCTTTGGCTGCTGTTAGCATGGTTGATGCCAGCTCACACTGCTGGGATTCGATATGACTTAGGGTGAACCAGCGGGGATACCGGTTTGGAACAACAGATGCAATGTGGTGAGGGCGGGACAGGTCTCCTGAAGGAGCTRTGGATTCCAGTACCAGCAACCTGAAATAAGAAAGAAATCCTCTTTCATTAAACCACTATTACATTTGGTTGCTCATGAGCTAAATTAAAGCTGCAAGAATACTTAGTATTGTCTATGAAATATGCTTTTTCAGTTTCAGAAAAAAAAAATTGGAAAACCACTTCTCCTCTTGGGGAATCTCAGAAGTTCATTTGCCAAACTTTCCTATATCAATAGGCATTTTTAACCTACCATTTTTAACCTAAAAAGTATTTTATAATGTACCCTAATCAGATGTTAGGGTCCAAACAGCAGTGACAGAGAAGTTTCCTTTAATATTACTTTCAGACTCCATTTTCTCATTATGTATTCATCAATCAACAACAGTCTTTCCCAACAAGGAGCATTCATACTTTAAAATTTCAAATTAACATGTTGTCGACTACTGCAATCCAAATGACAGCTCAGAGCAAAGATGTAACTTCACTACCCTTGCAATACACTAAATACTGACAGTACATCAGCTACTTTATAAACACCAGTACAAAAAAAAGGAGAGAACAAAAATAGGCTTTTTTTTCAATACAGTAAAGCATAGTTTCAGCATATCAATGGTTAAATAAATAGTAATAAGGCCATGTCCAGAAAAAAACCTTTTCCAGTGCTTAGCTTCTTGATGTCTCTTAGTATCTGAGGTCTGTTTCTACCAGCTTTCATACGCATGGGATTATTTAGAAGGAAGTTATCTATGAGAATCAAGGAAGTTGCAGCTCTTTGTCCACAAAACTGCAACTTCTGAACATTGAAAATCCAATGCATTGTGTTTTTTCAGTGATAGACTATTTCTTATAGAATAAGCCCATCTAAATGTAAGTTACAATTTCTTATATTTAAACAAATACCTAAGTTCTGTAAGCAGCTGTGGAGTATGTTGGGGTTTTTATTTTGCATTAAAATGGATTTGAGTTCCATCAGGTTTTTCTAAGATTCCAGAAGCATATGATATATTAGTAAAATAATAATAAAATATAATAAAATATTTTAAGAATTCACTGAGAAAGGTAGTTTTGAATATATGGAAAGGCATCTAGCAGGCACTTAAAAATACAACACACCACCCAAATAACTATCACACACATGTAAGTGCATGAAAACAGGAAAAAAACCCTTGTATCAAGTCAAATCGATTCTCCAGCAGCACAAAGACACCTCTTCATAAACATATTCTAAAGCTGATTTTTTCCAAGCACAGACTGAGGTTGCAGAGGTGCATTGTAAGATAGCTTCAATGAACAGAAAAGATCCTAACTATTAAATTAAGGAAGGGATTAGTAGGTTATGAGTAAGGGTAAACAGCCAAAAAGCATGAAAGAAAGGCTGTTTTGGAGAAATCTTTTGTCACTTCGCATTTAACTGTCAGCTTTTGTGCTCTTTTGCTGTTAAAAGATGTGCTGCTGTGAATTGGTGGCTTTCACACAATTTTGGCAAGGTTAGGGAACACCAGAAAACCACATGTAGATTTAGAATTCTTAACTCTTTTTTTTCCCTTTGAAATATCAATTATTTAGTTAGGTTTTAGCAAAGCCACTTTGTGAATAAACATCACCATTAAAGGGTCATTTGGGTCCCAAAGCCTGGTTGAAAATTAGGATTAATAAAGGATCAAACCAAACTAAGCCAAACATTCAAGTGAGCAGTCAACTGCAGATCCATGCTCTCCAAGGCTATGCTCCATATGTTTCAGTCCTGCAAGCAGAAAACTAAATAGAAATGATCATCAAAGACTGCACAACCCTGTCTTTGCAGACCTGAGGTGCATACATAAAAGGCTTCCTGGTCTCAGTTTCCATTTATTTCATATTAAGTGTTCCATACACCAAAATACAACTCAAAAAACTAAACAGCAACAGATATTTCTGAATACAGGAAGGTTCAATACTCCTAAGCTGCCATGGGTAATTGACCCATGTAGATTTGTATGCAGACTGACACCAAACACTTCTATCTGAAGAGCAGCTACCTGGGGTGTTGGGAAATTAAATTCTTTAATAAATGTGAGAAAATAAATATGCTTCACTTCTAAAAGCATAGAGAGCAACTGTAGAGATTTCCATGCAACACTTTTACATGGGATTTCTGTCCTTGCCACAGCCACTTCCTCCCTCCCATGGAAGACAAGATGCTCAAGTTTTTATCTTCTGACCCATTCAACTTCTCAGCCATGAGACAGACATTCAATCTTCATGCTGGCTTTATTCTTGTCTCCTCAAGGCAGTTTTACATTACTTTTTCATTTGGTTTGTACTGGGAGTCCTTTATTCACTGAACTAACATCCTGGTGTGAATGGAAAGAATAATCATCCTTCTTCAGGAGAATTTAGGAAGTGCAGAAGAATGGCAACAGACACGGAACAGAAAGTGTCTAAATCTGCCAGCACTACTGCTCAAGATAGCAGTCCACATTTCTGAAGAGTGCCAAATATCAAACTGCAAAAAGAAAGATTACTGTCTAGGGTTGAACCTTCATCTGTCTTATAAAGTGATGAAAAAATGGCTATGGCGGGAAAATAGCCCTGATTGCATTGATGTCTCCTGTGATTTCACCAGATGGAAACAAAAAGACAATTCTTTCATATACTGGTCTATTAAAGAAGTCATTTCTTTGTTTGAGATGACAGCTTTATAGCAAATGAGGGCTGGAGCTACCCAAGACTAAGTGGAGATTTCATCATTTGGATCTTTCAGTGTCTTGTTTGTTTTTCTAGATGAAAAAGGAAACTTCCAAAAAAGAAGTTTTCAGTTATGACTGGTTTCTGGCCAAATCCTTGTTCAAATGAAACTGTATACTGACTCCATGTTCACTGAGGCAGTCAGGAAGCTGCTGATGGATGACTACTTCAGCCTTGGAGGATCACTTCAATAGCTTAGTTTAAGGTGTAAAAATCCATACAAAATACCTCTTGAGACATACTTTAAGGTAGCAACTGAAAGTAAATAAACGACAAGTATGTCTTATGAAATAATTAACTTTTTTCCTTAAAAAAAAACCAAAACCACACCAAACACAACCAAACCAACCAAAGAAATAATAAACAATGAAACAAAACAAAACCAACCAAAAACCACCATGTACCAAATTTTGTACTATCTTCCTGTTCTGATTTAATCAGTAATTCATGTACTTACCTTGAGATAAAAGAAGACTAGTAAACCTAAGTGGCCCAGGGTAGCTTTTTGATCACACATTTGAATGTTCTCAATAGTTCATCAGTAACGTACTTTTGTCTTCTCAATCTATTTCCTAAAATGCTAATTGTAACCAGCAAGTATGCATAGTCACTCTTCACATTTTTTAGACTCTTTCCATAACATCCATTACTAGACATTCTTGGAGGCCGAAGAATACCCAACAGGCTTACGCATACCCTTGGCTTAAACTGACAGCTATATTTTGCTCTTATGCAGGGCCTCCCATTTAGTCCTTTGAACAGAGGAATTATTTTCTCCCTGTTTAGCTTTTTGGAGAGAGCAGCTCCAGAATAAACACCTCCAAACCACACAGACACAACCTGTTTGATGAAGCTAAATACTCTTCACGTGGATAGGATGTCCTTCAATCACTGTGCAATCATGTTTGGTGATAATGATCAGGAAAACACAACATTTTTTTTTTTATAATCTAAGACTTGACTGCTTTTAGTGTTCAGTTGTGGCTATTCTTTGCCAACCATCAGCTACTAGGTTCTTGATAGTGAGCAGACATTCAGATGGGACCACTTTCTTCCCTGAACTCTATGTGGACAACAGTTTTATCCATGATCATTTAGAACCCTGAAAACCCATTCAGAAGTCTTTTCTTAGATATCATTACCAACCTGACCAGTCCTGAGACAGTACACACTGAACACTGCCTGAGAACTATCTTTTTTCTGATTACTGAAGACAAATGGGATGCAAACCAGGCATTTTGCTGTCATTGCATTTTCTCCATTTAGATCCCAACATTCACCCAGAAGAGGTTAAGATGTTATGAAGCACTAAACAATGCAAAGGCTCTGACCACACCACTCAAATCTATTGTTGAGAGTCAATTTATAAAGAAGGTGAGTGAAACAAATTGTCCTGCTGAGCAGACTAAGCAGCAAACAACCCTGAGACTTATGGTAAAATACCTCTTTCCTTATTTCATTACCAATATCATCATGCACACACAACCACATGGGTGGGAGAATCGATATGCTAAAGTGGCTTTATAATACAAAATCTTGTGCCCCAGGTGTGGGATTCTAGAAGTATCTGAAACAGAAAATCTTGTTTTACAAGTCTAAATAAACACTAATTGGACATTTACAAATTATTATAATATACTTACTACAAATACCATTTACTTTTATAGATGACAGAACCAAAACAGTACTTCCTTAATTCCTTGAATGGAAGAACGCATATTTTAGGAAAAGAGACTAGGTCTTGATTACCAAACCTTTTCCCCCTTTCCACATCTACTACTTGAGCTCTTTTTAGATAACTCATGAATACGTACCGCATGGCTCTCAGTGCAGTTTTGTATGCCAATTCAGCATCATGAGGTAGGAGAGAGGTGAAGAGATACTTGGCAAATGTGTGCATTGGAACACTCTCTCGATGGATGACTTCACCTAAGCCACTGTATGGTCCACCTGCAGGAAAGAGAAACAGAATGTCAGGCTTTACAAACTGCTAGGCCCCAACTTCTGAACCTTTAAAAGCATTCAGTACATCTTCAGCTAGAAGTGCTATTCAAAGACATAACCTCCTGCACAAAAGGTGAAATCACACTGCTATTTTCAGTGAAACAGATAACACATCATATATACACAATGTGTTACTGTTATATTAAATACCACATATTATTTAGGAAAACAAGACACACTTCCAATTGTATAATAAGCACACTGCCAGTGCTTATACAAATGACAGAATGATTACAGTACTTCACGGGACTCACTCAGCAAGCTTGGTATGCAAAAGTAGAAAGTCATAACCCTAGCTCTGCCTCCACCCAGTTATATTATGCACATCAATACCCATGCATTCTGTCAACATGCCACTGCTTCATCAGAAATTCACCAGGAAAAAAAGAATGATGACCATAGAAAAACGTGTATCTTTAATTGAAATTACATAACCAATCACCAAAGCAGCACCTGATCCCTCAAATATCTCACCTGACATCGGCATTTAAATGACCCTTTGGTCTGGATGGAGTCATGACTTAAGTCCCAGATCCCACTCTTGGGTCACAGTAACCCCAGGCAGCTCCAGAGGCTGGGAACAGAGTAACTGGAAAGCTGCTCAGTGGAAAAAGACCTCAGGGTGCTAGTGACATGAGCCAAGGTGGACCCAGGTGGCCAAGAAGGCAAATGGCACTCTGGCTTGGATCAGCAGGGCCAGGGCAGGGATTGTCCCCCTGAACTGGACACTGGTGAGACCACACCTCCAGTGCTGTGTCCAGCTCTAGTCCATCACTTCATGAAAGACACTGAGGAGCTGGAGAGAGTCCAGAGAAGGGCAATGGAGCTGGGGCAGGATCTGGAGCACAAGTCCTGAGAAGTAGCTGAGGGAGCTCGGGGTGTTTCTCCTGGAAAAAAGGAGGCTCAAGAGAGACCTTATGATTATCTACCCCTGGCCGAAAAGCCCCAGACAACCAGAGCCATCATGAAAAGAAATGGCTTCAGATTGTGCCAGGCAAGGTTTAGACCGGATATCAGGAAAAACTTCTTAACTGAAAGGATGGTCAGGCATTGGAATAGGCTACCCAGGGCAGTGGTGGAACCATCACCACTGAAAGCGTTCAAATTAAGTGTGGATTTGTCACTCAGGAACACAGTTTAGTAGTGAAGATAGTGGTGGCTGGCTTAATGGCTGGACTCAATGATACTATTAGCCTTTTCCAACCTGAACAATTTTATGATGAGGAACACTAGGTCAGATCATGCACCAAAGCTGGCTGTTAGTCCAGTATACCCACATGATTTAAAAAATTCTATTTTATTTATGTGAAAAATATCCGTATTATTGGGGCAATGGATTTTTCTCTCTCAGTAAGGTGTAGATTTCAATTTGATAACAGCAGCATCATGAAAGACAACAACAAAATTAAAAGCAACTATTCACTTGCTGAGTTTCAAATGTTCACCGTGCATATGAATCCTATTTCTATATTTTTTCCTGCACACTTAAGACTGTTATTCCTGTTAAGAGGAAAACTATGTCAAACAGTTTCTGACTTCAGTGACAAGAGGTTCAGGCTTTAAATGCAGCAAGATACAGAATAAGAATCTTGTATTAAACATTACAGGACAATTATTGCACAAATAGCACTCAGCAGTTCCAGAAGCTACTACTACTTCTACTAAGACTCCAACTCATCACACTTGAAAGGATGGATGGATGGATGGATGGATGGATGGATGGATGGATGGATGGATGGATGGATGGAGCTGTGTGAGTGCACTTTTGTTTCAGCAATGTTTTTGACTGTTGCCTTAGCACAACATACAAGGATAGAAAGCACTAGGCATGAAAAAATTCTCAGCTCCATAGGTGGGCATTTCTAAAGAACAAGGCTGATTGCAAAGGAAATGTCAAAGAAGATTTAGTAAGTGACAGTGTGTCTCATAACCATTTGAAATGAAGTTGAAAGCTATTCAAATCTAGCTGGCATTGTCTGAATGAAAGAAGCAATTTCACGTATGTCTGCCAGTTGGTGGTCCAGTCAGAAACTCAGTCAGGACACAAAGAACACATGCCAAAGCATTTATATGAAAATATATTTTGCCACTAACTTAGCAGTCAGGCAAAAAATCAGAACAGCTCTTGCAAAACAGTTTTATGTTCTGCTTTCCCACACACTCAAATGGTAGCTACACACAGCACGCATTTATCTGCATTAACCGCATAGAAATCAGCTTAATATTGGATGAAGTTTTCTTTATTGTATCTACCAAATTTCAACTAAAAACTCACAATTGGTATGATCAGCACCTTAAATCACTGCACAGCTTTTCCTCCATGTAAACAGCAGTTCCTGCCTAATGTGGAGCAAACTGAAAGTACTGCAGAAAAGCCAGATTTCTCATTACACACTAATGCAAGGCAACTGCTGAACATTGCTCACAATGGCATTTTTTTAGGCAGTTCTATTAGCAGACTTCCTGCTGATAAATTCTTTACTACTGTAATAAAACATCAAAAGAATTTCAGTGATCAAAGCAGTAAACTGAATAGTCGGAGAGTATGTCAGAGAAATCCTGCCTTTTCCTCATAAAGCATCCTTACCAGCAAACAGATGCGGCAAACTGATTTTATAATGCAGAGAAATCCTGCATGCTAAGAGCTAGATCGAGACAGTAGCTTTTCTTGTCCAAAGGCCATAAAGCAGCAGTACAGACACACCATGATGAAAACTTTCCCTGTGCTGCAGCTTCTCTGCAGCTTCAAATCTAGGCAAAAACAGTCACTTAAAGCTGGGAACCCTAAGCAACATACTGTTCCTCTTCCATAAAAGACAACATTTTAAAAGACTAGTATGTCACAAAAATAGAGTAAAACCTGACTGTTGTGCAGCCATCTCTCAACTTACCGAGGCAGTACCCCTCAAGCCATGTGCATGCACTCAAAATCTGGGTGTCCCACCAAGACTTCAAAAGTCTGGATTATGCCTTTGGCTAACTTTTTCCCCAGAAATTTTTTCTTCCATTCAAAAAGAACAAAAACCAGAAAGACAACCTTGGAACCCATGACATCACTCTCTGAACACGATGCTTAAGTGCTACACGTTAAGCCTTTTTCAAAGTTAAGGCAAAAGTACGCACTTCCATGAACTGATGTTATTTCAACACTGCCTAATTCCAAAACACAAATGGTGTGTCATGGTCATAACTTAGGAACAAGATCAGAGCTGAAGCCACAATATTTGACCAAATACTTTAATTTCCACCTATGAAATAAACTTCAAAGGCAAGTAATCTTCTTTATTTTCACAAATAAAATGCTGCATTTCTGCCTCAGCAATTATACATGAATTTTCTGAGCTCTTCACTTTGGCACAGTGGTCAAAATCTTAATACATTATAAAGCTGCCAGTATAGTTCCTTTCGCAGAATACAAGGAATACTTAGAATTTTGGTATCTGGGAACTGTTGATAACTGATGTCTGTATTATATAATACTTAGCCTGGAGTGTATAATCAGATTATTGAGATTATGACATGCAAAAAATGTAAAGAACAAAGTGTATTCAAAATTAAAATAAAACGTTTATAGGTCAGTATACACCTTATCTCTGCAGTCACATGGTACTAAAGTACAACAATTCTCATAAGAGACTTGATAAAAACTTTCATGGAGTTCTAAGCAAAAAAACCATCTGAAGCATGTAAGGCACTTTCTGAAGGAACACTAGTTCTGAGTACTTATGTAAGTGCACACAGTTTAGAGAAGCAGTTAGCATCTATATTCAGCTACCTTCTAATAGGAAGACTGCTTGTTTTCGAAAAATCTTCACCAGAGTATCATCCAACTCAATTTCTTGTAGCTTAGAAATGAGCTGCTCCTCATTTCGACAAACCTTCTCTTGTGCATACAAGCCATCTGGCATTATTCGCTGCTGTCCCAGCCCTATCAATGCTACTTCCACAGCCAGCGTTAAGTAAGATTCCCCTTCTTCTAGGAACTTGTGTGCAGGCAGGTGCTGGTATTCCAGAGATTTGCATTGCCCCAGGTTCTCTGTAAGAGGTGACACAAAAAGAAAAACACATCAGCAAACCATTTTAACCCATAATCTGCCTACAATGCCACATTCACAAAGGCTTTCACTGTTAGTATTACTATTTCAGAATTATTTAAATTATTAGCTAGTCTCAAAATACAACACTCCAATCTAAAATAGGTCATCTGATTCCACATAGCAGAAATACACAAAAAAAATTTGGTTTTAAACAATCCACTCAAGTGAAAATAAAGGTTTTCAATTTTAAAAAAGGCAGCTCCTCCCGCTTTGTGTTAATGAGGCCAAAATTGCAAGATCCATTCCAATTTCTTTCCCTACCCATTTCTGTATTTCCTTAAAGCCCTGATGTATAAGAGGAAGGGAAAAGTGCTTTTATACCTATGTACATGTCAGTTGAAGGTATTAGAATTGTGCAAATACAATAGGCCCAGGAACTCCTCACCTTTAATATATGCTCTGTTTGCTAGCACTCTTTTCAAGCTTTTAATTTGTTACACTTGTGCTTATGATAATAATGCATACTGTTAACATTAGAAGTCCTACTTTTAGTAACAATTACAAGCAAATCCCACACAGGCCAAGCCATAAACTGTTTATAGAGTGCTATCAATTCATCTGGCACTTCACAGACACAACATATGACAAAATGCTATTTCAGCTTGTAGCATTTTACAGTCTAATTTGGGAACAAAAAGTTGTAGTTGTCAGATGTAAGGAGATGGGTAACTGCAACTGCAAAGGGAAAGGCTGAATGAACTTGGAAGATCGCATGTGTGTGTACAAAAGGAAGTTACTTTTCAGCACACAATATTTTTATTTCATGGGGTTGTTTTGGTTTTTTAGTAACAGCAGAGAATCTGATTTCCAAATTTTTCAATTGAAAGTTTTTCCAGAACTGGTGGGTAAGAGAGTAGAAATTTATTCAAGAAAATCTAATTGAATAAAAGGAGTTCTGAGGCAAAGCCCCAAGAAGATTGTGGATGTGTATATAAAAGAGCTTCAGGTAAAGTAATGAATCCAGTTTCTGTCCACACTAGTGGTGTTAAGAAGCTACCCCAAAGGTGGAAAGAGACTGAAAATATGGAATTAATCAGTTAAAATCCTGGGGAACAATTAGTGAAATTGAAACAGCTGTATATATCCTATCCCTATCCTGAATCATGTATTGATACAGCAACACTACTTTCCAACTTCTACCATTTATAGACTATATATGTTACCAATTTCAGGTGTTTTGTCATTGTTTTGGAATATTATGTACACTGCAGCTAAGAAATCCAATAACATCCAGGGCTGTATTTAGGAGTGTTGCCAGCAGGTCGAGGTAGGTGATCTTGCCCATTTGCTCAGCACTAGTGAGCCCACATCTGGAATGTGTGTCCAGCTGTGGGCTCCCCAGCCCATGGGCATGCTGCAGGAGATCCAGTGTGGGAACACAAAGATGATTAAGGACTGCAGCATCTCTCATAAAATGAGAGTGAGAGAGCTGGGATTATTTAGCCTGGAAAAAAGAGGGCTCAGGAGGATCTTACCAAAATGTATAAATATCTGATGGGAGAATGTAAAGAAGACAGTGCCAGACTCTTCTCAGTGGTATCCTGTGACAGGACAAGAGGCAATGGGCATAAACTGAAATACAGGAAATTCCATCTGAGCATAAGAAAACACGTTTTAACTATGAGAGTGGTTGAACACTCCAGAAGGTTGCCCTGAAGGTTGTATAGCCTTCATACTTGAAGTTATTCAAAACCCAAATGGATACAGACCTGAGCAATGTGCTGCTCTAGGTGACCCTGCTACAAGCAGATCAAGTGGACTAGATGATCCCCAGAGGTGCCTTCCAAACTTAACAACTCTGTGGTCCTGTGATTTCCTGCAATTTCTCAGAACAAGGGACAGTGCAATGTATGTAGAGAAGGCTGCTGCTATGAAGTCTTACTGGGTTTTATTCCAAACATGAAATATGTCATTTTCTTCAAGAATGAGTAACTGGTAACTTTTAAGTGCTTTTTTTAGTTTAAACATTTTCTCCCCCTTGTGTTTTCCTAAGGTATGCAAATGTGAGTTCTTACACTATAGAAACAGCGACTTTGAAACTGATTCAAAAAGGCAAGACAGAAAAATATCTCCAGTAAATGAAGAAATGTACCAGACTGCTGCATTTGCTTGGTCTTACCCGTGAAATCAGAGAATCCATGGAAGCTGTCATCATCCACCCTGCAGGCTTCCATCAGGCTACCAAAAAGGGTGCCAATGGGGTCCAAAGGGTGTCCCACCCAGCCTTCAAGATTCGTTATTGAGGTTACTCCCCTGTGGAGAAGATCTGTGGCAAAAACACACAGAGACGAGGGAGGGAGGGAAAGAGAGCTCATGTAAGCCCATCAAAACAATTACCCAAGTGAAACCGCTTAAAATGCCCTCAGTACACAATTCAAAGCATTTCCAGTAGCATCTGCATAGAAAGAGAAAATAGTATCTTTCAGGGTGAATTCACCCTTAGTGCCCTTAGTGAATATGTAAATGAGGAATAAGAAAAGAGAAAGAATGGAAGCCAAACTTTTTGAGCACTAGCAAAGAGTATTATAGGTCAAAAATTTCAATGGCAATGTCTTTAGAAACCTCTTCTTTGATACTACTAGAACTCTTCTGAAAATGTCTGCTTGAAGAATTACAACAAGGACTTTTTTGGTAAAATATTTACAATTTGGTCACTCAAAAAAACACCCTACTCTTTTTGCATTTTAAAGTTAATGTGATGGAACTGAAATAAATGAAAATATTCTAACATATGTTCCAATTTCATGAATTATAAGCTTATACAGCACCTCTCTCTCTGCACTAAACTCAGGATGACAGTTACTTAAAAAAAAAACCCAACAAATGTTTAAATGAGGTATACAAGAAATAATTGTCTTTTCATAGGATCAAGTGGATTTTTGGTCATTTTAAGACTTTAGTCCACAAATATCTTCATCAGCATTTTTCTGTAGCCCCTGCCCAAGTTCTTACTTGGTTAGAGCACAGAAAAAACATAAAGTGCAATGAATTGGAGGAAGTGTGATTGTGGTAACAGGTATTAGCTATTCCCCAAATTCACGTCATACGGCAACAACTTCCCTTTGACACTCCCAGCTTTCTTCCTCCCAGACATACAGACACAAATAAATGATGTGAGATCAGATGCATTATTGACTACCCTCTAAAAACTGTATACAAGCCATTATGACTGCTCTGCCTCTCCGCCTGTCGCACATTAACTTACTTCCCTCACTCTCCTCGTTCACAAAGCATCATATATCTGAGTAACCATACACATTAAATTTTTAAGTCTTGCTTTCTCCTATTTAAATATGTGGGGGCTACAAAATGAAACACAGACACACTGTCAGGATGGTATAGGGTTTTTAAAGAATCCATTGGTATGTAATATGAAAAAACCCCATGTAAATCATTCCATTACCTAACAAATAATAAAGACAATAGGCAGAAGTAAGGAATATTACCAAGAAGGATTCATCAGTGTGACTTCTTACTGATCCACTTTTTTCTGTTTATTCTGTTGTGCCTACTTATGAGCTTCTCTTGTGCCATGCCAACCAAAGGCTTCAATCGTCTTTTCAGAGACATTTAACTTAAAATCACACAAGGGGTACCATGGACATCAGATCAGCCACATAAAAGCCAAGCAGAAGCATGGGGTGTTTGCTGAACAAAAAGCCTAAAGCTGGGCTGTAGCTGCAGTTTGCCTCTGCTTATAGAGACCAGCACACTTTATGGTATTAAAAGAGTCTTTTAAAAATTCCCCATGAAATCAAAAAATAAAAAAAGCAGTGAGTGATAACACAGAAATAGCAAACTACTTTTTTTCAGGGCAGGATGGATGCACTTTTAAAAAATGATAATAGAATAGTAGGTGATAGCTACAGGAACAGGAAAGGAATTTAACAGAGGTACTGAAAGTCTATATGCTACACCAGCAACTGGGAATGAAAAGGAGCACTATTACAACCAGCACACTTGCAACAGATTTCTCACACCTGCCAGTGGTATGAACACACACACTGAAACAGACACCTCCCTTCTTAACAAAAAAAAAAAATTCAAAAAAACCCACTTACTCCTTTCTTCTGTATGAAAAAAATACAAAGGCACATAGGAACTGCAGCTAAATTTTTTTTCAGCTAGGTGCATATATATTATCTTCTAAATGCTCATTTCTGGGAAAACATCTGAACACACAGTTGAAAAATTTACACATATAATTTCACACTGGTATTTCTGACTACAATGCTTGAGGACACACACAGTTTAGAATAACAGAGAACATCTAAAATAAAATTTGAATGAAAGGATTAGTGTAGCAGCTGAGAAAGTAATTCCAGCTTTTTTACATACACTCTTCTACCACAAAGCCACCCTCCTCATCCACTGCCTCTTCAAACTACAAAGCTCCAGAGCAGAATTATTTTGGGTTGCAAGGACCATGTGCCACAGAAATAATATCTGAAGAAGAACACCCCTTAAAAAAAACCAATGGTAGTGCTCAGTGAAATGCCACAAAACATTTTATAAACAGTGGCATTTGAAAAAAAAACCAAAAAACCAACAACAACGACAACAACAAAGAAACCCAGCCAATCAACCAACCAGAAAAAAAAAAAGCCCACACAAAAACTCAATTCCCACTCTACAGAGAATCTAAAATTTTAAGCATTATAAGAGATTCCCTTGGAACACACTGCCAGATTTGATGAATTTTTGTAGTTCAGACTTTGCCCCATTGTACCCTCTAGACTTACACTTCAGAATATAAAGCTCAGCAAAATTACAGATCAGAGAAAAAAAAATTGAACAGCTGACATGCCAAATGCAAAATGACCCTGTAAACAGGGTGACTATTTTCATTGTGTAACCAAAACCTCTGATTGGAATAAAGGCCCTATCATGCCATATATATTGGAGAAGGCTGATAAGAGCCCTGCACAGCTCACAACAAAGTTTACAGAAAACCTCTGACATCCAGAATGTGACATTTACCACTATCCAGACTGAAGAGTTAAAAGCCATCTCTTTCACTATAGTTTCAAAACCAGTTTCCTCATGCAAACTTCCTGGTGTTACTGTCAACTTGCACACCCTTTGCCCTCCTCTTCCCCACATTTACCTTTCTTCTGAGCCCGGAACATTTCCAGCTGTTTCTGCTGCTGCCTCCTTAGTGTATTAACAATAGCTATTGCTAGCCTCAGTGCTTCTCGTGGGTATCCATGAGATCGTAATGCATCCACCCTCGCGCACGCTGTAGGAACATGTTCTAAAACAGAAAAAGTAACTGAAGATTAGCCATGCCTCCATAAATGCAATGGCCTGTTTTGCTAGGTTACTCAAAAAGGCTTTTTTTGTCTCAATTTTTTCTGTTTTGTTTTGTCTTTAAAACTATGCAAGACAGACTTAAAGGACTACTTCTGAGCCAACATTTCAAGGGAGCCTCTGTTCTTTTCGCCAGGCTTTTTATCCATCTCCCCACCACCTCCTCTCTCAAAATAATGTCATAGAAAATGAACAAAGCACCAAGTCATGGAAACATCTTTCCGGTTTAGCCACTTACCATGCCAGAGGGGCCACCCCTGAGAGTCAAAGAGCAAGTTTTCAGTGTCGTCATGGTAACAGTAGTTGGTGTACAGGTCACTGCTGATAATGTGTTGTAAGTGGCTGTCCTGCCAGTGCAGATCGCACGCCTCAATGGCTCGAGTAAACACTGTCCGATGCGGCCTGTTCGATGAATCTGTCATTTTCACAGGTTTAGAAAGCTGCATCAGCTTTTACTCATTCATATATGAATCAGTCATTCACAGTGTTCTTGTCTTCTGCCTATTCACCAACCCCCAGCCCATGGCAGTCTGCCTTGCCCTCTCTCCACCAAGCAGCCCACAGATGACATTTCACATCCTATTATTACCCAAGATCTCAGACAACGTGTGTGCCATTTATCTTGCATTCAGAGAGAATACAGAAACCAGCACAGCTGATGGCAGACAGGACTCTACACAGAGAACTGCTAGAGGTGAAGGACATTCAACAGCAAGTACAAACTAGAATGTATATGGCGTCCCCAGTGTCTCTCCTTAGATCCACAATTGCCAAAATAAAGGAGGGATAAATTCATCAAAGATTTGTAGTTTTTCTTTCTGAGAAGCGACACTAACATTCGAGCACTTGTATAACTTTGTTGGTCATAAACATAAACAAATACTATTAATAAGGTGAGGTCCTGAAGCCATGGAGCTGACATAATCTTCACTGGACATCTTCCTATGGCAAAATTTCTCTAGTGACACGGCACTGCATCTATGAATGCTCAGAAGCCATGTCAGAGTTATCAGCAGCGTGTCCAGGTTGGTCTGAACAACATGAGCAAGCAAAATACCTCTCTAAGGGGTCCTTTGCGAAAGAACTTATCTTCTTGGCTAGCTGTGAAATTTAATAATGAACCAAGTTTTTTCCTTCACAGGCGATCTTCCCAAGAATAAGAAAAAACAATAAACCCGACAAGTGCAGATCTGACACCTACCAAGAAATTTAATCATAACTTTATTGCAATTGTATGCAGAATGTATTATTTCAAATGGTTTGAGGACTGAGCAGTTTTACCTGCAAAAATACCCTGCACTTTGCCTAGTTATTAGTAGTCATCTTTGTCTGAAGATAACTGTACAAAGCTTCTGTCAGATTGATAATCACATTTGAGATTAGAAAGCATGATGCTGAGTACAAAGACACCTCCACAAGACAGCAGCACTGCAGCTGCACCCTCCGCACAAACCTAGTAAAGCAGACGGCACATACAGAGCACATCCTACAGACAGATGCTTCAGTTTCTCACATACAAGTTTCATGTAGTTTAAAAAAATCCCTCTTTAAACAGCTATCAAAGTTTTGTAACTGGAAACAAAATAAAAACCCCAACAGCCGAACGAATACTAGAGTGTAGTCAAACAAAAAACACCAGGCTTTTACACGGCACACTTGAAGGACATCCAATTTTCATGCAACAATATTTAGAAGCACCAAATGAAGAGTTAGAAGACCTAACAAAATACAAATACCTGCTCTGAAAGTGTTACAGCCCCAGCATAACAAAAAACCATGTATTTGTTCTGCAAAGACAGCATTAGTACAACTGATTTTCGCTGGTCAGTCCTCAACAAGAAGGTCACTTGTACCAGGAAAAAGTGCTGATTTCTGCAAGGCTAGAGCGTACAAGATAGAAGTTATATGTTGCAGTCAGTGCATACATTTAGGCTCACCTTGGTTAGCATTTGCACCCTGAGGCAAAGCATTGGTTAAATTGGGCAGCTCGTTTCCGTGGTTTCCATCTTCCCAGGGACAAACATCCACATTGTTCCATTTTTTCAGCTGTTTTAGCCAACTGGACTTCTGCTCCAACTTGCAGTGGGGATTTAAGACTATACACATCCACAGAGCACCTGATTTTAAAAAAAATTGCTAAATTATGTTCTCTATTAAAAATGCAGCAGCCAATGACTAATTGCAAACTTCTACAGCATAGACTTTTTCTCCACTCAAAGGCTACTCTGCTTGCTTCCCAGCTATGCTTAACACCACACAGACTGAATTCCTGACACAGGAACTTGGGCTGGCGTGGCCAATCTGAAGCAGCTGAAAGTTGGTACCAAGCCAGCCTTCTCAATTAAAAGGCATTAATAAGCAGGTCTTTTATATTAGAAATCCAGAGTTCCCAGTGTATGGCTCATCAGACAGGAACATCAGTCAAAGGCAAAAAGATGTTCCAGGAGTTACATTAACCAAGTTTTTCTTCTAATCCTCGTATCAGAAGTGAATGTTGTTTTATATTAATGAGACCTATGTATCCATCAGCTTCACATTACACCAAAGACAAGCATCTTGCAAACATACTACTTTCACATTCAGAACCCACCAGAAGTACTCATGTAATTCATTCCCAAATGTATCTCAGTCTCAGATAACCAGTACACACTAGTTTTGTGGGGTGTGATAGGGATAAGACATTTTTACACCAATTACTTCAGTAATTGGTGCAAAATCTGTTTTACATTTTCTGTATTACATTTTTTACAATGTTTTACATTTTTTCTAGAAAATCTGTTTTACATTTTCTGTTTAGGGAGTTCCAAGGGAAGGCTACTTTGCGCTGACATATCACATACCACCATTTCCTAAACTGCTCCCTGAGACTGTATCTAGCGCAGCAGGCATAAATGCATCTGGATGTTTAGAGGCAATTTTCAAAAGGAAAGGTATTTCTCTAAATCAGCTGTCCCTTCTCTAAATCAGATGTCCCTTCACCAGCTTGAACTATGGAGCATGAAGACATCTGAAAGTATTGTTTAGCAACAGTTCATTTGCTCACTAAGGATGTGCCTTACACACTAAAAGAGATCACAAGAAAATGCTTAGACTATACAATGTTCATGATAGGCTGGAAAAGAAGCCAAAGAATAAAAATGCAGCTGGTTCTTCTAGGATAATAAATGTCTCCCGTTCTGGGATCCTTCTGCTAACTAAAAATGCAAAATTGATACCCAGGACACAGGGCACTGCATCACATTCATTCCTAAAGTAACTCAGGTAGGCCACAACACAGAAACCAATGGAAACACAGCATAATTCTTAAGGTTAAGTCTCCTGAAATTCGACATTAACGTATTAGGGGAAGCAATATAAAAAAATACAAAACCTAAAACAAAATACAGTATGTTACTATGCAGAACACCAGAGAGACACTAAACTACTGCAGTTTATTACTGCACAGTGGATTAGAGTACAGCAAGTGTTCTGGGTTCAGGAAGTGCCTGAAACTTGCCATGGGTGTGAATAAGGCCAATACCACTTTTAAAAACTTATTTTCTTATTTTAACATATTATTTTTTTAAACACATTCGCCAGCACACTCTCCAAAAGGAGTCAAATTACAACTGGTTCTTATTATTAAGCATCAATGATTCAGTACTGCCCAGGACAAAAAGTATGCATTTCTTGCTATCTGCAAAACAAAACACAAGATGCAGCACATCGGAAAGCCTTGGAGAGCAGTTGTGGGCCTGCTTATTTATTTTCAAAATCAAGTAGCACTTGAAGCCATTACACTGTACCTCCTGTACCTCTCAGCATCTAACAAAAAAACCCAAACCAAAACAAAAAACAACAAAAAACCCACCAAAAAAATCTAACAAAAAAAACCCACCCCCCCCAAAGAACAATGAAACAAAAACCAAACCAAACCAAACCAAACCAAAAAAACCCAAAGAACAACAAAGAAACCAAAACTCCCAACAACGCACCAATGTAATACTTTGTAACCAGATTCCCAGTGTAGTCAGACTGAAGCAAAAGCAACGTGGAATATCTTAAACCCACTCAGTAAGTACTTCAATCATCCATCAAGGCAGAACACACACTACTGTGCTGCATCATACCCCTACAGAATAAGTGGCCTTTTTTTTCTCTACATCTGAGGAACAGCCCTAGAGGCAAGACAATTCACCAGCCTCCTAAGGAAGCTGCAGAACACATGTGGTACATCTGTAAGGAGAGGGCAAGATAACCCAAAGTACTAATATTCTTTAAAAATATCTGTAGTTTCATGTGGGAAACCATGTCAAGGCTAACTACATTGTTAGTAGTCATTGTCTCTGAAACTCATGCAATTTTGATGTAAAGAATGAGTGTATTTCCAATAAACCCCTCACAACCCACTTAAAATTTCAACAGAACCCACAACTGCACCCTGCTCCCTATGACTTCAAAGAAAGCTGCATGCAACATGTGAGATCTCAAACAGCTTTGATGGCTGTTGATTCTCTGCAGGAAGAGGACTGAGACAAAACTCACAACAAAAAAAACGGAACAGAAAGAGCTCCTGTAGCTCTACAAAGTGTACGACCTGGAAGAAGGATGCATAATGCCACTGACCTCACACTCTTCAATCTATTTGGATTTCCAGGTCTTTTTGGTTAGTTTGGGTTTTAGTTGGGTTTTTTTTGGTGCGTATTTTTTTCCTTCTCTCTTCTCTCCATCCCTGCCCCAAGTGTATGCATTTACCTCTATTCATCTCTCTTCCTACTTCTGCTCCCTAAATACCTTCCCCCTCCTCTGACACGTGCTTCATTCTGGCTGCTTCAATTCACTGATTCCCACCCTCCTCTCCACGCTGAAGAATCTGTGGAAAATGTTCACTTGTGCCCAGACTTTATTATACATCAAGTGGCAGGAACCTGGAGGATATTCTTATTTGACTCTGATGCTGCTCAGTGGAAGGCCCCTTGAATCAGCCCTTAAATGTCAACACCAACCTGAAGGTGTACCCTAGTCCCAAATAAGAGAGTTTCTATTTCTGCCTGATGGCTCCCATTTGGGGAAACTGCTGATCTTTACTACTGCTTTCTTTACTACAGAAACAGCCTACGGACAAAATGAACAACAGGTACTCATAATCTGCAAGAAGGGTATCAAAATCAATTTCTAGCAATCTCAGCCTAAAAACTGCTGTTGGCAACAGTTCACGCTCCAAAGAAATTGGAACACATTCCAAAATACATTCCTATCCTTCTTAAGTTTACATGTTTGATTACATTTAATGATGTCACCAATGCAAACTACAATATGAACAAAAGTCTCATTAAATAACAATACTTTTTAAAAAGAGACACCAAAACCCCAGAGAAAGTATTTGTGTTTACAAACTGCCTTTTTCTTTAACATAGCTCCCTCTCAATTCCTATCTCCTTTTCCCCAGATTTTTTTCCATACTGGTTCTCAGAATGCTGACACATCTTCCCCCACCCCAAACTGCATGCTACTAGAAAACAACTGAAGCTCTTGTTTAAATTCCTGGAGTCTATCCTATGTCTTTTCAGTACAAAACTCCTCACAGCACAGTGTCAAAACAATCACAATTCAATATACAAGAAGTTTTCCCCAGAAAATATTTGGAAAATATGCCATGTTGCAACTGCAATTTGAAACTTAGTTCACAAGGGAAAGGGTATTAGAGCTGTCACATTGCAGTGAGGAATAGCCTATTTTGATTCAACACTAATCTCTTGACCTGAAAAAAGGCAGCTTTGCCAAAACAGACCTTTGGTTCAGACAGGCATCCTTTTGAAAATGCCTAATTATCATTCATCTTTAGTGTTCATCACACGACCCAAAAAAAAGGGAAAAATTTACATGCAGGCCTTCCTTGTACATACAAGGAAATATCAGTACTTTTATGTTTCTCTGGAGACATCTATATCTTTGAATTTATGGGACAGCATGCATTTACATTGATCAGGATTTAAACATGCAAATTGAAAAATGTTAAGAGCATTAAGTCACTGTAAAGGTAGATGTAGTATAGAACAGTAGGATAACTACACATCCTGCGTACACATGTATCCATGAAGCTACTGTTGACCCAGCATACTGTTCTGTTCATCTGTTTGATTACACTCTGCTTTTCCAAAAAACACCACGCTTTGTCAGGGCTGCGGTACAGCGGAGCTTGGGTCAGCATTTCCTCATTCACAACACCCGTGTAATCAATTGCTAGGACGTGGCCTTTGCTTTGGAATTATACATTTCATATACTTTAGATCAAACAGTGCACTTCCAAAATTAAAATCTTCAAGAAACAGCTGCTGTAACGTTTCTTTGCCCTTTCCATTAATGTGCAACGTCATCTTAAAAAAGCATGCTACAGTAGTATTTGACCATTTCAAAGAAATGTAGCCAGGTAATCAAGATCATTCCCTCTTCCCAAGAGACAAGACAGCTTCAACACCTGCTGCACACATGTCACTGTGCCCCACTTGAGACTAATCAATTCTATTACAAAAGCATAATCTTCCAGCATTGAAAGTGCCAGAAGAAAAACAATACTAGAAGACAGAACCTATGAATGCTTTGAAGTATAAGTGTCAGCAAAGGACTTTAAAGTGGTCTACATCTGTATTTTAAACACATACTCACTTTCACAGGGACAGCCACTTGGAAACCTCAAAGAAGGTACTGTGTGGTGGTTATTGCTTCTGAATGAGAAGGACAAGAGCCTTCAGAATAACTGGCAAAGCCACTGCCCTTCTCCAGGCACGGAGAGATCTCCACCAGAACAAAGCATAATGCAAGTTCCACTGGAGACTGCTCCAATTAAAAAGTTGCCTTTATAGAATGGTAAAGATAGGCAAAGTGCTTCAGGACTATTCCCTCTTCAATCAGAACATCAAGCAAAACTACTCTTAGCACTCAGTTGCACCCAAGTTGCAATTTTATTCATAAAAATGCCTTAATGCATTCTGGTTTCAGTATTTAGCCTTCAGAAAAAAAGGTTTTCTTTGGGTGTTGTGTTTTTCGGAGAACAGAGTGCTTCATTTTGCACTAATTCATTCTATTACTGAATTAAACTTTGATGTGTATTGGTCTTGACAAGTGCTTCATGCGGATTGTATTGTGTATGATAGCATAATCACTCCCCTTGCATTTCACACCAGCTGGCTGATTAACATCATAGATTACCTGCAGCACTGATGGCATGAGGGAATCACTGCCCTTCTGCAGGCTAACCACTGAGCATGCATTTCAGAGAGGTGAAGTGTAAAACAGAGACAAAATAAAATGCCTAATTCCTTAAGCTTCTCTTTCTTGCTGCCTGTTGCTGCTATAAGGGTTAAAGGCACATGTGCATTTGGCTGAAACACGTATTTACATCTCAAGATCCTATTCTAAGCTATCAGCAACCACATGACCTGATTTCTGTGTCAATTAACTACAAACTTCTGCTTTCTCTTTCTGTGTTTTCAACTTTTAACACAACGGAATAAGGAATTAACCACATGCTTCAGGCATTTTGCATGAGCCTGTTGTTCTGGGTTATGACCTCTCATGACTGTTTTAAAAACTCCTGCATCTTTGCAGACACTCAACCATTTGACCACAGGGTTTCAAAGGTTTTCAAAGAACAGGAATTTGCTTGAAAAGTGCAGTTTACAGTGCATCAGTGGACTATGATCTCCCCAAGAGAACATTAAGGATCAGTCACATGTTCATTAGATACCCCTGTTGCATCTATAGTGCTCTATAACCTAACCACCATAGCAAGACAGGGGCTATTAGTCTACAAAGCTGAAGAAAAGTATAAAGAACCTGCAAATGAATCTTACTGATTAACTTTCCTCATATTTAGAAAACTATCTAATCATTTGTTTACGATCAATCAAGTGTAGGCAAAAGCACGGCTAATACTAACATGTATAGTACAAAAATGGTCCTTTATTTTAATATAACTCTTCACAATTTTAACTAGCTGCCAATATTTACAGCTGGGTGGCGAACACAAAGTATGTTCCTGACAAAAGTATGTATCAGATATTTTACCAATTACTTTATCTAGCAATATACTCTCAGTAAGAACAGTCTATCTTCAGAGACTTCAAGAATTTTCAGAAAGTTGATGTGACTATAACTACAAATGCATTAAGCTACTTCCATATAAATTTATCCTTGAGATGAATGAATTCCTCTCACAGCTAATTTTTAAAGAAGAGGCAGAACAGGAGATGTTTGTCCAACAAAACAAGCTATTAATAAAGCAGAGACACAAAAACACCTCTCCTCAAAAAAAAAAAAAAAAACAAACACAAAAAAACCCCAACCAACCAACCAAACAAAAAACTATCAAAAACACGGAGCAGGTGCAAACACTCCCAGGCATACTGGGAATTACAACTGCCACAACTGTTCTCGCAGAACATAAATAATGCACTGTAACTGACCAAAGGAATATTCTGACTGTCTAGTTTGAACTTCTTCCTACACTTTTGTTTCACAAGTCACTTCCATCTTCCAGTCCAAACATGACTGCTGAGTTTTTACAAAAACTGCAGATTTCAATTACAACTTATAATACCAGAATCTAGCACGGCACCCGGCTAGACAGCTTACTGACTACTTACCACAATGCAAAATTCTAAGGTTATTTTTAGTTAAATTTCTCCAGCTCCAATTGTAATTTTCAGCTATGTTTTGTGGGTTTTGAAGAACTGTCTTCCGTATAAAATTTTTTGTCTACATAATATATAGTTATAAAGATTTCCTTTGTCTTGACTTGACACACCTAAGTGGCTTGATATTCTTGCACCTCTCACTTCCAATTTATTTTTCCAGTATTCATGGAATACTGGAAAAAGACAAAAGATTGGAAAATAGCACAAGGCTACACAGCTGAACCAGATGAAAAGCTCAGAAGACTCAGTAATTCCTCCCCATGAATCTATCACTTCTCTCTACGTCTGGTACTTAACAGAAGTGACATTGGAAAATTGAATGGTAGCCTAATGTTACTGAAGTATGAAAAATAACACTAGGGGAAAATAACACTATCAACTTGGCTTAATGTAAAACTCTGTCCTTAACCTTTGCAGACGTGATCCTACAGTTAGGGCTGCAACGAATTGTGCACCAGCTTCAACACACATCATTTTTTAGGACATTTTCAAGTAAATCAGTTCAACATCACTGGAATTAAAAAACCAACTGCTTTAATGCGAGTACTTATAGAAAACCTGAAGTACTTTCCAACCAACTGAACAGAATGGAAATGCAACTTTCTGTATGGCACTAAAAATAAACCCCTCAAGCTATGCTTACACACTAAAGGTAATTACTGTGATCATTATTTCTGAAATCCAATAAATGCCACAGATTAGCTCAGCTGGTTACAGCATGGTTCTAATAACACAAGGTTGTGTGTTTGGTCCCCATATGGGCCATTCACTTATGAGCTGGATTCAAGGATCCTTCTGGGTCGCTTCCAACTCAGAATATTCTGTGAAATTACCTAAAAAACCCCATTTTTACCATCATACTCTGGCCTCACATACACCCTCATTTCAAATACTAGTATGGAAATGTCAGTAATGGAGGAAGAAGGAAACGATCCCCAGAGAAGGCGGATGAAATCCATCTTTCCAGAACAGCAGCCTGGCTTCATTCACTGAGGAAATGAAGGTGACAGCATCAACCAAGACACTGTAGGGCCATGACAGCAATTTAAGTCATCATCCATAACTCAGGCCTTAGAACAGCAAAACTGCCTTGTGATGCTAATTCTGACCTACTGTTAATTTCGCACCTCCAACAACAGAAATCATTCAAAGACACTGACATAAATCAACAGCTTGTTCTGTGAAAAAGCAGGCGTCACCTTAAGTGCATGACCTGAGGGTACATGTGTTTCATAAGACAGCTGAGACTAAACAACATTAATGTAACTATTACTTAAGCAAAGACAGCCTACTGGACATGATACAGTTTAAGACACAAATAGGTGTAAGATACCACTCTACCTAGAAAAGTCCCACAATGAAAGACCAAAGGAAATGGTCTTTCCCTTCAAAACCAGGAGTTCCTACGGCTTTCATTTCAAGGCCAGAAATGCCCTATGTGCAACTGACTTATCTATACCTAGAAATCTGAAGTTATTTTCTACAAGTGCAAGGCACGGATATTTCTTTAGCTTTAAGGCAATACATGATGCAATTATAAGTGGGTATATTCAACAATATAAAGACAATAAGCATATAAACTTGGCAGTTGAATTTCAAACTCAGAGTCTTGCTGTACTGTTTTATAAAAACCTTAAAATACAGGGGAAAGTAATTATCCCTACTACATGGCTGACCCTAAAAAGGGACTGCATGAAGTACGCAGGTCCAGAAAAACAGTACTAGAACACCAAAACTGTAGGGAATGCTTAACTTTATCCGTTCTTTTTCATGCCAGCCCTGGAGTAATCATTAAGTCTGGCACCAGGAAGGAATTCCTCTAGAGGCATACTGGCAACAACCATAGCTGCTTTTGTCCTTTTTCTCCCTCCATTTAAGCACTAAGCATAGATAATCTGTTCAGAACAGCTGGCATGTCCCATTGATACAAGTTTGTCTCTAACTGCAAATGGAAGGAATGCCTGAGACAGAAATATAGATAAAAAATAGCTTCATTCAGTTAAGGTTAAAAGAATCTAACTTGCTGTTTTCTAGAGATGACTATAAATTTTTATCAGGAAAAAATTCAGAGTGGTTTCCAAATTAAAAAAAAAACAACAAACCAACATTATTTAACACCTGATCATTAGTTTGCTTATGGCAAAATGGTAATTAAATCTCTCTTAATTAGTCTATAATGATTCCTTTGCTAACCTCAACATTTAGAATTAAGCTTTAGATGAGGAGCAAAGCATTACTAATAAAGATCTAGGCATAATCCATCAGGAAATATATTGTACTTTTTCTCTGTATCACATGACCTTGTAAAATGGTACTTCAGTTTAACTTTCAACACAAAACTCTATCATTCTAATCCAGAAAATGGTCAAAATACCAGTAAGAGTGAAATCAAAATAGACTATCAGCCTGACCCAACATTAAAAAGTAGTATACAACAGAGCAAAGTACTAGTGAAAACCTACTAAGAACTACTGCAGCAAATCCATGTTATCCACCACGAAACTCCTTTATACAAATGGTCCATTTAATATGCTAGTATACATTTAGCATATAACAGAAAGGATTGCAAGAATGCTATTAGGAAGAGCTTTATCACATGAATGAGGCTCATTTCAGTACCGCAAGAGGTTCCTACACTTAAACACTTTAGATTCCAATAGGTGGTTGAGGTACAGAGATTACACAATAAATGTGGAAGGTACCCAACTGAACACAGAGAGTACCATTTAATTTCTCATCAACATCATACAATAAGATGACCAAGAGAGACCTGGATCAGCATGAAGCAAAACCACAACACATTCACTAACTTTATTCACTGCCCTGCCTTGCCAAGGACCTCTTTGGACACTTCTTCCCCATGACAATGCCATTGTATTTCTACTTCACGAGAAACTAATCCTTGACTCTAAAAAACTCTAAAAAAACTCTCCTCCCCCTTTAGGAGCTCCTAAATATCAAAATGGAGGAAATCTACTAGAAATGTTTGTTTTGGAACATGCAAATTATGCAAAGTTGCTTCACCTTGAAGATAACCAATAGGATATGAAGATACTGAAAATGGTAGCTCACAGGAAAAAACCTGATTCTATAATCTCCATGTTGACAAGGCGTTGGGCTCCATCACTCCATCAAGCAGTAGATACTTGTCTTAGATTCTTCTACTTGACTGCTTTCATCAGATTAAGCATCTGGGATTTAATTTAAGAGTTTCAGCTTTATTAAGCTGTCACAAGAGCAGCCCTACTCTGATAACAGTAGCTGGTCTAATTATGGCCTGGTTTAGGGTTGACAAGTACAATGATTCATTCATGGCACATGAGAAGCAATAAAAAGTTGTTTTGCATTACAGCTTTAAAAATGTAGACACTTTTTTCATTTAATTTGTCACTTAGCTTTTGCTAAGAGGACTGTTAAATTGCAGTAAGAGGCAAATGGGGCTTTCAGTTTAAATGCAATCCCCATATTTAAATGATCTGTAATGGCACAGTGCTCAAGTGGGAACACTATTGTTTCACAGTGGGCCCTGATGGTGACATGTGACTTTTGTATTCAAGTCCTCTAATATCCATGGGGCTAAAGGGCTTCCAATTTCATTTCACAGCCAGAAGCCTGCAGAAAACACCAATTAACTTGCAGATCCCATTTGCCGACAAAACAGTCTCTTCCCACTGTCTGGCAGTGCTCAACATTTAATTCCAAAACAGAGCCTCACAGCCATCACGATCCCTGGGCTGGAGTACAAAGTCAATTTTCCCCTTTTTTAGGGAAATCTTTTTATTTTTGATGAGAACAAGCAACTTTTACTTTATTTTTCATGGGTAAGTATTAATGACTTGCCCATCTACCAAGATTACGCAGTCCATTTTTTTTTCTCTCTAGACTACAAAGAAAGCTTTCCTTCAAATGAGAGATCTCAGCTCAACAGGCGTCAGGAGGTATTTACTTTGCATTTCCATATTCCATTTTACCAGTGCAATTTAATTAAAAGGCAAACAAAGGGGCTTCAGATAATTAATCACTAAGACATCCTAAACTCCTCAACCATGGTCACCATGAGTCAAACACCTAAAAAACAGCATGTGAAATTTATATACTAGGATACCATTTAAACAGCAATGTGAAGAACTCCAGCTCTGCTTTTAACTCTGCAAAGTGGAATTCATGTATTACTGTGGCGAGTTGGAAGTAATCACCAGTGCATCATTGAAATTGCATCTAAATTCTCCTAGCTTGAGAAGTATCTGAGCAAGCCTTAGAGCTTTGACCTGTAACCTTTCCAATAGTATACCCCTGACATTCCATGAGTAGCACACAGCTCATCCCATTCCTTGATGTAGAACAGGAAAATCTGCTAGACAATTATTATATTTTACTCCCTATCTAGGGGGTTTAAAAAACAACTACTTAGTTATGTGGAAGACCTTTTTTTATTAACATGATGCTTTTGCTCAAGAAATTAGGACTTTGTACTAAAAAATTGCCAGATTCATACTTAGACCTAAAGTATCTCATTTGGAGGCCTTGAGTGGACGTTTCAGTGATTTTTAGGGTTTTTTTTCATTTTTATTTTAGGTGTGCAGGATTTCACTGTTGTTTTTAAATCAGCACCTTCATTCAAACCCAAAATGACTTCTACTGAAATCAGCAATTTACCATAAACTTGAACAGGAACTATGATCAAAGCTCAGCATGTCCTTCCAGTATCCTTGCCAACACCCAATGCCAGGCAGGAAGCATCACTTAAATTCTAATGAAAGGTTCAAATGACCCAGTGAAAGAGCAAAGCTGAAGTTAAATTTAAGTATGCTTAAAAGTCTATGCCAAGATGGAATTGACAAAGTGGCCATATGCCTAGCAGTTGGCACACAGCAAACCAAGGCAAGCAAGAGAGCCTTTATTAAGCAGAGTCTATATTCACTTACTTTGTATGCCCTAAAATTCTCCCTAACTAGAACAAATGGCTACCACCTGTGACATACATAAGAGTACAGCTAAAAGATTTTTTTTCAAAGACATACATATATATGCCTCCTCCAGATTATTCTAAAGAGGTAAAAAAAACATTAAATATGCAGGGGCCTGTGTCTCACAACCTCCATCAATATTTTGGTTCTCTGACACTCTAGAAGATAACAAGGCAACATTGCTTTGTAACACCATGATAATATGATTCCTTTAAACTCAAGTGTCTGAGTTACCTCCTCTACTAGAACAGATGATACGTTGCTACCCTGATTTTCCCTCTGCAGTCTGCTACTGTAACTCTGGTCTCCCTTAAAATCTACTTGAACTTCTTGTACATTCACTTTTTTTTTCCTTAAGATGCAAGTTACACATGGAAAAAGTAATGTTTTATGTGAAAACAGAGAAACTCAAGTAAAGTAAGATCCTAGCAAAAACACTGCAGAAGCTTGTAGCCTTCACATCAGGTAGGAGTTAATCTGGAGCAATTCACACAATTAACAGTGTTTTGGAGGCAACTTGCTATGCACCAGTGGAAGGAACCAAGATATCCTATCAGCAGAGAGAAGAAATAGACAGTTTAGAATCACAGAATCATGGAGATGGAAAAACCAAGTCAAGTTCTACCTGTTGCCTACTGCCACCCCCAGTGCGACTGAAGAGTATTTGCAACTGAAACTAAGGTACAAGATCAACATATTTTGATTCTCTTAAGAGGTCTCAGAGCAGTCCAGAACTGAAACAGTATGGTCAGCCTCACACTGCAAACACAGCAGCTCAGGCAGTGGTAAGGCTGCTTTTTGGAACTGACATCTGGAACTCTGATTAAATAGAGGTAAACTAAATTCAATTAATCCAAAAGAATTTATTATTTGATCCTGCAAACAGACAGATACCACCTCCTCTACCTTCAGATAGGTGTTGTCATGAAAATGATGTTAAAGAAGACTGATGAAACAAGAGGAGCCACTACGAAAATTTTAAAAAAACTTTTTTGTTTATTGACAGCATGTGGCAAGACTGCTACAGGTAACAGATGGAGAACACATTTCTGCCTCTCCCACCACCTACCAACTCGACCCACATAAGCAATGAAGCATGAGACCCTCCAGGTTTCAGTATCATGGGATACAATTTTGTTCCATGTATGTCCAGCTAGGCATGTGCCTTCCTTGGCAAAAACTGTTATTTTTTGGCAAAAACAAAACAAGGCATCATAAATATGGTGGTTAAACTTGCAGTTATTTCTAGACTACAACAGAGCTTTGCATGATACGACATTAAGGATTCTGATCATCACAGTATAGATAATTAGCAGTTTATTAGCCTAGTGCTTCAATTACAGCGAAAATAATTTTTGCTATACAGGTTATATCCAATCTTATCCCACCAGATGGTAGCTCATTCAATCATGATCATTTTTGACCTCCAAGAGTGCAAAAGTTAAGTTTTGCATTTGTGACTTCCTTTCTAAATGAAGCATATTACTCTTACTTGGATTTTATTTCATTTAGCTTGATTTTGGACCTTTAAATTACATTAAGAGCATTATGATATTTGCTCTCTTCTTTACTTTACTTACATAATGTCTCACAGGACATCACCTGTAAACTTTTGCTTATTTGTTACTAAATGTTTTTATGTTTTCTGCCACATAAGTCAGACATAGCCATATCAACCAGAGCACATCAAAACAGGCTTCTTTAAGTCTAGACTTGAAAAGCCTTTTCAGAATGAGAACACAGGTTTCTACTCCAAATTCCATGAATCACAACGCAGTTCCATTTAGGCCATGCGTGTCTCCAGTTTGCTTTAGGAAAGCCTCCAAGACACCTGTAGTAAGGTTTGGAATGCTAAGACAGACATGTTAATACATTCACTCATACACTCAGTGAATTACCTCTCAGAGGAATGAATTAGATTTACCACTGTATTTTAAATCGGGTTGTCTTTATTATCCCACACACTTGCATATCTACTAGTTAGTAGTTTCTTACAGCACTAGATATCTAGGAAAGCAATGCCTGTCGTTACTTTCTATCTTTCCTCTCATGGCGCCATCTTGAAATACTGTTGACATTCCCATTCAGATTGTATTGATTTTCCCTTCAGATAACACCCTGTATCAATAGAGGCTGAGAGGGATTTAAAGCAGCCCTGCAGTGAAGGACTTGGCGTTACTAGTGGATAAGAGGCTGGACATGACCCAGCCATGGGCCCTCCCAGCCCAAACACGTCCTGGGGCTGCATCCAGAGCAGTGTGGGCAGCAGGGGAGGGAGGGGATTCTGCCCCTCTGCTTTGCTGAAACCCCACCTGCAGTGCTGCATCAGCTCTGGGGTCACAGCACAAGAAGTATATAGACCCACTGGAGGAGGTCCAGAGAAGGACCACAGAGACGACAAGAGGGACAGAGCACTGGCCATAAAAGGAAAGGTTGAGAGAGTTCAGGTTTACTCAGCCTGGAGAAGGCTCTGGGAAGAGCTTAGAGTACCTTCCAGTACCTAAAGGGGACCTACAAGAAGGCTGAAGAGGGACTTTTTACAAAGCCTGTAGTGATCAGACAAAGGGGAATGGCTTTCCAGTGAAAGCTGGAAAGTTTAGATTTGGTATTAGGAAAAACATTCTTTACTGTAAGGGTGGTGAGGCACTGGAACTATCTGCTCAGAGCAGCCACGGATGCCCTATCCCTTGAAGTGTTTCAAAGCCAGGTTGGATGAAACTCTGAGCAAACTGGTCTAGAGATAATTGTACCAGCCCATGGCAGGGCGGTTGGAACTAGGTGATCTCTAATGTCCTTTCCAATCCAAACCATTTCATGGTCCTGAGATGAGATTCTAATAGATTTTGAAAATTTCTGAAGTAGTAGCTCAAAACTGTATTAGTGAGGTCCTGGATATCAGTTCGAATATACCTTTCCCATTTCAGCAATGTTAATTGTTAGTCTTCTGTATTTTGTCTCCTTTCTTGCTCAGTAATTGACTTCTCTAACTGTGAATCGGTTTCTCCCTCAACCTTTCCAGCTCAGCACTAGAGGCTGATGTATTTCACCTCACCAGTATAGCTACATTTCCACTTTTTGCTTTACTCCTTCTAGAGCCTCTAGTACTTAAGTGTTGGAATTGTACTTCTTTTACATCATGTTCCCTCTCTCTTCCAAATGCAACTGTCTCATGCTGTAGGTCAGAAATTTGATTTTACTCAAACTTTACTGAATAAAAGAAAACTGCAGGAAACTCTAATCTGCTCAGCCTAGAATCACAATAGAAGTCTTTCTCAGCTCCAAATATACAACTGCTTCTTTATTAAACATATGAACACCTAAATGAGTCCGTGAATTTACCCAGTTCATCCCAGAGCTGCCTATACTTGTCAGTCATTGTAGTTCCTTGTTGTCTCCAAAGCGACAGACGAGGGTCAGCCATGAACTGTTCTGTTATCAACGTCAACATGCGAGCTCCATTTGAATCTCTCATTTTTAGCATCTCTCGCACCTAGGAAACGAGTCTTTTAATACAAACTTGAAAAAAGCAAATAAATCGCAGTACAGACAATATGCTGCAGTGTTAAATATTCCCCTTTTGCTAAGTTAGAAATGCAAGTCATGTGTGATGACAAATTTTTAGGTAGAAAAAACAGTCTGCCTTCCCAATTTTTGACAACATTTTGGGACCAGTATCCAATTGCAATTCTTCAAAGAACTTTTTGACAAGCAATCCACAGGTGTATTATACAAACTGCTGTAAGGTTTTCCAACATTTTGGGGGTAGGAAGGAAGAAGAGAACAGCAAAGCTGTAGAAGCTTGAAATGTTACTTCATATCCTTACACTGATCAAAACACACCAGATAGTAGTCCACTGCTGTACAACTCACTGTCAAGTTGCCATTGTATTCCCAAGGCTTTGTGTTATTTTAGAATAGCAAAATCTAGAACTTTGAGTAAGATGCAATCAAGTACAGACCAGCTTGGAGAAAAGGGAAAAGACAAAAGGTTCAGAGTACTCAACACACCTTTGCAAAAAGCAAATTGAGCTGCTTCCCTGATCCATGGTATCCACCCTGGGAAAGGAAGAGTTTAACCTGTTCTTGGACTTGTTCCTCATCCAAATGCCAGCAATTTTCATCATCTATGCTAGCACCTGCTGTTGGGTCAGGAGCACCTGCAAACAGCAAGAAAAGAAATCATTATGTTCTATATGAAGAAGAGAAGTTCTTGAGTCCAGGGGAGAGATTACTGCAGAGGGGTCTTTTGTGTCTTCTCCTTCTCTCTTTTGTGTTTTGGATGCCTTGATTTTAATCTAAACAGTCTTTAAAACAGACTTAAATTTCATGTCAGTAGTCCTAAGCACTTAGAAATTATACTTATGAAAAGGCATTTAAATACATAATACTCTCTTCTCTGACAAAACATTAGAATCAAGGTAAGGGTTTTTCTTCCCATCTCAGCAGCTACACTGGAATGATTTTACAAGGAAAATTAAGATTTTGAATTATATTTCTACCACTGTGACGTTAAAACCACTCTCCCCAAAACACCTGTGTAATTCCTGTACCTTCAGCAATCTTGCTCAGGTTTAAGTGACTGCTAGTGAGCGCTGCTATTGATGAACATGAGGAGAATCATCACCTTGGTGCCTCTGAGCTGTGATGGCTCTGCAAAGCTAAACAAAGAGTAAAAAAATCCCCAAACAAATCCAAAGTCTTAAAGTACTAAAGGCATTTCCATCACAAGTAAGAGCTATAGATACTTTAGACTATGCTGCTTTCAAGGAAGCATTTTTACATAGGCAATGTCATCTGCACAGAGTCAATGTAGAGCAACTCGATGTGAATCAGCCCAGTATCAACTGAAATGACTAGATTCACATCCAGCAGGGCTTTGGCCACAGATTGACATAACGCAGCTTTTGCAGATCAGACCAGTGATGTTCCCTCTCTTAAAGAATGACAAACTTAACTAAAACAAGTTCTTGCACCATCTAGTAAACTGAAATTTTCTGAAGAACCCTGCAACTCCACTGGACATCTTCTAAAAGGTCTTCAAACTGAACAGGCTGAAAAGTACTTATCTACAGTGTTGGACTCAGCTCAAGGTTGGGAATCACCATACCACATATCAGTTATTTTAAGCATGGCTGACACTCAAGTTGAATTTACATTTTAATTTTGAATTTCTCACAGCTGCATAATCTCTATCTCTATTATGTTTTGAGAAGATGTTATAGAAATGAATCATGTTCAACAATCTCTCTCGCTGAAATCTGTGTCCATGTTACCTTCGGAGAAAAAAAGAAAATACTGCCAGGGAAAGAAAATGACAAATTTCTAAAAAGCTGGGATTTTTTATAGAAATCCTAAAAACTTAAAAAACCAAAATAGCTTCAACTCTGTGATGTACAGGAGAAAACCCCATTGATTCTATTGATACAAGCCTTTATTTCACAATTGCAGCTTTGCCATGAAGGTGAAGCTTTTAAAAGCCCACAGGAAATGCTGAACTCTTTATTCAATGAAAATGCAAACAGAAGATTTAGAGGGTCAGAGGGATGTCTTACCTACAAATTGCTGAGACAGTAAACAAAAATATGTTCCAGCTCAGCAACTACCTAAACTGCCTCATTTTCACAGCCTAAAGCTGGGAACAATGCACTCTTGTATAAATACACACATATGTGTTTAATTAATAAGAAATCGTGTCTTTGGAAGTGTGAATAAACTCTCCTGCTTTCCACAGGAACACAAAAATGTCTCAGAAGACAGGAATCAAGCTCAAGACAGCACAAAAACCAAGGAATCAAAAATCTGCTCCTCTACAAATGCTTCCATCTTCAATTTACTTGTTTTAAAGGGCTTTCAATTCTGTCAGCTACATGAAACACATACTGATAAGTCTTTGGTTGCACAGAACAAGATAAAAAGGAAAATCAAGCCACACAAGAATAAGCAGTGCAGCTGTTGCACAGCCAGGTTTGCAGTATCACCTTGCAAATAGTTTTAATATTTTATTGCTCTAAAACACAAAGATGGTGAAGAGGAACTATGTAAAAGCAACAGTACATAAGATACACTTAAATTTGTTCCTTCCTTCAATAGAGATTTATCTTTAAATAATCTTGGTATGGTTATTTTCAAACTGAATTAAAAATAGCCCAGTATTCCTCAGCTAAGCTTCCCTATTTAGGGGATGAAAAAAAATCCTTCTGCAACTGTTTACACTTCATCAAAAGCTCACCTGTCATTTTGTGTTACAAGGTTAGAAAAGCAATACAGCTACGACGGATTCTTTAACAACGGGTTTCCTCTACAAAAGTAAGTGTGCCTGCTACCCAGGGTCACCAGCACTGCCTCCACCAAGGCTACTCCTGCCAGTATGACCCCAAATATATCTTAACCAGGAGCACAGTATCACTATACTCACACCACTGTTACTTACAAGCTGTTAGGCCAGACGACTAAAAGCTGAAGATGCCAAGAGTCTGTTCCTTATAGTCCTCTTCAGCACAATACATAGATATTCTGACTCAGAATGATTTTCTTTCTTACAAGATCTTACATAGGCAACATTCAGTATGACCAAAATTTTTAATTCTATAGAAATTTCAGTGTACATATAAGCAGCACCAGCTACAGTTGCAATTCACTTGTCTTTCAACCCTGTTGGCAGTCTTCAGCAACAGCTGTGGCACAGGGACACTGTGTCTGATCAGGCACAAGGTCCAGCCACCTTCCCACCAAGGCAGCAGCCAGGCAGCCTACTGATGCTGCTGGAGAAGCCTCAGCTTCTGCAGCTTATCATTCTTGTTTTTTGGTCAAGACATGACCATCTTCCATGTCTCTCAATTAGACACTTTTCTAGGCACTTTTCAAGTTCAGTAGGTTCACCTACACCCAGGTGACTCGTCTGGCCAGTTTCCTCTCCCACTCAAACAGATCATGGACGGGATTTCTACACTGGCATTTCTCTTCTGAAAACAGGAATGGGTGAATAGGTAAGAAACTATCTGAATGAGCAGGAGGAGGAAGTTGCCTTAAGGGCTGTGAGAAGCCCTAGCAGTAGCTGTCAGGAAGGCTCAGGCTCAGCGTTGAATAGGCAGAGCTGAAGGCTCAACTCAAACGCAGCAGCAGCTTCGCTCAGGGTGTGGCATGGCCCTGAACCAGCACTGGCAAGGCTTTGGCAGAAGGACAATTCTGCTGCAGAGAGGAAAGAGGAACATGAGCATCCCTGAATTTAAACTCTGCAGGGCAGTTTGGTAACAGGGTTAAACCCTGTCTCCCACTTGTACCCTGGGGATAAGTGTTACTCATGTGCTTTAGAGAGATGTCATGAGAATACATGAGTTCACATTTGAACTATGAAAGTGAGAATTCTGTATAATTATGCTAATAGTAAAACCTGTAACTAAAGTGTGTCAGTTTATAGACACTAAACTAACATATTAATCTCCGTCTCCCCATCCTCTGGCTTTTTAAACTTTTGCCATGACTGGTCTTTGAAATACACCGTACATCATGTACAAACATTTAAACACAATAAATAAGGTCTTCATAACCAGTATACAGACACAGCCATATATACTTACTCATGCTCTTTTACTATAATTACTAAATTGCAATCTTAGCAGTTAAAGCAGGAATATTGTGCACAACTGTTTGTGACACTGAACACCTAATGGTATTTGAAAACAGGGTAGCAGCCTCTTACATTTAGGGTCACAGCACGTTAAATATGACCAACTCCCAAGTTCTAAGAAGCAGGAGCATTTGAAAAATAAACACTTTGTTCATTTACACAGCATTTAAAAGCAACTGCTTTCAAGATGAGCAACCATGTTTAGAACTGATGCTGTACATGGAGAACTTAACCTCACAAAATAGATGCAAGTAGGAAGCAATGACCAAAAATGGACTAAGAAGTTCTTACATTGCCAACTACTAAGGGGCAGACCAACAGGGAGATTTGGATAAAACAAGGCAAACTGTTTCCCTGATCCTTACTTCCGCAGTATCAAAAGAGGTGACTTCAAACAAAACCATGCTGAATTATTCACTTGTAGCAATCTACACAGATATTTTCTTGAACTTTCTAATAAAAATGTCATTAATTTAAGTATACAAATGAACAGTAAATTAGTTACATTTTATTAAAAGTCATCCCATGGCAGCATTAAGGAGAAGATATGGAAAAATTATTATAAATAAAAAGCATGACTTAATGAGTATTATGTGAAGACAGAATGAAAGAAACCCAGCGAGAAACCAATGTTGCTAGATGCTGATTCACAACAAAATAGTGATTGATTTTAAAAACACAGTATACTCGAATTATTCTAAACAATAATTACACAAAACCAAAGATCATTAAAGTAATTATTCAGAAATATTATTATGTCTTTGATTCTCCAAATGATTCCAAGTTGAGACATAAGTCACATAACTTCAGGACTTTCGGGTGCACTATTTAACACCTGTTCAGCAGCTCACAGCACCAAAGGAAAACAGCAAATGCTATGAAGCAGTCAGTGACAACAACACAAAACATGAAGACTGTGCTAAGTTGCAGAGGAAAGTTAATTAAATCCCAACAAGTTTTTTAACTTCAAAAAATTCTGCATTCCCTCTGTACATACAGCCAAACATGCCGTATTACCTACTAACAATATCTAACCTCTCCTGCTAAAATCCACACCTCACAAAAATCTGCATCATCATACAGCAATACATTTCAAAACTTATTTGTGGCAGATAGAAGAACTTCATCAGTATAGATAAGCATACTTTATTTTAATTATTTATCTTCCACGTCTTTTAGCAAAATTTCACTATTTTCTATGCAACAAGTTTTATATTTATGTTTAGTGTCACTGAAAAAGCCTTTCCTAAAAATATTAATTTCATAAATTATTTTTCATGTTATTTTGCAGCTACCAGTCTTTTTATTTTTATATTCTACTACTTATTTATGTTTAATTAGGTTTCTTGAATTTCTCTAGTTTTGGCTACTCTTATTTATACTGCCTCCCCAGATCTGGCTCACCGAACAATTCTCATACTAAGCACTTTCATTCTTCTTTAAAGGAAATTCACCTGCCACTTCCTGCATTCATCTTTTGCAACTAGACTCTCAATCAATTTTGCACTTTAGGCAGGGCCATGTGAAAAATTCCATAACTTTGTGTAATGTTAAAGAAAATAATTTATTTTTATTCTTTTTACTAGCAGATCAGCAAAATATTTTATTCAGCCCTACCCTACCCCACAATATTCCATTAAAACACCCATCATTCTGGTTAATACATTAAGTACATCTAAACATGTATTACCTGTACCTCCAGATTGCCTCTTTGAACTTAATAGTTATAGGAACAATACTAGATATTCTGAAATTTTCTTTGAAAGCTTTTTTTTTTTTTTTGTAGATGTTTTCTTCTTGAATGCCTCCCCCAGCACTGCAAATATACATTACAAACTAACATTTGTTGAGAATGTGCCCGCATTTGCCTGGACAAACGCAGAAAAAAGTAGAGAAAACAAGGTGCCTGTCCTTCTGAAGACGAATGTACTTCAGCTGCTTCCTCTCAGACCCTCCCTCTTAAATTTGAATTCACCTGTGGATCTGTACTGGCAAGTGACTTTTATTCTAAGTTGGAGAATCAGAGAAAGGCAGAAAGTCTGGAGAAATTAATAAATTTCCTCCAAGAGCAGAGACTGCAACAGCAGCAGTAAACACTCAGAAAGAGTACAGCTTAAAAGGTAAAAATTAAGTAGGTTTACCAGGCTGTCCTTACATTAAAACCATCAGAGCCTTTTTCACTATGCACATAATGAAAAACCAAAGCTAATACAAGACTAATACAAAAAACAGACCTTCCCTCTCCCTCCACCCATCCCACAGCTACTTCGCTATTTCCACTCAAATTCTCATGAACACAGTATGGCCTTTGAATCAATTTACTGAAGTGAGAGTTTCAAACCTATGAAAAGGCAGATCTAAGATGACAAATCCAGATGACAAATCCAGCTGACAATCTGTTGTCATCCTGACTGCTCTATTCCTAGAATACACATTCTCTCCTACCAATGGTACAAAAATTAAAAGGGAGGAAAAAAGCCTCAGCTAAGCAAGACCCAAAGCTATATCCAGCTTCCTGTGAGAGCACACCTAAACCAAAATCTGATGTGAACCCAGCAGTTCTGTAGTACAAACACCAGGGAGGGTATCAGTATTAATACATGCTGTTGTCTTCAGTATGGATTACACACCGCAAAACTCCAGCTGAGAACATCAGGAACATGAACAGCTGTAACAGTGTCACATGAAAAAATCAGAACACAGTAACTTCTCAAAATTAAGAGGTGCTTTTGTGCTCTAAAAATATGAAGAGCGCTCTTGCAATCACCACCAAGTGAAAATAGCATGGCAAATACAGAAAAATATTCCCACTAAATCACTTGTCTCTCCTGAAGCAGTTAGTGACTAGCCAACATATTATTCTGATTTTAACAGCATCCTCTTATTTCTCCCTGCAGTGAGACTCAGTCACGAAGCAAGAAAGGATATTGCATCACTTGTGTCCACCAAGAAACTCAAAGGGGTTGGTTATTATAAACCTGTGTCAATACAAGTCACTTCACTAATTCCCCCAGTAACCTCCTGAAAGGTGGCCAAAGAGAGTCATGAATGCTGCATAACACAGGTTTGAGCAGGTGAAACATTATCCAATTAACTTTTTGTTTAAAGGAGAGAACTGATGATGTTTCATCTAATCATCTCTCTCATGAGCCAGCTCATAAGGAAGACAAGACAACTGTGGTCAAAGCTCTTCCAAGTCCCAGACCATTTAAACATACTATTAAATACTATTCAAGCACTGACTTTTTTGCATATCACTGAAAATATATGAAAATTAGAGCTACTACAGTGATCACAGAGGAAAAAAAAATAAAACAATGCAAGTCTTATATTAAATTAAACTGAAATTAAACTACCTCTAGGCAACATTGAAAATAATTTCCCCATCCAACTCCAGATTCAGAATTTCTCTTAATCAAAGCTGTTTCACGTTTTTCTGTGCCAGGTCTCCTCTACTTTCAATACACAAGTTTTTCCAAGTATTTCTTCTCACTTATCTATGCCTTCAAGTAGAATTTAATATAACTTCTCTTCAAACACCAGTTCAGTGAGGTCAGACTGTTCAAAGCAAGGCAGGTCTTCAGGACAGTTTTGTGCTACAAGCTCAACATCTGCAGCAAAGGAGGTATTATAGAGTAAATGGTGATCTTACATTCATCACCCTATGATATTAGAATGAGAAACATTTTATTGGTTATTTTTCATTGAGATTTCTGTCAGGTGTATTATTTTTAATCTAAGGAATTTGGTTAAAGATCAAAAGAACAGAATTACAGTATGAATCCCAGAAGAACACTTCTCTACAGAAGAACTCACTTTTTCCTTATAAGAACTATGTAATTTTTTAGTATTGTGAACACAAAATAATTCAGACCATGGTTTTATGTCTGTCTGAGAGAAAAGCAGGAAACTATATAAAGTCTTTTATAACCCAGTCTCCTTTGGTAACAGCAGTTCATTTTCTTATGCTTCCTGGATTTTCTACTTTGGCTCTTGGCATTTTAGTAGAAAATAGTCAATAAAGACATGTTGCAATCTCACTTACTAGGAAGACAGCAACAAATGGAAGAAACGTTTCAGTTTTTTGGATCATTTTAAACTAATCTACTCAAATTCTTTTTGAAATATCATAACTGATCACCAACCCAGAATAGGAAATAAAAAAACTTTTTGCTATTGTCAATGATAGAAATCTCAAATCTTTCTCCAAAACTACTTAATATAATAATGAGCAATGAGATAGTCTGACAGTAAATAGTTGATAAAGACTAACATGCCTATGATTAGACTAATTTACAGACTTCACATTTATCAAATCTGTAACAGCTTGTCATTTCTCTTACATTAGCCATAGTACAGCTAATACAGACATTTATAACACCTGTTCTTTGTGTCCCACCCCTGCCTTCCCCTTTTCTAATCACTCTTGACTGAATCTTCTGTACCCCTCTCTTACCCTAATTCTTCCTTACCCATTAGCTCACAAATACTCAGGCTGTTAACATCTCTCGTATGATACATGCTTTCAGCTCACAACATCCGAGAATGTTCCTCTACTGCTTAATGTCCTGCCAATCCTTTAGTTCCACTTCCTTTCCACTGTCACCATTCCATTCAACAACTACAGCAACTGCCTTGCCTCTGACCACATCTCCATCGCCCCAGTGCCAAAAAAGACCACAGCTCCTGAAATTCACTTTCTCACAGCATCACCTGTCTGTGCCTGTTAGGGTCACAGAAGCACAAGGAGAAAGTTTAAGCTGCAGCTAAATCCTGTTATTAAAACGACTGTTTTCTTTCTGCCTACACTATAACTAACATAGACATGATTTTCTTTATCTTAATATCAAGCATCTTGATTCTGTTTGTATTGCAAGTTCTTTGAGTAATGGTCATGCCTCAAACTTTTAACACAAGCCTGCTCCTGTCAATGAAAAAAAAAGAAAATATATTTTTAGATATTAGGTAACTTATTCTTCCCCCCTAAGTTGCCTTTATACTTACAGCCCTGGCCACCTGAGAGGAGGTTTCTATCAGGTGACCTTACAGGAACACAGGACTCTAATAATTAACTAGCTGGGTCACCTCAAACCCACAACTACCAACTCTCAGTTCAGCAGGGTCCACAAGAAAGCCATGTCAGAAGTCTCAAGTCAAACTCAGCACCCTTTAACAAAAACAAGTTGTCCACAGCAAAAAATAGCCATTAAAATCATGCACAGCAGAGAGAGCAGGAAAGATCAAGACATTAGCTATGCTGTAAATGCTACAGCACTAACAGGAAAAAAGCACTGAAATGCAGTTTTTATGTTTCTTCTGACATCATATATATATATATTTTTATATATATCTCATAAAAACCAAATCCCAAAACTTATTAGAACTATATTTAATGACTGAAATAACAGTAACATCCACTTGCTTTTATGTTTTGTTGTTAAAACAAAATTCCACAATCAAAATGTCAGAAAATTAGTACAAATAACAAAATAACAAGACACCACTGGTAAGTTGATAAAAAGAGTTCCTTTAAGCAACATGGCTATATAAAGAATCACTACTCAGTTTTCACTAGCTGGAAAACGCAAGCATGAAGCCGCTCACTTATTAACTGAACTGCAGAAAACATCAAGCTCATTGCTTGTGAGTTCTTTATTCCAAAGAGCACCATTTTCTAAATATCTTAAAATGAAAGTTCAGTAGAAGAATCCTTTATAGTAGACACCAGAATAATTCAGCACAGAAGACAACCAGGCAGGTCACACTCCTGAACGTACAAAAAAAAGCTCAAAACTTATGAGGAAATGAAACAAAAGGAAGGACAAGTATCAAACTCACCATGGACTTGATTGATTTCTGAATTCTGAGAAAGGATTTCATCTGCTAATTTTTGAGCAGTTGGCAAAACTTCTGTGTGGTGTACTGTGATCAAATACTGCACAAATTTTTGTAGTTGGTCTCTGTTCATTTGAAAGAGTGTCTCTGAAATGGGAAGATGCAGTTTGACCTGATCTGGCTTGCGGATCCGGTATAAAGAGAGTGCCACAACGTGGGCACAGTAAAATATGTCCTTGTTTCCACAGCTACAGGTCACTGAGGTAATCTTGCAACGATCAAAGCTGATAGCTACATTGCAAACAGTTTCTGGCTCCGATTGCATTGCAGGCTCTGTTACTGTGCCACTCAAGTGGAAACCTGTGCAGGAGGGGAAAAAGAGAACTTAATGATACGTGTGAAATACTGTATCTCATTATCAAGGAAGTTTTGTTAATGAAAAATTATACACCTCAAAGAACTTGCTTTAATTACAAAAATGATTAATCTTTTTTTCCATACATACCTCTTTCATCTCAAATAAATCAAAAGGGGAGAAAAGTTAGTTTACAAGCCTTCTGCCATACCAACAACATTCACAGAAGCTTGACAGCAAGAGAACTATTTATTTGGTAAGCGACAGTTGCAGAAGCAGACCAACATCCCATCAAAACCAACATGAAACTACTCAGTAAATTGGCAGCAATTTTCCAAAGCCCCCCACCAGGGAGCCTGCAGCACCTACCAGCAAATTTAAGCATTCTCTCAATAAGTGAGAAGGAAGTAGTGCACTCTAGTGGCATGAACTCAGGTTCTAGCTCAACTCCAGCTGACTCACTGACGAGTCACATATCCTCTTTGCTTTCACTTCTCCCTCCACTGAGCTCATGCTAATGCTCACCGTCACCCAAGTGATCCAGTAGAATGGCTATGTTTGTGTAGCATTTTGGACATGGAAGCTGCTGCAGTTACCAATACACAGCATGCCAGACTTGTAATAATCAATGAGACACATATGCACTGTTCCAGATGCAGTCTGCATTCTGGTCCTGTTTTTCCATCAGCATAATAAAGCACAAAGCAAAAGAGCTAGGTCTGTATGTATTGTAAGAAGACACGGTATATATCCCAAGCAAGATACTTCCTTCAGCAAATACACCACATGTCAGCGCAGCACAAGATCTCAAATGCTGAAGATTGAACCTAAACCCACCTGTCTGTCCAACATGAAGGCCCAGGCTCAGCTCTCAATGCTTTATCACTGAATACCAGAATAAGGGGGTTTCTTTTTGATTTTATATAAGCATGATATTGACTTCAGCTCAAGCATTAAATCAGAGACACAGACACAGGGCAATGAAACTGAATTTCATATGCCGCACCAAGCACTAGATTTGGGAAGTCCATATGCAATCTGAGATAGATACAAGTAAGGTGTTATATAACAAACACTTACAAAGAAAACAATATGAACCCACACTCCTCCAGTGTGAAAAAAATTATTTAATATTCTTGAAATATCAAAGAAGTGTACTGCAGGAAGCATTATCACATGAAAATTAGATACGGGGGGAGAGGAGGAAACAATATATACATAGCTCTAATCCAAAATATTATATCCCAAACCAGTTTTAAAAAGCTCTAAATCTTACAGGCAACAAAAAGGAAAATCCTTTATTTTTTCCATTTGTTTATACTGTATGTTTCAGAGCAGGTTATACAGTCACCATCACTGCAGTACTCTCACACTCTACCCTGAACACAGTCATAATGCATACACTAACATTGACTTTGCAATGGGATGTTTCCCAGGTAGTTAGGAGTTGAGGCTGAAGAGGCAGCCAGTCTGAAGTGCAGACAGAAGAAAGGCAGTGGATGAACAAGACCAGGATCAAGCAGTATTCTTGCTCCCACTCTCCCGTTGTTAAGAGAAAGGGAGTGGAAGTGCCCCTCACATCATGAGCTCCTTTCTCTGTCTTTCCTTTTGGTTTTTAAGTAGTCAGAGCATTTCTTTAAGTGCCTACTCCCAAAAAAAAGCCTTTGTAAAAGTTTAACCAGCTCTATTTATTTCTGGTTCATTCTCAGTAAGTGGAAGTTGGATTGGTGGTCCAAAAGAAACTGCATGTAAGATTATTTTAATTCCACTTTCCTGTGAAGCATACATAAAAAACCCCATCTATAATCCATGAGCTGAGGAAAAGTCTAACATCTGAACACACAAAGAGCCTAATCCTACTCCTTCCTACTCTTTGTAAATAGAGTAGAAAAATGCCCAATGAAAGCTTTTCTGTTAAACTGATGCAAAGTAATAAAAAACCAGCTACTCTAACAATATTACCACTTTCAATTCATCAGCATATTGTTCAATCATTCAAAAAAGTTAAAACTCTCCGGGAAACATGAAGGTCACCAGAAATATTCAGAGTTAAGAGCAGGCCTGCCCTTAAATACCTGAACTGCTTAGATACAAACACAGGTCATGGCTCCCTCTCCACTGGGGGCTTTATATTAAGAATTCATGTCAGAAGCACCAAAATTTAGAAACACAGACACTGGTCTAAACAATTACAGTGCTAATACAGTCACCTTACTTAACCTACCCTTCTTAACTTACTGGGAAGTTTAAACAAATTAAACACCTGCTGCTCTTGCAGGCTAAAGACATAGAAGCTTGTATTAACTCTCACACTAAGCATCCTACTCATGAAACACTGTTTTGCTCCTGTTTATATGTTTGTCTTTTTAAAGAAAGAAATTGTTGTTAGCAAATATGACCTTTAAAAAGTTTTAACCATATCAGAAAAAACAATTCAGGAGGTTTCAGCTCAGAAGCACTGGTAATGCTGTTATAATTTAACCCACCAGAAATCAAATGACACTGTCACCACTGACCCTCAGCACTGCAGAGTACTGAACACACAGCTTTAATTTTTTTTAGCCTAACCATCTAATATTCTCCTACTAACATATGGAAAGTTGGAACAGGTAAAAAGTTGATGCACTGTGCTTTGCTAGAAAGTATACACCAGCAGTAACTTACAGTATGTCAACAAGCAAGATGTTACACGCTCCTGGAAAAAGACAAAGGGACCTATGCGGGAATTCAAAGAAGATGACATTTCATTAACACATCCAAAGGAGCAGAAAAGGTCTCCAGCTAAAACTTGCAAGCCCTCATCCTAAACAAGTACTTTCCTCCAAAGGGAAAATTTCTCTTTTACCTAAAGTTACAGAACCTTTGCTAGAAATATTTATTAATTCCAAACAACTCCAAGAACAATGATATTTCAGTTTTTAGTTAGACAGCTCATTCATTATTAGCTAAAGGGAATAAAAGTGGTGCAGGCAGAAAAGTGTATTCACTACAGAAGCTATTTATAGAATAGGCACGTTTCAACTATTCCTTTAGCGGTGGCAGTTTGAAACATTTTACTGTTCTCAAACCAGCTTGTGATCAGTAACTCAAGCTCAGCTTGAGTTGAGCTGTCCAATTGCACAGAGACTTTGCACTGTGCAAAAATGTGTTTAGAAAAGCAGCTGAAGCACTAAGACAACGTATAAACTAAAGTTCTTTTACAAAACAGCTTTGCTTCTGTTGAACGCTCATTTCAAAAACACCTCAGTGTTATTTAATAGCCTATAAAATAGCATTCTCAGCTGTCATAGTTTTGGAAGGGAACTGTGCCAAAGTGCCATTAAGAAGAAAGCATTTAAAAGTCTGATTTTTATAAAGCAACTTTTGCCAAAATCTGCTAGACAGCATTCTGTTGACCAAAAATATTCTGGAACTTGAAAGCCACCTGATAATTGGAAATTCACACTATTACAATGCAGTACTTGCCAGCACAAGGATATATGCCTGTCGTAACAAAAACACCCACCACTTCAGAGTAAAACAAAAGCAAGTTCAAAGTATAACACACTAAGGAGTAGGAAAAAACCCCGGCATGTGGAGAAGCAGCAGCAGGTAGGCTTTTAGTTATTCAAGCCAGAAGCAAAGTTTGAAATACTGAATCTCACTACCTCATAGGATAAGTAGCAAAATTACTGCACCAAATAAGCATCACTAATGACATCTCAATTCACCTCTCAGGTCAGTGTTAAAAAGCATCACGCTTAACAGGCCCAAGTCCAAAGAGACATTTTGAAAACATATAGACCGAAATGAACAAGAACTATCAGAAGTAGCCATGTAAAACGCTGCGGGTGGTATGGTCTATGTCTCTGTGAATGTTCAGTCAATAATTCCAGGGGCTATCATTAAAAAAAAAAAAAAAAAAAAAAAAATTGAAACACATCCATCGATCACCACTGGGTATTTATCTTTCACAGAACATCTAAAAATATCAGAAATGGATTAGAGTAATACCCCAAAGCTTAAAAACAGTTCTCTTGATTAGCCTTCTGTCATTTCTGTCATGTACCTTTTAACAACATTGTCCATGCCTCATCCACTATGTACACACTCTCCTAAAATCAGGAGGTATACTACCAGCTGTATTTGGAAAATAATGTTCTCCTTAGCACTGATCCACCGACTCTTTTCCCAAGTATACATACTGCCTGCAGGTCAGGAAGACACAAGAGCTGTTCTACTTTCACAGAAGAGGCCACCAGATTAAGTTACTTACTGAGAAAAAAACAGAAGAACTTCTTCTGTTCTGGGAGCTGGGTAATTCAGTGCACAAGACCTATACAGGCACCTCCCCTGCATATAACTTTACATTGGTTATCAGAATTGTACTCTCTATCTTTAACAATCTTTAAAATAATTTGCAGGCCTACCAGCTCACATTTATTCAGACTGCTATATTACTTGGCAAACACATAATCACTGTGCGAAGTGTAAACACCTCTGTTTCATCTTGCCTACCTAACAACAACAGACAGAAATGCTTCTGGAAAGCAGTTTCCAACCCTGCCCATTAGTTACTTTTTCATACTTATATCAGTGGTTACATTTTTTTCCTCAAAACAAGCGTAAGTCTAAACAATATTTAGCTTATTCAAATGTTGTCTTTTTAGAAGTGGTTTTCCTTTGCAATGGTAAAGTAGCATCCTACATTCAGTTCTGTCTCAACACTGGAACACTCTAAGAACAGATCAACAACACGCTTTGAAATTATTACAAAATCAAAACTTTGCATGCCTCCTTAGCCTGAAGCTAATTTTAACAACTTTTTCATAAAACAGAGAAAACATTGATTTTAAATGAAAAATATTCACCCATCATATTTTAAACATGCCAATACAAAGATATTAATGAGTTGGAAAATAAAGAACAATACATAAGATGTTTACTGTTTCTGATCAATGCATAGGGTATGGACAAACTTACATTTTGACATCACGTACAATAAAATTAGTATCACCTCTGCACCCAAACACTAACAGAGGATCTGTCTCAACTAACCACTTGGATTCCACAATTCTCTTTCATAAAGATAATAATCCGGATTTGGCATTTCAGTACTTTTGCAAGCAAGACAATGGGAATAGCATTAAGTCCACACACAGAGGACACTGACAACTTGAAGGTTCACTAGCACTAGCACACTCCCAAAAACATGCACACTGCAACAGAAGAAGCCGAAGTAACTTGTACAAGATTTATTTGTCCGAGCACTGAGTTCAACAGTTGTATTTAAAAACACCTATCTTCTAGGTCTTCCAGCCCAAACCTCGAAGTCTGACAACTGTTCAACTAATTATGTCTGTTAGACAAAGGCCTCCACTAACCCTCCAAGCCAACTTTGATCCTATCTCTGATGCTCAAAAGTAGACACATATCACTGCAGCCCAAGCAGGAGCAATGGATGACTGTGTATAAATCCATCCAGATTACTCTTCCTTAAAAGAAGGAAAGGCTGTGCAAACAGCAAGTAATACAGGAAAATGCCTTCCCCTACCCAACATCTGTATCAGATCTGCACTGGTTTAAGACAGATGCAGACTGCCGCAGCTCACGCCGTCTGGAACCAAACACACACCAAATGAACACGGCCTGAAGGGCCTCTCAAGGTCTCACTGCTATCCCTGTGGTTAAACAACTTGCAACCCACCACACAAACCACGGAATGGCGTTCTCATCAGCACTGCATACACAGCCTCATATCACATCTCTGCAAAACCTGAAAGTTGTCTGCACTTCTACTCATTTTATACAGATATAGTCAAGCCCATTTTAGGCATCTGTAAGCATAAGGCTCTTAGACAAAGGGAAATAGCAAAACCTTGGTGTAAGAAAGAGATGTATTTAGAATGGTGTTTTCCAGACACCAGTAACAGAGCTTTCCTCTAGCACAGCGATGCTTAACTGTGATCTAGGATGCAGTGGCAAATGACATTTATGGCTCACAAAGCAGAAGCAGAGATGAAGCAGACAAGTCTCCTCTGTTAAAGGCTAAACACAGTGCCAAGAATCACTAAACTGTCAATGCTGATAGTCTTGTCAAGTCACAAGGCTAGGAATCCATGGCTGCAGGTCACCCTCTCTCAGGTGTACAAATCAAGCATTTTTATTGCTCTGTTTTTTGTTTTTTGTTTTGGTTTTGTTTTCCAGTTTTGCCATGTTGTTTTGTTTTCCAAGGTCATCAATTTGAAAGAAACTATGCTCCTCTATGCTATGAGTTTAACAGCTCCTCTCTCAGTACCACATATTCTGAGAACACAAAAAATCTCAGTGTGGGCCTGGAAACCTCAAAGCCGATGGACAGCTAAGTACAGTTTACTGTGAGAAACCAGCAGATAGGAGATTTATTTATATACGTGACATTTTTTCAAATAATATAACACACAAAGATCATGTGACAGTAATTTACAACAAGAATGTGAAGAAATAATCTTTGTAGAATGTGGGAAAATCAACATTTTGTAATTTAGAACACATGGAATATCGTAATCCTCAAACTTTTGAGGGAGATGTAATAGCCTAGCTGAGGTGAGAGGAACTGCATGGATCTGTCATACAGCAGTTTGCTACAGCAAAACAGAAATCACAGTCACCAAAACTATTCTGATGCAGAATAAAAAAACTGGAAATAAATTTAAGGCAAGAGTAACAAAAGGGTAACAAACACTCAAGAAAGCTGCAAGAAGTGTGAGCTTTTAACGTGCCACGATGTCCCAATCACCTACCTACTGTACACTTAACTGTTTACAGGTAGATTTTAATAGAATATAAATGTACACCAACATCACACTCAAGTTTACATTTATCCATAATAAAGGCTAGAAACAAGAGGTTAGGAGAGACTACTAATCTACAGTAGAACTTTGATAAACAAACCTTCACTCTGCTGGCAAACTTCACAGGCCCGTGTTTACGGCAAAGGGAAACGCTTGAGACAGGAGAATGCGCTCACAGTCTACAGGGAGCTGCACCCTGAGAACACACTGAGAGTGCCTAACAACAAGGACTGATTACAACCACTCTTCACAGGAGCAGTGCACAGGTATTTGTTACTAGCTTCCAAGGAGGAATTCACTCCTGCTGTGATGGGGAGAAGTTGACATCTTTCCTGCAACCACCAGGCAGCAGAGATTCGTCCCATAGCCCAAGGTATCCATCACCCAAGGCGATATCATTTCAGCTTTTATTACAACTTTGGATTTTAATCACATGTGTAGAGAGAAACTATTATTACTTGCAAGGGCACAAGTAAAATATCACATATAAGAAAGTGACTGCAAATGACTAAGAGCAACAAAACTGAGCAGACAACCTCTCATTAAAATATCCTTAAAGCCTAACAAGAAATAGGCTGCTCCTGCATTCAAAAAGGTAAATATTCAGAGACTTTCAGTTATTTTGAACAACTGAGAAGATCCCTTGCCTGTCAAATAGATAGAATGTGATTGTTTTTTAAAGTTACTATTTACTGCTTTATTGCTAACAGCAGAAGTTTTTGGTATTGTATGCCAACAGTAAAGGTTTATCTTCAACTACAAATCGCCTATCTCCACCAAAAGAAAATAAAGATAAATTAAATTACCTGAGACTGAAGAAAGCCTTCAGCAAGACCTACTCATTTAAAGGGGGAGAAAGAGGACACAGTATAATAACTTTTTCTTTTTTAATTCCCCTCTGCCCTATCCACATTCTTTATTGCTGCTATCACGTGTTCTTTGCTTAAGTTACACAGGTTATATCAGCTTCATTTTATTGCCCAAAGTTAGTGTCCATCCTAATTAGCAAAGCATTAGCAGTAGCTGTCTACATGTTTTTCAAGGACAAACTGAATTTGACTAACATAGGCCACAGAACAGCAAAAACCTCAACAGAAGATATGGGAAAGCAAGATGGAAAAACTGTGAAAATTACATTCTGTTTGACTCATTTGCTTAATCATCAGGAAAAACTGGGTCTTTTCTCACCTGGTAATGACTTACATTACATTACATGGTAATGACTTAATCCAGTTTGTATTTGTTAATTGGAAGTAAATAAAATCCTAAAAAGGAAGATGACAGAAATCACTGATATAAACTTTGAAAGAAATTTTTGAAGTACTAGAAAATTACTTCTTCATGTAAAGAGTCTGTCTGGATTTCCACAGCCATACTTATAGTTTGAAAAACCCAGCCCAGGATGTCTGAAACACAGGCATCCTGCAGTAAAAGGTACTTAGGTCATTTCAACAGAAAACATTTAACTGATTGAGCAATTTAAGATTCCACTCAGTTCAAATCTAGGCTATGAAAAAGCACAAGCCAATGTAATTTTGAATCTAAACGGACCTTCCATCAGGAAATGTTATAATTTGCCTAAAAGAGGAAACTACCACTCCCATTTCCATTACTAACTGTGGAATAAATAATTTTCTTTTGTTTAAAAAGGGAAGGGGGAAAAAAAAGAGCTCAGTGCTGCACTTGTGCCAAATGAAAAATGGCACTAAAAGTCACAGAATGTAAGGGAAACCTTTTCTTTATGGCCATTATTCTATTTTTGTAATTGTACACTAAATATTCACAATGACTAACATTCACAATATTTTACTGCTTTATTTTTTTTAAGAAATGCTGATGATCACTGCAGGAGTCAGATTGTTCACTGAACTGCTATTTTATCAATAATCAAAGCAGAGGAGAAAACAAAAAAAACAGGCTTTTAAGTGTAAAAACAACAGTCACTAAGTAGGACTTTTAGAAGGGCTCAGTTCATTTTGGACTATAAATTTTACAAGAGAAAGGTTTTCAGCAACTTTATCTGGTCACCAGAGCATTACAAAGGATTCCAGCAAAAATAATGAAGTACAAGAGAGTACTTCCTAAAAAAGCAAGAGAGAAAAAGCCATGAAAACCATAGTGTTGAAAGAGTTCCAAAACTGAAGTCTAGAAATCCACCAATATCACAAGTGAGTCATCCTTCCATGGCTGAAGCCAATACTGGTGAAAGCATTTTTTTTTTAGCTCTCAAGGGCCAACTGCAGTAGAGTCACAAATGAGGACTGAATACCAAAAAAAATACTGTGGTAACAATAAAAGTGTTTTAAGGAAAAGGTCAGAAAAGGTCACTTCTATCACAAACCAGAACATCCTTGATAACACTGGCTTTATAGCCTAAACCCACACAAGCTGACATCCTGTATGAAATCAGGTTCTTGTGGTTCACACTTCTTCCATACAGCTGCTAAGTTAGACCCTAATCCATTTCCCTAAATTGAATCCATTTCAATCATTATCCAATAAAATCAAATCAATATACAGTAGCCATAGCAAGTGCATCCCCTTGCAAAAGTCGACTGGCAAAGTCTTGCCATAGCAGTATTCCTCCATACCGAGGGGGAATACTGCCTCTCTCCAGACATCAGATGAAGAATTATAGGTTTCATGTAAGAAAAACAGATTTCCAAAGGCAGCAAAAATTTTGAGTGTAAGGTGCTCACATATCTGGTCACATTGATAAAATGGAAATGTGTGCTAGCTCAAAGGAGGGGGGGGGGGGGAAGTATGTTTCCAGGCCAGAATTCCTTAGCACTTTTGATTTCTGGGAGCTGTATGCACAGCAAGGACTTGGAACAAGTAAGGGTAGGTGTGTGCAGGTGGGAAAGCCCTATATAGATTCTAAGCAAACATGAGCACATTCAGTGCACGTGGCTGCTCCTCAAACAACACAAGACTAATATGCAATTTTCTTTAAGATGAAGTTGAGAAAACTACCCCATCCTCTAAAGCCACACACTACTTCTCCTTGAATTAGCAAGGCATAACATTCTTCTTTTCAAAAGCCAAGAAGTTTTTCAGCAATATTTAACTCTAACCTGCAGCCCTCAGAAGTTTAAAAAGTTGCACTTATTTTGACTGTTAATCAAAGGTTCTAAACAGTAAATCAGCATGTAACATGCATGCTATTCAAGCCTTCAGTAACATGCACAGGGTTGAACAATAAAAGACAACATAAGACCTTTATTTTCCTCATTCATGCCCCACAGTCACAAAACCATAAAACTTTCTAGACATCAACAATGTGATAGTGAAAAGTCTGGAAAAGAAGAGGGATGAAGAAAAAAACCAGAACTGAACAAGGAAGTAAAGCTTCCATGACAAAGTAAAGAAAGCAATCTGAGAAAGAAGAACAAATTTATACAGCAAAATACAATTTAATTTGTCATTTATTAAGCAAGTTACTGGAATTCTTCACATTTTATTTCAGTCTAAAGACCAGGTTTTAATAGTACATAAACTATCAGATCGACAAAAAAAAAAAAAACAAAAAAGCATGTCTGGTAACATACAACATGTCTAACTTTCACTGACAAGCCAAGAAACATCTTAGAACTACCTTTCAACAGAGAAAAACGAAAAAATTACACCACCACTACAACTTATTTAATTTTTATAGTGCAATTCAGGGAGACATAAAAATAAACTGACAGAAAGGATGGTAAGTGTCTCTACCAGTAAGCCAAGTAACAAGCTGTCTCCATGAGACTTCTACAGTTTCTTGGTGTTAATTTTTCCCTGGGCATCAGCTTCTGAGGCTAGGCCCTTCCCTGGGCCTAGCCTAGCATCTAGACTACAAGTATTTGTGATAAGCTGCCAGGTGGTGTACTTGTGGAGGTGTGGTTAATGCCTTAGTTTGTTAGATTTGGTTGCCTACTAAAGTAGTGAAGAGCTGGACTTGCTGATGAACATGATACCCAAACCACAAAAGTAAGAATACTGCTGAATGATTTGGTGACTCAACGTTGTGTGTTGATTTTACTTATCTCAAACCAGACAGCGTTCTTGTAGGGGTACTAAATGTCCTTTTACATGCAAGTCTCATGCCTACAGGGCCACCTTTTGCAATGATGAAAAGCTCTCTGTCTATGCTCTTAACTTTTAACATAACCTACCTAAATGTAATTGGGAGGGGAAAAAAAGGGAAGATCACTCCAAATTCTTCAAGAAGATAATGTTTATTCGGACTGTGAAACACATCCAAGTAATGACAGAGAATGTCAGAAAAGCTGAAAAGGAATAGGGCCTCTGGCATCAGTTGCTGATATAATTACTAAATTAAAGATTGTTTTCCAGCTTAAACTAAAGTAAGACTGAATTCAGTAAAGCACTGGATTATTAAACAACACCACTGTCACCTAAAGTTGTATTGTCACAGTCCATTTAAATAAATGACTTACAATTTAGTTTTCAGTGTTGCTCAATATACTTGGATTGAGAGAGTTACTACTATTTGAAGTAGTTCTGCATCACAATAAGGGACAAAAACAGAGTAGTTAAATTCAATATCTGGCCTCTCTTACAAAGAACCATAACCTGAAAACTCAGTTTAAGAGTATCAGTATCTCAGTTTTAGCAAAATAAACTGAAATACTTCAAAAGTCAGGCCCCTTACATAAAAGCAGACTGATTTATTTTCTTCATACTTGACATCATTCAAAAGAAATTTAAAGTATCTAGAAAGAATGTTCTCATCTTATCCCCTGCAACAACATCCCCATCCCTTTCTGCAAATGTCCCCTGCTGTCTCTGAGCAGAGTAATTTGAAACAACGCAACTGGGTACTGTGTCAGATTGTCTGGATCTTAAAATTACAATGATGCCCAAAACAAGTTCATCCATACCCTCTTCAGACAAACGGGAAATGTAAGAACTGTTTAACTAGCACTATGCTTCCAGAAAGTCAGTTATGATTTAGCTTCTTTCATTTGTTGAGAAATGGTTAAAATAAATCATTCACTATACCATGACAGGGTATGGAGCAGGGATTACTGTTTCCTACATCTGGCTTTTCCTGTTTACTTAGTTAAACTGGAGGCTTCCCCCACTGATAAGGAGTGAGACTGGTATCAGGAGCTACAAGCATTATCAGCAACTTCCTTAGAAATCTGTCTTTTCTCTCTGTCATCTGAATCTCTGGATAAGAATGTGCCATATGCCCTATATGGTATCCCCTCCCTTTTTGAATTCTCCAAGCAAGTCTTCAAAGCTAAATTTAAGATTCAAAGACTTAGCTCGGTCCTAACAAGCAATGTGGATATTTTGAGGTTAAATGGGGTCAGTTTCCTACCTAAACATTTAAACATTAGACTGACTGTTTTTAAAATACTTTGAGAACGTGTAACAATGCCAGCAATTAACCCGGAATACCCAGTTGGCCTCTGCTTACTCAGCCAAGAAAATCCTGTTTCTCAGAAAGAAAACTCCTAATTCTCACCTCCCCCAAGACAAAGCCCATGAGCTGTGCAAGTGCTAGAGGAATCTTTTCAATCTGTGACGAACATTAATCAGATCAAAAAGCACGCTCATAGGCTTTGAAAGAGGGATGAGGGAATTCATTGCTCACCTTTTTAGTGTCAATTCTCCTGTATGTGTTTGCCTAATTTTAGTTGATCTGCTGGTTGCACACATGGTAAGAAGCAGAAGAAAAGCAGACATCTTCCATCCCTGATGAAGCACCTAAATCAATCACCATCTCACCCTGCAATAGGTACTTCACATGCCACTTGTCCCTCTGCCACAGCAATTCCTCAATCTGAAGACAAATGGCTGAGCATCTGTGCTAGCTTTGGCACAGTTAATTTTCCTAAGAGAACTGGGCTGGCATGGGCTATTATTTCAGATTTGCACTGGAAACAGCATCAGTAACACAGCGATGTTTTAGCTGTTGCTGAGCAGTAGTCACACAGGGTCAAGGCCTTTTCTGCTCCTCACCCCACTCCATCAGCAAGGAAGCTGAGGGGCACCAGAAGCTGTGAAAGGACACAGCCAGGACAGCTAACCTCCACTGAGTATAGGGATATCCCATCCCATATGACATGATGCTCAGTATATAAAGAGATAGGAAGAAGAAAGGGAGGAGCCATTTGGAGCGATGGTGTTTGTCTGCCAAAGACACAGTTAAATGTGATTTAGTCCTGCTTTCCTGTGTCTGCCAAAGGTACAGTTATATGTGAGTTAGTCCTGCTTTCCTGGAGATAGGTGAACATGTGCCTGCCTATGGGAAGGGGTGAACGAATTCTTTCTTTCGCTCTGCTTGTGTGTTTGATCTTCACTTTACCTAAACTGTTTTCTCACTTCCACTCTCCTGATTCTCTCCCCTATCCCACAGGGAGCAATTGAGCTGGTAGGTGTGGCTGTGTGGGGCTTAGTTGCCAGCTAAGGCTAAATCATGACAACATCCCTCTTTATGAATTTACCCCCAAGAGCTCAGAAATGTTGCTCCATTACAAGTATATCTCAGCACATCCTGCTGGTTAGGGCTGCTGGAACACTCTACCCCTCCCCGATCCCCCCCCCACCCGGTCTCTCATGCACTATCGAGCTGAAATTAGCTATTCATTACATGTGAAGGAGTCTCACATAGAGCAGCACCCTGCTGCTAAAGACTGCTATTTTACATGGCAATTTTGCACTATAGCATCTGCTGCCTTACTAATATGTATATTTAATGCCACTGCATAATGTGCAGAATTATATGCTGTTCACTAACTGTTTGTTCAGATATTACAGGCTCGTAAGAAGCACTACTCCATTTGAAAAACACTGTAATTTTTTTATTAGGTTTTCTCCCTGGTGCTCCTTGTAACAGAGCCCCAAACAAGAAGGTCATGCACTACTCTAAACCAAAAACCCCCACAACTTGGTTGAGACAAGCTTCTAGCCTGCACTAGTAATATAATTTAGTTTATTTCCTGCGTCTCACTCCAGGCTATAATTTTACATTGTTCCAATATGAAGGAAACTAGAAAGGGAATCATATCTTGACAACTGGTCAGATATGTACTCACACTACTCCACGGGGAATATGAATACTCAGAGCAGTGGCCTTTGCAACAGATTTTGTTCTTTCTACTGAAAGACACTCAAAGAAGTTCCATCACATGCAGTTACTAATAATTTTTTTTTTACTGAGCAAGGGGAAAAATAATTTTGTTCACTACCTCAGAGGAAAAAAAAAAAAATCAAAGTTTTAAACTAGAGAGCTTAGGAGTCAAGTGTGGGATCAACATGCCAGGGGTATCATGTCCCACAGTAAAAACTTCATTATGCTCCTAGGCTGCAGTATGCTCATCTTAAGCAAATCCCATCGATCCTCCCCTACAACTAATTCAGGGAAAAGTGATTATGAGCACAGTTATTCCAGGTGGCAAAATGACTGTCCATCTAGTATGGTCGGCAGTAGCATTACCATCTATGGTTGCCAGCTCAGATTTCAACTTGAATTACATACCTCCAAAGCAATCAAAGTATAGGAAATGAATCTACTCCGCATAACTGAAGTGACGCCCTCTGGGAAATTCTACTTTAAATCTGATTTTGAGGAAGCGATAACCTGCTCTCTGTTGGAAGGCAAACATAAATTCAAAGCAAAGGAGATTACATTATTCTGAACTCAAGCTCAGCTAGGCATTTAGAGTTACACAGGTAGACATTTGCTCCAGGATTTGTCAGACCATTTTGATGTTAGAAGGATTTGGGAGCTGTAACAACACTTAGGTGTACCCACAGGATATTCTAGGAACAAAATACTAACCAGTCCATTCTCCCTGTTACAAGCTACAAATAAATCTATAGATGAGGAAGGAGTAGCAGAGACAGTCCTTACCGGCCAAGCGCAACCTCAGTCTAGTCATCTCTTTTCTGCTATGAGAATTCAGTAGTCATTTAGCCTATTATTTTGACATAAAAGGTGTCCCAAGGCTTTCCTAACTCTCCTTTATTTACAAAGTAGACAAGCTTCACTCGTAAGGACAAAAAGGACTCCAATGGACTGGGCCTTTCTACTCACCCAATACACACAAATGCTACTCTGATGTGCAACTCAAACTCAGCCCTGAGAATTTTGTAGAACCCCAATGCTTGAGAGCATAAAGGTACCAGGAGGCTAACGCAGGCTGCTGCCTGCGATGCACTCCTGATGAGAATAAGGATGGCAGAGAAGACTGTACCCAGAAGGAACTCCAGAAGCAAAGAACTAACAACTGCTCCTTATACACATATGCACACACGTGGCATTCGTATGCAAACAGAACAATGGGAAAATTCTCAGTTAATCTTCTATATCTTGGGCTTACTTCAGACATTATACAAAGTAATAAGAGTATTTTCATTCTGCGTGCTGCTACTGGAATACACAAAGTTTCTTCTTCTAAAGCAGTAAGCTATTCAAAGAACCCATCAATATCTCACAAAATGAGGCAATGGTTCTCCTATTGATGAGGAAGGACTATCATCACACCTTGACATTCATAAAGCACATGAAGGTGACCAGAGTCAGTTTCTCAAGTTATGCCAGATTCAGAAAAACCATAAAAATCTATTTCTTCTACCACAGGAATATTTAACAAAGACATCACCCATGCAGCCCCCATGAAGAGAAACAATTTGAACACCAAAATAATGAAGCAGAACCAAGACACTTCTAAAACAGACTAATATGTATATTTTTTAAATTAATCTACACAAAGTTCATAAAGCAGAAAATGAATTTGTTCTATTTTTGCATGGGAAATTTACTATGATTTTCAAATATCCCTGCCAGTGATAAAACTGTCTAGATAAAGAATTTTCTTTGTAAGAGTAAGCATGTCACCATCTGAACATTTTGTTTTGACAGGTCAATGCAAATTATAAACATTTTAGACCATGAAAAACAAGACAGCTAAAGAAGCCACCATTTAAATTTCTGGAAATATGCTGAACAAAAAAAGTAACTTGTCCATAGGAAGTAACCTGCATTCATAGGATCTATGGCTGTAATGAAATGGTGGTTAATTAAGTAAGGAATTAACACTTTTAAAATGCTCTACAATCTGACCAGGCTGAAACAAATACTACTATACTATATACCACTTGTAGTTATTCTTTCAGAGATCATATTGAAATCAGCAGTACATTAACCTGAAAACAAACTATTTAACCAATTTCTTTCCCTAGTGTAATTATTTTAAGCAAGTAAAAAAGCCTAATAAAGAGAGAACATTATTTTGAATTCAGAGCTCCTGACTGGAGCTGTCCAGTAAGAAAACACCTTTCTTGAAACATCTTTCCTGCTTACTGTATTTTAAGAGTAAAGAAGAAACAGAAAATTACTGCAATATCACTAAGTACCTGTGCCTTCAGTGACGTTATGAAGTTTATTTTGCTCCTTTCCTCAGAACTCGAAAGGCTTTGCTGGAAGGAAGGCTCTCATTCCAACGTTTGGATGCTGCATACCACTCGTCACTACCACTTCAAAGGGCAGAGAAAAAGCTTCTAACACACCAGAGACAGTTTGCTAATGTTTGCAGCAACAGAGTATTATTTCTACTCATAATCCACAAAACTTGTCTGCAAAGGGTGGGGTGGCCAGAGTGATATATTTCTTCCTCTATCTTGGATTGCACAGCATCCTGTTGAGAAATGATGGTGAGAAGGCCTGACAGCAGAGTGGGCTAAGCCACAGCCAGGCTGACAACTATACTGAAGAAACGCCTGCGCCCCTAGGCCCAGACAGGCATCAGGCTACAGCTGCCAAAAAACTATTTCCTATTTGGTGCATTCTGACAAGCAGAAGTCTGTATGGAAACAGTTTGCAGGGCAGACTGACCCACCTCAGATGAAGGATGTCTAGCACAGCAGAAGATGAACTAGCTAACAAAGAGAGGAAAAGAGTCCACACTGCCACTCATGGAGGAGAGAGCAGCACAACTTGTGAGTAATGTCAGCCCCAAAGAAGAGCAGTGCTTGAGGAACAGGCAGTCTAGACAGGATGGGGGCGGGGGGCACGCAGCCTGTTTGCTCTGACTGTTCCACAATGCAGACTTTTCCCACATCAAAAGGAGGGGAAGGGAGGGGAAAGAGACAGGCAGCCTTGCAGGAAGACCTATTTCACTTTTAAAAAAGACAGAAAGGAGTCTGCCACCATTTATTCATGCTACTTACTTCACGTCTTAGAAAAGGCGATCTGCTACTTACTAACTCAATAATTGTATTTTCCCATACATGGGTCACCAAGAACTGAATCCAATTCATTATCTCCCAGTAAGTCTGACTGTGTCTAAATTGATGCCAAGAACCTTCCAGTCTACAACTTACAGAAACTAAACAGAATCACTAAGCTGACTGGTTTAATGCATCATGGTAAACAGTTACCCAACAGATTAAAAATACAAAGAGAACAGCAAGCTAGGCTAAGGATCTATGCTCTGCATATCATCTTCTCTCAAGAGCAGCTCTCCAGTCACACAGCAGCTAGCCAAACATACCAAGTCTCAACCTTTCAAACAGGAAAATACAACAGAGTAAGGGTGAGGAATGGATATATTAAATAATTTAAGTTTTCACAAACCCAGAAATTATTTGAAACACAGTATTTAACAGTTGCTTAAAATATGCATAACTAGGTTTGGAATAGTTATACTCGTTTAGAGCACAAGCACATTTGTTTAAGTATAAGTAAACACAGTCTGACAGCAGTTTGGATCACCTTTCAGAATAAATCAACTACAAGTTTAGTAAGCATTATTTGTATTCTACATAATAGTCTATGTGTTCTTTCAAGCCACTGCAATGATAACACATTTAAAAGTCTTTCACGGTGTGCTAAATCTACGGTACCTAAGAAAGCACAGCATATTCCAGTTGGATGCTTCCCAAACCATATCACTCAACTTTTTAAATATTACTGCCATCTGGTCACTAGGCTTTGTTTACCAAAACAGTAACAGCGCACACATTTCTTTAGCAGCTGTAATAAAAAAAAAAAAGTAATGCTATTTGGTACTTCACATTAAAAAATTGAAAAGTCTAAAATTATTTTATCAAGCCAGTTACCATTGTACTCTGAAAAATTAAATATAGGTAGCTTTGTGTTTTGCTGTATTTTCCATTTCCGTGCTTCAATGTTCTTCACCAAGTCATTTGCCACTGTCACTCTCACAGCCCAGAAGTAACAGTGACTGAAGAACACGTGAAGAGCAAGTAAGAAAAATGTATCTTGAATTATCTGCAATTCCATTCTGGATAAGTACCAGTGCTACAGAAATACAGTGTGAAAATGATGTCACAGTAGTACCTCTGATCATTCTTAGGGTACACAGCAAATCATAGAGCCTTCTCAAAGAGACCCCAAAACCACACTGAAAGCACAGATATATTCCAGGGGCTCTTCCCAGAGTCCAGGCCATAGTAAACAAAACAAATATTTAAATTATGACTAATCTGAAGCAATCCTCAATGAAAGCTAGGGAAGTCTGGGAGCAGTGGGAATATTAAAATTGGAAAAGGGCCTGTGGGTTTTTTTTAATTACAGTACATTATACTAATCAGGCCTGGAAGCCACAAAACCAAGGTTCTTTGTGACTGAGTTGTCAAGGTAGCACAAAACACACTCAAGGCCAAACAGGTGAAAAAGCATTTTCAGCAGTTTACTTAGTGGTTATCTTACAGGTGTATGGCAGATCTTTAAAAAGAGGCTGTGGCCTCAGAGACTAGATAAATTTTGGCTGGACAAAAGCCAATGATAGTATAATTACAATGAGGCGTTTGTCCAAGTTCTGCTGTGCTGAAAACATCACCTAACACTCCATCCACATACTTATTCGCTTCAGTACCTAAATAACTAAATATAAGAGAATCTAGCAGTTGCTTTAAGTAGTTGCTTTAAATATGCATAACCCAAAGTTAAACAGTTGCACCAATGTAAAGCAAAAACACACGGGTTTGTGCGCAAGAAAATATTGTCTGACAGTAATCTGGATCAACAGCAAACTTAATAAGCTATAGGATAATTAAGAAGAGTTGTTCATACTTATATCAACAAGCTCAGTTATGTGGTTTTGTCCTAAATGTTCCACCAGGAACTCTGTATGGTTTGGTACACGCATACACATTCCCTGTGGCAGTAACAGACTGCCCCTACATTTGAATGAACACAGCAGATTATCAAGCACTTTACAGCCCAGAACAGCTCTGCAGGCTGATCTTGCTGAGACTTTAGTAGGAGAGTCTTTGTTTTATTCCAGAGAGCAGTATTTCTTGACCTACAAACTGTTTACATGTTGATTTCTTGAAAAAAAACCAGTCTTTTTGGAAGCAATAGCTAGGCTTTTACTTTTTTTCTCCTCTCTCTCAAATCACAGACACTGAGTTATCTGAGAAGTGACATGGTCCAACCTGACCCAAACAAGTACAACATCTGGACAACTTTTAGCCTGATCTGACTTGAGTACTTTATAAAAGATTTCAGGCCATAAGTACAGACTCTTCTTGCTAGGGATCAAACCAAAAAGAGCTATGAACCACAAGCAACCAAAAAAACTCAGTATCACACAATGTTACGGTAAGATCACACAAAAGGCATGGAAATCAGTGAATCTATCAAAGTTAAATATCTCTGAGAATGGATCCCTAAGTGTCAGGAAAGTTATCATTAGGGATTATACACGATACATCTAATAAGCCAAAGAGTGAAAGCAAGTATTCTCTTCTCATCTTTTACACAGCAGCTTTCAGAAGGTCTTAAAAAATGAAGGAACCACAGTAACTTTCCTCAAATGCTTTCATAACACACTTTTCATCCCTAAGATAAAATAACACCTCACATAAAAGATTCAAACAACCAAATATTAATGAATAGTACAAATGTGATACTGAGTTATCATACTGCTCACCTGCTGAGTATTTGAAAATGACAGGTGCTGCATTCTCACATCTGTCTGTGACTCTTACAGCAGGCTTATGCTGTACAAAAACAAGGCCATTCCAGGTAATACAGCGAAGCGCGCCAAGTTAGCCTCTGAACAGACAAGTAATGGGAAAAATAGTGAACAATTAAAGACATATTTCAATTTCTGAAGTCAGAACAAATTCAATATTAGATATACCTTTTTTTTTTGTTGCAGATCACAGTTAGAAAAGGCAAAAAGAGACAAGCTATAAGAACTGCAACACCAGACTATTACTCACTTAAGTCCTACAGAAAAAGCTTGTAATGTGGTGCCTGCTTCAGAAACATGTCACTCTTCCAAGAGATTAATTTCAATTGTTACAAATGCAGCTGGCAGAGAAGACTGCTATTAAAGTATCAAATTCCTTTTTTTTTTCTTATAGAGGTAGAAAACATTATCTTGTGTCTTTATACAGACACTTATTTTTTTAATATTGCCTTCCATTCTCCACCTTGACCTTTTCTGTATTTCTTTTATCTAGTAAAACTGATAATGACAGATTGTCATCGATGCACCAAGTGTTTTTCCTGTTTGTACAGTATACACTTAATCACAGTTCCAGTCTCAATGAAATCCCTAGAAGTTAAGGAACTGTTATATTTAGTTTTTAAATCTGACTTCCAAAGGGTATAGCAATCCAAACAGTTAAATGAAAGGTTTCAAGAAACAGCTGTTGTTTTATTTCTCTTCTCCTCCCCCTTTCTTCCTCACTCCTTAGTTCTGAAACAAGAAGAAATCCCATTTTAATCATTTCCTCAGCTTCTGACACACATTTAACTGCTTTTGCAGTGCTAAATAATACCAGCTGGGGTAGCTGTGGATGAAAGCGTTATTCACTTGCCCCAGGTTTCAGGAGCTGAAACCCATAGGCAAATTTGCACATGCTGTCTAGATTCCTTACTATCTCTCCAACAACTCATACACATCTAAATTCAAATTTAGCAAACAATAAAGTTTAATTTAATGTAATTGGGAAGAGGGAGGTAGAACTGTTTAGAAATTCTCCCAGAGAAGCAGAGGGTTGTATTAGAACAAAGCATCTTATGTCTATCATTTCTTTGTTCGGGCAGGTTAAAAAGGTCATTTATGCCTCAAAGCATCAAATTAACATTTGAGGACATGAATTTTAAAAATGGCTATTCACTTCTCCTCTCTAAATTGATAATGACTTTTTCTTTAACATGGGGGAGAAGTAAAGGGAAAATGGGAAATACACAGCCAAAGGAGAAAGAGCCTTCTCCTCAGGCAAATTAGGCATTGATTTACATCCATATCAGTACAAGGTGACTATACCTTACTTACACCAAAGAAATTAAGCAGATAGCATCTAATAAAACTAATTTTTAATTACTAAATAATTCTTGGCATATGATATACAACTTTCTCCTTCCTGCCCACAGAGACAAGCTTCAATAATCACAATGTGAAATCGCCACCAGCAAAAATAGCTTTCAAGCATGCTTTTCATTGACACAATACTGCTCATCTTGCTAGTCCTGATTTTAATAAACTACATCATAACTCATAACACAAACACAGGTATTTATATAATATGTGTTGGGGGTTTTAAAAGAAATTTAAAAATCCTATGAGGTTTTAAACTGGGTAATTGGAAGTATTTGGGACCAGGTTCTCTAACACTAGGCTTTCCACCTCTGAAAGCACCTGTGGTTTCCACCAACTCTTCACGACTTGCATTGACTAAACTATGAACTGCATTTCTATGAAAATCTTACAAGCTAAAAAGCCATTCACAAAGCCACAAATACACTTCACAAAAATCTCATGCCTAACTCAAATTATGCCCATTGGATACAGTCTGAGTAAAAGCTCATACCTCATCATTTGCTTTCTCTAGCTGTCCAAAACCTATCTGGTTGTCTTGCATTCATGTCTCCCCTTTCCAGCATGCAGAACAACAACCTGCAGATAACATTCCCCGCCACATGAAGGTCTTGCTGGCTAAAGAAACTCTAATTTTAGACAGTAGTTTCCAAACAACTGGTAGCACCAGTTCAATTCCAGCAGCTTGAACAAGAGTGGCTGATGAAGTCAGTGCCAACATAGTAGTACCAAAGAGGGGGGGAACAGAAGAAGCATATGGTAGTGCACACACAGTGTTTATGTTGGCAATCTCTCTGGGATACTTCCCTGACTGCCAAAATACACCACCTAGAATTCACAGGGAATTGGGTTTTAATGCTTCCTTCAATGAGTAATTTTTATTTAAGGAGAACAAGCCAACATTCACCATTCAGAACTGTCCAAACCTTACCACCAAAAAAGAACCACCAGTTGAACTTTTTCAGACTCAGGAACAACTCAAGTATCACTAACCAAATGTAACAATTCACTTCCAGCTGGCATAAGACTTAGAGAAACCCAGATACTCCATGGTATCTTTAACAATGCTGCTTCACATAACAACTAGATAGTAAACACTCAGTGACAGAGTAACCGGTAGGAGCAAAAGCTCCTAGGCACTAGTTCACGTTAAAAAATGTAAATTGATAATACAAAACAGAGCTGCTGTTTTGAAGGCAACAAAAAATTTCAGACAACAGATCCTTACACAGGCAGGTGAAGGCAAAATTTTCTTCATGTTCCCACCTGTGTGGGAGTGTGAAGAGCATCAGCCACTGCTTTTTGCCAAAACAGGAAAAAGCAGCAAGCAAAGAAAAAAACTCAGCCTGCATAAAGCTGCTTATAAATGCTTTGTCACTTTTCTTCTGTGATTGTTTTTTGTGTTATTTGTTGAAAAATCAGTGCATGGAAGAGAGTATTATCACACAGTTACCCACAGAAGTTGTTTCTGAACAGAGAGGAATTCTCTTTTTGTGCCATTATCAGCATAAGAAAAACAGATACTGTACTTCTACATTACTCAATTTGCAGTTAATAGGTTTTTAATAGATTCTTATTTAAAATACCATGTAATTCCAGACATGCAGGAGTAACTATATCAAAACCTGTAAATATTTTTTCTTCTTATTTATTTTAGTTAACTTTACAACAACATATCAATTATAAGGATCTATGCAGCAACTGTCATTCCAAAGAGCAGAGCCTCAAGAGAAAGTTTTCAAAATGTCATGAAGTTGGTTGAAACCCCGTCTGTACTCTTCCAGTCTGTTCCTAGAGATACAACAAACCTCAAAGCATTAAAGAAATCCACACACTGCTGTATCACTATGTACTATTACAGTATCTTTGTGACACTAGTACCACACTGTGTTACAAGTATTTGCCAGCTGCCACCAAACAGTTCTGTGATATGCTTCAAGGCCAGAACAATTTCCTGGTTTAACAAATTCTTTCTAACTGAACAGGATCAAGCTTTTTCTGCCTCAGGCCTCCTACTAGCACAGGCTGGCCACATCCAAATCACACCAACTGCTGTCTTGATTTGGTAGGCACACAAAAGATTCGCCCAGCACAATGACCTGCGCCATTTACATATTAAAGGTAATAAAATGCAGTTTATATCATACAGAATAAGGTATAAGAGTGGAACATAGTCAAATCAAAATTCAAACTAAAAAGATACGAGATTCACAACAAGGTTTGAATCAGAAAGATAAAAGACTTCAAAGTTAACAAATTTTCTACGGGCACTGATTTCAACAAACATTGGAGAAAATGCTCCTTCTACACATTTAGCTACAGGTCCCTGGTGACAGTTATTTTACTGTTACTCAAAAATTAGAGAAAAATGTACATAATTTATGACAGTCAAACCAGTTACTTGCATCAAGTCTACGCTGAGCAACAGAGTCCTCTGAGTCACATGCTACATTTTTTATAGAGTTTCCAGAGACATTAACATTCACTTTCTCCTTGTGGCTGCTCAGTTGAGAGTACTTCAATCCCCCTGAATGTCCTGGCAAAGGGCACCAATAATTCTGTCCTACACAATGTCTCACATTCTGGTATAAGGACAATATGGGATGCTGGGCAGACAGATCTGAAGAGAAAGCCGTCAAACATCTGGAGAAGGAGAAGTGGAAAAGGAAATGATACACAGCAAATGGGATGAGAAAGAAAAGTTGCTCATTTGTCACCACTACCATATCCTAATCCCATCAAGGCAATCATCAAGAGAGATTTTTATTCTCCTGATTCACCAAACCAGAAAGGAGAGAGAGGGGGAAAAAATAAACACCACCAACCAACCAAAACATTCTGATATTTTAAAGCCAGACAGGCATTTTCATCCCTATTCCATGCAAACTGAAAAACAGCTGCAGAACAAGAGCCAGTTTTGTAATACAGTACAGGAAAAAAAGGAGGAGGGACAATGGGTAGGAGACATTTGGAAAACTTTCACACTCATCTTCAGCAAAGGATTCCTTTCAGAATTATAAGAAATACCTTTGCTGCACCTAACAACAATCACTTTAAGCTACTCATACTACTCAGGAAACAGTTTCTGTTGAGTGTTATTTTCTTAACTTATCAAACAGCTACCTAATTTATTATTCCTAATTTATCTGCTAGTTGTGAGAGTATTCTACTGTCAGCTCTCTGGGTTCAGCAGTTCATCAGATGGGATGCCCGCAAAAACTGATATAATGGGGGAGAAGCAGGGGAACAAGATGTGATGTCTTATCACAGCCCTTGCAAAAGCAGTTTCTGTAGAAGCTGTACGTGAAGTTACGTTTTGGTTAATGCCTCTAGAAAAGAAGTGAGACAAGAACATGCTGAGTTTCAAATTTCTTTAGGTATTAAAACTTAAGGATGCAAATTCACCCCAAGCATCCCTTTGCCAAAATAACTGGGACAGAAAAACCCAATGTGGCACTTCATACATTCTCAAGGAAATAAGGATCCTGAGAAATCAGTCAGTACACACAAGGCACTTACTGGACATATGATCTCTTCTGATTAATACTGTCTGCCCATTATCAGAGTGATGCAATGCCTGTAATTGCAAATGGGTTGCTACTATGTGATTTTAAAATTTTTTAGGTCTTTTCCTGTTTTCTTCCTGCACACTTACACTGATATTGTACTGAACTGGTAATACTGCTCCAGTATGGACAGATAAAACCAATACAGGACAGGACCATCAGCCAGTAGAGCGGAAAAGGAAAAGTGTGCCACTCAGGCACCAGTGCTGCAGCACCACTCTATAGTTCTGGAGTTTAGCTGGTTGGTTTTATTGGTTTATTTGTGGGTTTGAGGGTTTTTTGGTTTGGTGTTTGTGTGTGGGGGAGGTTATTTGTTTTGAGGCTTTTTTTTTTCAAAATTATAGTAAATGCACAGGATTTCTCAGTGGATACAGCGCTGGGTTCAGTTCCCTTCTTAACTGGAAAAGGGCCTCTTTCTCAGAACTGCTTCTAAGTTTCTTTCATTATGAGTCACGATGACAAGACACTTCAGGAAACATGGGTACTGCACATAAAAACAGGCTCTGAAAAGAAGTCAAACATCAAATATGAGGAACTTATATACCATAAGACCAAAAAAAAACCAAACCCAACTACACAACAATATTGCCTCTGCCATGTTAATTCATAGATTCAATTAAAAAAAAAGGCATTCAAGCAAAATCCGTCTCCACATATCAAATTAAACATCTGACAGTGAATTTCAGAAGTAATATGTTAAGCTTTATCTGGTGCCCTTTTTTTTTCAGAAATGCAGAACCACAATGACTCTCGCAGGGCTTGAGCACAGTGTAGGCAATTCCTATTAAATAGCTTGCAATATTGAGAAAGATCGAAAGATGCAAACTCCTATTTTATATGATTTATGCTGCATTTAACTAGACTTAGTCATTTTACAGCTCAAGAGGAAACCCCATATCATGCTCAGTGGAATGAGAGGTACAAGCTAGTCTGATTCACAGAGGCAACCCAGAGGCTTCCTCATCATCACATTGTGTCACTACTGCTCTGATGCTCCAGACAGAACTTGAGGCACCACTTTGGTATGCACTGTCCAGCAGCAGTCATAAAATTTAATAATAATCTGCAACAGACAAGACAGTGGAGAAAGCAGCACACACAAAGCAGAGTGACTCACACAGAGTCATGCAGCACCACAATAACACAAATGAAATTTACTACTTCTGACCCCTAAAACACCAACCACTAGATGATGTATCAAATTTTAAAAGATGTTTTCCATACTAGTACTTCTGATGTTTTTTGGCTCTGGTTAAGACTTGGCCCCAATACCATTCAGCAGTGAATTTCATTAACTAGACCTGCCTTGCAAGAACAAGTTTCTTTATCAGGAACAGGTCTATACCAATGTCACCAATATATGCTACATCATTAACAGGACAGGAAAAATGGGAGATGAAAGAGAAAAGGGCTTCTCTTGAAGTTTTTTCCACCTCACCTCTCCTTCACAGAACTATTAGTTTAAAAATTCCATCATGTATTTCTACTTAAACTCTGAACAAAGTCCTGCAGCCTATAACTCTAATTTATATAAAAGCATTATACCACTATAACAAGTGCACACTGACCAGGAACATGCGATGTGAAGCACTGCCCCAGAAGTTTTGCAGATTTAATAGTGAAGACTACAAACAGCAAGACTGGTTATAGGAGAGAAAGGTAGACCCCAAAAGAACAAATTAAAAAAAAAAAAATTAAACAAGAGAGCAGCTTGAAAAAAGCTGCCTGGACCTGCTAAGCGAGTATCCAGACAGCCCAGAAGTTTCTGCAACTAGAAAGTCTCCCAAAATCCCTTCAGTAAGATGAAACATTTAAGTAATGTTCCACTTAACTATACTGCCAGTAGGGATAACAGTGAAAAATACTTTCTGTCACTCTTACACAAGCCTGGATATTGTCCAGGGTTTTTTTCTTCTTCTTTTTTTTTTTTTGCATTTGTTTCATGATAATAATCCAAAAGCATAGATCCACCCTGAAATCTGAGTACAGAGCCGAAGAGAGTATCACCCAGAAGATGCATCACCCAATCAAACATAAAACCTGGATAATATTTATTTTTAACTAGGAAGTTTACGACCTTGCCACTCTCAAAACACCTTCCTGCATAAGCTCTTCCCTGATTTACGAAATCAGGGGCTGTGATGTCACCACTGACTCTGCTTTGCTGCTGTAGTACTTCTCTCAGCCGGCGGACAGCAGAGGGAGAGCAGCAGCGCCAGGAGCGCCTCCCAAAGCCCCTAACCCTGGAACGCCGAGAGCTCAGAGCGCTCACGGCAGCCCGGAGCACGAGACACAAGCGGGGCGGAGCGGGTGCGCGAGCGCGCCCCTTGTTTATTCCCGCTAAGCCGCACGCTGTCCCTGAGGCCGGAGGCGGGCTGTGGCGGCCGGGCCCGCCCGCCTGTCCCCCGGCTGAACCGCCGGCCCGCGCTGACGTCAGCCGCCGGCGGCATTCCTCAACAGCGCCGTGGGCCCGCGCCGCCAGCGAGCGCACAGCGAGCCCTCAGCTGTGCCGCGGCAGGCGAGGGCTTGGCCGGGAGCCAGGCTACTGAGCTCAGCATTTTGCAATGCACTTCCTTTTTACTTCACGGTTTTGCATAACGCCGCGGCCCCGCCGCCATTAACCCCTGCGGCACTGGGGTCGCGGCCTGACTCCGCGGGCACACCAGGACAAGAACGGGCAGGCTGTCCCGACCAGGGAATCGCCGTCCCGGTCGCCGGTGACTGCGGGCTGGAAAGTGAGGAGCCAGCCCCAGCACCGCCAGCAGATGCAAACTGGGCAGGACCACTCACAGCCTAACTTCCTCTGGTTCTACCCAAGCCCGCATGCTGCTAGCATGGTACGACATTGTACTTATAGCAGTCTGGTTTTAATCACGTTCTCATATATGATATATACGAAGACTGACGGTGCCGCCGGTCGCGCAGGTTGAATCATCCGAGCACAGAACGGGCGAGCACCACTGGCTCTGTCTGCACTAGAGCTGGGCACAGGTGAATGCGGAACGATGCACCCAGGTCACAGGAGGAGACCTGAGAGAAGGCTCAGAATAAGCACGTCTAAAACCTGAGGTGGAAATGGAGGCTAAGAATAGATGTGGTTATTACAGCCTGCTCTATCTAATGTGCAAATGTTTTCCAAACACCTCTACAATTCGGAAGAAAATTAAGGAAGCTTTCTGAAGGTCACGACACTGTCGTTTTTCACCTTACATTCACATAGCCATGCTACTTTACTTAAGAGGGCTCCTATTCTAGAGCTGTGAAGGCAGTATAGTAAATTCCTTCCACTACTCCACCCACACTGTTTTGGGACACTCTGAAGATAACAACCCATTTTTAGATTTCTCGTCCCAGACTGTAGCTCCATTACGTCCACGAACTCACCCCCTACAAACACACACTGGTTGTGTTGCAAGTAGGACCAAGAATAATGACAAACATAGAAGAAAGTTTCACTATCTCTGAACCTCTTTTGAAAAAGATGTTTTAAGACTAAGTTAAACACAAGGGCTCAAGCTAGTTTAACACTGAGAAGCGCAAGTATCACCAACAGCATGAAACCGTTCCCAAATAAAGAACTCACTATATACTATCCTGTCATGTTCTCCTATTCAGATTCGTATTCCACCTGATCAAGTTAAGCTCTGGTTTTTAGAGAGCATGCCTTGAACAAATACTTTTCTAGAACATATACAGGTTTTGCCATTTTAGGTGAACATCTATCCAGTACACACTACCTTAGCCAGTGAGAGGCACTTCTTTTAAAGTAGTGGCCACCCTAAGAAATATCATATAGAAGCCTTTCCTCTGACTGTCAGCATGACCTCAGTACCACAGCATTACAGATACTGCCCACCTAAACTAATCTGATAATAAAACTATAGTTTTTTTTTAAGTCAGTCAGCAAATAAATTGCTAACAATGTACATTAAAAAAGTTTATAAAAACACTAAATCTTTTCACAGATATTTTCATCAGCTGTTTCCAGCTGTCCAGAGTAATTTACAACCTAAGTAACCATATCCCTGTAACCATGTCAGATGTCCCCAGGAAAAAGAAAAAAATCTATGTACTTCCTGAAAAAGGGCAAGTACAGCACTGGCAAGGACTCTCAAGCTTACAGTTAATTTTTTTTTAATTATAAACGAGATTTCCTAAAATGGATGTTAATGTTCTTAACCAGAAAAAAGTTCTGATTTCTAAAGTTGCCCACTTTAAGAAAACAGAACAGGGAGATAGCCATTTCATCTAGCATTCCTCAGATCAAGATTGCTCAGAGACAGTTTAAAGCAAAAAAAAAAAAAAAAGCTTTGACTTCTGTGCCATAGTACTTTCATGCTAAATTTTAATTTGAAAAATTATAGTGAGCTTCTAAATTGAATAAGCAGGTAGGATGGAAGAAAAGATCTCTCTTTCTCACACTCCCCCCATGCCATGTATCAGTCTAAAGCATGATTTCAAGAGTCCCTTTCACAGGCTTCTGTAACCACCACTTTTAGGAAGTGTAGAAACTCCAGGCATCAAAAGAGCATAATTAAACTACAACACATGTAGCATACAAAATTTTAACAGGTGGCATGAAGAATTTCAAATATTAAAAAATACTTCTTTCTTCTGCAATTCCTTTTACTTTAAGTTTTATAAATCTTGCCCAGATTGCATGGGTGGTGGCAAGCTGGACAAATTGAGGAGCTAACTACAAGAAGTATTTTATCTGAATGCATAACTGATACTGTAAGAATCCGTGTCTGGGTGGGCTGTCAGGGCCCAATCCGGCTAGCTACGGACCCCAGCCCACACGATCTTACAGGGACAAAGGCAAAAGACCAGAAGCGCTCTTCTCCACGTGGGGACAAATGCCTTATGTTTATTTCCAGGTAGAAAAGAGGCCATCCCCTCCCTCTCTCAGGGGCAGGGGGGGACTTTTACACTCGGGGGAATGGGGGCAGAGGAAGAGGACCACAGCCAATGGGATACAAGTGAGTAGGGGTAAACCAGGGAGGGTCCACCACACTGACACCTGGTGGGGGTGGGAAGGGGAAGACCATGCGGTCAGAGGATACGAATCATGTGAACAGTGCAAATTACCAAACACCCAGTGCAAACAACTAAATAACTGTTTAGTGCAATACAACATGACACCAGTGTCTAAACGTATGGAATAAATCAGTTCAGTGCCTTCAAAGCACCAGGGCACTTATTTGAATGGAAAGTTCCCCACAGCTACTGTAACTGCCAAAACATGTATCTTTGAAGGAAAGATTTTTATGAGCATATACAACACAAAACTCCAGTACAGCAGGGCATGACTTAATACTTACTGTTGGGGCCATGAGTTTTAGCTTCTTCGATGATTACAAATTTGGTCCCTGCTTTACACATGGGCTCTGTACTTCTTTTACATTTAATAGATAACTGAGTTGGACAGGATCTGTTGCTGTATCTGATCTGTTCTATCACTGCAGTGATAGAATATGCAATTCACAGATTTACTGAGACATTAATCCTCCTAAAATTGTCCTAACAATGCCAACTCCAAAAACTGACAAAAATATTCCACTGGGTAACTGACAGCCGCATTGAAAAGATTTCGATCACTGAGCTTCCATCTTCCTACTTTAAAGTTTTCATTTGTGACACTTGCATGAACTTTTAAAAAATACCTCCTCATAAACCTCCAGTTTCTTCTGTTACAATAATGCCCCTAAATCATCTTTGCTGATAAAATACACCCTGAGACACTATAGTGTTACAAAACTGAAGTAACAAGTACTTTTGAATGTAGTAATTATTTTTGGACAGACACCATCCATTTAGGATTAATTTTTTACCATGTTTATAATATTTCCTCCTCATGGTGATTCCAGGTAGTGCTGTCTTTGAAAACTATGTCCTCTGGGTGGTTTTTACTGTATCACCATTTTAACTATCTCAGTAGCCCTCTAAAAAGGTCATCAGCAGAGAAGCCAACCACATCATGTGCTGTTTCTGGCTCCTGTCTGGGATTGAAACCAGGAAAATTAATGACTCGAGCACATTTTAGTATCACCAGGTTTGTGTTTCAGTACCAGCTCACCATTCAAAAAAGCTAAACATCTTGATAATAACATGGGTGGCTGCTACTATCTTCAGAAGTCTTCTTAAAATAATCACATTCCTAAATTATATCATGGTATTCAACTTGCCATTTCTCTCGTTTAAAACAATAAATTTTACTTCTCTCTGCTTTTACCCCTTGGATTGTTTTAACCTTCTATTTTTAGCTGTAGAGGACAGTCTGAAAACTTCAAGTTTAAAAAAACTAAAGCATTACAAGAAGCAAGTAAGTGACATTTCAAAATTATCTTCTAAAGCTTTTTCCCACTCACTTTTAAGCCTTTTGATTTCAGAAGATGTTAATCATGATTCTTGAAGACTTTAGTTGCCAATTACACAATACTGTTATTATGCACCTATTTAGACTCTGAAAGAAACCACATGTTCACATCTTTGTTCTCACTCACTTTTTTGTTTTGCTGCACCTTTTGCATCATAATTTAAGAATAAACTTTTCAGAGGTAGGACTTCTTGAGTTTACACAGAATCTTGCATAAAGCGGACAAATAATAAATACTGTAGACTACAGTACAGGTGGGTAGTGGCAGAGATTAAGGGGAAATACTGGAGTGACAGTGTACTCAAGCGCTGAAAAAACCATTTAGTCATCTACTGACATCTCCTCTACTACCAGCTGAAGACAATGACTAAAGTGTAAACAAATTATTCTTCTAAGACAGACAAGAATCTTTATAAAAAAAACTTCTAATGGAAAAGGAAATCCAGAGAGGAAAAAACCCAACATGTGAACAAAGCAGTGAGGGAAAGCAGAAGGACAATTTAGCTTAAAGATGATATAGTTAAAATCTCCAAAACCACTGATTTAGGAGCTTCATTCTCACCTCCAAAGAGAAACACTAAAGCAGCTCTTATAATCAAAAAACAGCTTCTGTTTTTATTGCCATTAAATATAAATCACTAGCCTTGCTAATATTTTTGAAGACAAACTCCAGTGCTAAACTGCACGCTTTTTAAAGGTGGCAACTCAGAGCTGTATTTAATAACAAAGTAAAGTCTTGCATTTCAGTTTTGCAGACTAAGACGTGTTTTTCTTCTGTGAGTGCTGCACCTTCAAAATATCTTCTTCTTGATCATATCTACAAAACTAATTTCCATTTATAGGTGGTCGAAAAAGGGAGTTTGAAAAAACCTTAACCTGTCCCTTTCCTACCTTTACAGGTATCCTGCAATGGATAGCCAAGTACAAAAGCACAGAGTGATTTCAAGCAAGTGTTACCAGCTTGCTTTGTGGCACAAAGCTTTAAGCATCAGGCAATTTCATGAACCCTGCTAAGGAGTGACAGATACTACAAAGGGAACTTTTTCCAGCCAACCTGAATATATTTGAAGAAGCAAAGCAGCATACATTCCTTTTATTTTCTTTCTACTAGCAAAAGACAGGAATAGGAAGAAGTTCGTCCAGTACGGCTTTTACATGGTCTTCTTTACATGCAGAACTACATCAGCTAAATCAAATCCCGGAAGGAGTCACTTGAAGGAAAGGAAACTTGGCTGTCAGGTATTTCCATTCTTCCTCTTAGTTTTGGTTGGCAGGACATGGTTTGTTTTTCCTCCTCCCATCTTGTCTTTGAGAAAAGGTTCATCAGCCTGGCCTAATGTAATTTAAGAGCTGGCTAGGAGAAACTGGGTAAGCCAGACACAAAGGGGACACCCCACTTCTCCTTGGACAAAGATTTAGCATAAGCACAGGTCAGAAAAAATAAGGTAATAAAATGTTTTATTAATGGTTTGGGATTAGGATTGGGAAATCCATAGCACTTCAGGCTAACATACTTGTAGGTGTGACGTCATGCACTACTTTCAGCATTAGGGAAAAGGCAGAAGATGGTACCAGCCACTGACACTTACTTTTGTTTCTATTCTGTCTCATCAAGTTTTATCAAAACTCCTCTCTGTGGTTTTACATGGTCATTCATCTGATCAGTGAATGGACCCAGCCAGGAGGGGGAAAAAAAACCCCACCCAAATTAAAAAAGAACAGATAAAACCCTTACCATGTTTCACTAGTTATATTCCCTGATCCATGTCACCATGCCAGGACACACACTGAAAAAACCCAAACCAAACCACTTCTGCTTAAGTAAAGGAATAGCACAAAGACAGAAGGAAGCAGCTGAGAGCAACTCCAGCTTATACAGACATTGAGAAAAATGTAAGAATCATAAAAGACATACAGAGTCCCACAGCCCATGGTAAAGTATACTTGCAAACATTTAAATTTTGGCCATTTTAAAAGGTTTTCACTAGTTTAAAATGTAGACTTCAAAGTAAAACTGGCTAAACTAAAAATGCCACAGCTTCCATACAAAGACAGTATGTGAAAACACACACCTCACTAACATCCATTCTCTCCCTACTGAATTTCAAAGTAAAAAGCCCAGAACTTACATGTTAGTTAAATAACTCACCTGACAAGAAAACAACTGTCCCTGAACAATTTTTACTCTCATGACTACCTTCATCTAACATGACACTACCAGGTACTGATAGGAACACTTCCACAGACTACAGACATTCTGAATACACAACTCAACTCCTTGCAATTTCAAGGGAAAAACACCAAGTTTCAACCTCTGCATTTCACTATGACGTGGTTCAGGGTATATATTGCTAGTTACTCTCTTTCAGAACTAACAAGAGTTAAACCCATCTTCTTGAAATGTCAAGCATCCACAAGAGATACAAACTCCACATATGCAACCTGCTGGAGTTTACTGGGCTATCCTCTATCCCTTTCAAAAAGCTGTCCTAGTTCAAACTACAAACTTCCTTGCATTTTCTGCCTATAATGATAAAGAGCAATATTCTGTAAGGAAGCATCATCAGCTACTCAGGACTATAACGCTTGCAACTGATGGAGCATCATCATCACAGGGTTAAAAAAAAAGCAAAAATACAATGACAGTATTATGCTCCAGCAGTACAGTCCTAAAATTGTGTACTGAACCACAGAAATCACTGCACAAAAAAGGAATTTCGGATACTTAAAATAAACACAGTTTATAAGCTGCTAGACAACTACCTGTTTAAAACAGACTGTTCTGAGCAATTACCCTTCTTAATGACATTTTAATGGTTCACAAAAAATTTGAAACATTCCTGCCTTGCACCAACATAGAAAAACCAGTTTTATAAGCAACAGTATTGCTGTGACAAAACAAAATAAAATTAAACAAACAGTGTTTTAAGTGCATTGAAACACTGAAGGGTAACTTTCATATAGCAAAATTATGCAGCATTAGTGACTCAAAGCACACCCTACAAATGCCAAAAATATGGACAACAAATTTACAATCCAAGAAAAGCTACAGAAAAAAAAAAGAGACACTAGAAAAATCCAAAACTTGCAGAATGTCATCACAGCAGCACCAGTACCTATAGTGGTTAAGTTCAGTTAATAACAAAGCACTGAATTCCTCTTCCATTACAGAATGCTGGGGCAGGGTGTGGGGGAGAACGGTCATTAGTATCATGGCACAGTAAAGGATTCTGTCCCAAGTTAAGGATAGGATGTTAAAAACAGAAAGGACCATTGAATGACAACAGTATGGAGATCTCAGAGAATTTGATCCAGACTGCCTTTGTTAAGGGGCAGTCCCACTGAGAAAATGAAGTTCAAAGCACACCAGCAGCCACCCACCCTCTTAGTCACCTCAAAATAGCAACTCTTGGGAAGCCTATTGAACCTTCTGAACAGACAAAATGTCAGAAAATACTTCTCTAAGTTATATTATTTTCTCTCTCCAAGAAGATGTTGGCTAGAAAAAGAGTGTCACTTCACAGTCAAAAGAAATTGTCTGGGTAGAATCTACTGATGTACACAAACCACTTTCTCCTGCTGTTTCACTGCCTGGTGCAGAACGAGGGAACTGGGAAAGAAATATGTTTTCCTCCTAGCTGCTTCATGAGACATGGTCTCATCTACAGACAAAATAACAAATTATTAACCTAAAGACACTGAATTAAAGATAGGGACTCAGCTCTGGCTGAACAGAAACAAAACTGCTCAACAAAGCCTGAACCTCACCAAGCTATATGTTTTCTTCCAAAAATTTTAGGAAAAGCAAGAAGTTAGCCCATCCTATCACTTTTACTTTACAGAGAAAATGATCTGAAGCATGATAATCCTTCTGTCACCTTGACAAAACAGATCTTTATACACAAAACCATATAAAATGTACCAAATTTCTAAAGATGACCAGAAACACCCCAACATTGCCTCCATTATACTGTTCTCTAGTGACAAAGGTACTGTCCTGTAGAGCACAGGACTACAATAGAAGCAGCCAAGATTAATTTTATTAGTTGATAATTTCCTCGTAAGTAAGGGGGGGAAAAAAAAGAAACAAAAACAAAACCTCTACAGACATACTTGCACAAATAGCCCTGTCAAACCAAGTTTCTCAGACCTAAATAACTTTGCCTTTTGGACTGAGAATATACATTTACTTATTTGGTTGAGTATTAATTTCAAATCCGTTAACATGCTCTCCAATCCATAAATTCCAGCACTACTTAATTTCAGTGTAGACTTGTAGAACTCCAAACTCTCCCTAATCAATTCTTACTTCAAAGAATCTAATTTGCTCTGCCTGCTTCGTGCTCAGATATTTTCTTAACTGTTTTGATGACTGGATTAAAATAATTTTAAGAAAGAGGCAAGGCAAAATTTTTTATTGATGGGATTGGTGAAACAAATACTTTGTTAAAACCAGTTCACAGCATGAAGGGAACATGAAGGAACAAAGCTCACTTATCACTAATGTAATAATTATGAGTCCTCCGCTGTACTCGAGATACTTTCCTGTGCTTGGCATCACACTAAGCATTTTACATTTTTACCTGGTCTCACATCTTCAATGATTCACTACAGAATATATGAACTTATCTTTAAATATCATGTGTTCTTTGTATTACATTAAAGATCAACATAGTATCTATTTCTATTAGTATTTCTGCAGTGTATTCTAAACAAAGCACTTAGAAAGCACTCTCAAAGCATTGCTATCTCTAGCATTTTTCTTCAAGTTTATCTCCACCTGCTCAATATGTCTTCTAGAGTATGTGGGAAGACTACAGCTTTACAGATTCCAAGTCCATTCAGGTACATCTAAATGAATACACCCAAAAAGCAGCAAGTATTTGACAATTTTGTTTCTAGGACTTCATCCTTACACATCCAGTGGTAATGGCATAACATGCCTGAGGCTTTCCACTAACATTCAACGACATCGGAGGATCTTCATTGTTGGGGCAGGGAGTAGAAAATAGGCCTAAGTTCCCCTAAAGGAAGACCATTTTAAAACATGAAGATTGACATAAATTAGAATTCTGAGGCAGGGGCAACCACGTAATCTGAAGTTATGAATCCACAACTTACTTTCAAAAGAAGGTTTTTGTTTTATTAAGGAGGAATTACCTGCAAACATCTGTGATGCTCTATCATTACTGCACTTCAAATTTTCTTCTGAGAGCATGGACTAAAACTTTGACTACAAAGTGGTGTCTGTATCTATTTCATCCCTACTTTCTGAACATCTGACCATACACTTCTGAAACACAAGCCTGAATTTCTTAAGCGTAATCAAAAACCAGAAAGAACAAATCTGCCTATTTTAAGAACAACAGAAACAATAGCATACTGTAAACCTGAGCTTTACAGAAACAAACACATTTTAATTTTGTTTTTTTCTAATTTCTATTGTAGTATATTTCTTCTGCAAACTTAAGTGACTTCTCAAACACCAAGAAGGAAGAGTAAAAGGGAGCACAGATCAGCTGCCTGCTGCTCCATTTCAAAACAAATTTCTAGGTTGAATTGCAAACAGAAAACCCAACTTTTCACTATAAAAGGGAAAAAATTAATCAGTAGACAGTTGGTATTTAGTTATTCCTTCACCTGCATGAAATTGTTTATGCTGCAAGTCTTGCTGTACATGAAAGTCACACACACTGAAAACTGAGAGCCTCTGGGCCATCTTCAAAAAAAGATTTGCTTTAAGAAAGGAAACTTTAAATAATTTCACTTTTCAAATGTAATTTTACAGGTTGTCACTTTCCCTAACTGTGACAAACTGCGCCTCTAAAAATAATAGTTGAAAACTACTTTACATACACAGCATTCTTTGCTCTACTGAAACATTTTTCAGTATTTGGCCAGAAAGCAGCTACTCACGTATTTTGCAGCTATAATTTTTGAGTTTAGGTAATACGCAGTTGTAGGAGATTCCCTGCAACGTTTGTGTACCTTCTGGAACAGTCAAAGCTATCTTGACATTTGCTGGTGAAAGGGGGAGGAAAGAAAGGGCAAGGAACAGATCCTGACAGATAGGTTTCTCCACCTACACCACTGTTTCCATTTCAGCTGAGGCCAGAAGGTAATGAAGCCAGAAGGTAAACCACTAAAGAGCTCTTTTCTTTTCTATTAAAAGCACATAATAAAAAGCAAAGCAGGTTTTTTTATTGCCATAGAGAAGATACAAAATAGCCAAAATTTCTCCAAGAGATAGCCTCAATTCCTCTTCACCCATACTTTGTTCTATTCAAGATAATCTGAGGGAACCAGAGAAGTGGGGAAAAGAAACAATCCAAGTAAAGCTTACTTGAGTACCCTCATACCTAAAGAGTCTTATCTGTGTGAACTAAAGCAACCAAGTTCTAGTAAGCAGAAATCCAAGCAAATTATAGAAACAGCAAGGAAACATTATGCTAACAGACTGTATAATTCACTAATTGTTCTGTAGCTCATCACAAATAAAGCAGCACCAATTCTGATCTCCATCCACTAAGAGAATGCTGGTGTTAAAAATTCAAGCTTGAAAAGTAACTTCTCTTAAGAAGGGAATTGTCCCAGTTACACTGACAGGGTAAATACAGAGTTGTGATTGCTTAAGTGTTTTTATTCCACTTTTGTTTGGGTTTAAGGGTAGTCTGAGGCCAGAACCAGTTGAAATGCTCTCTTTTGATTGTTATTTGAAGCCAAGGCAGCTAGTGGCATCCTGGGCTGCTAAAGAAGGCGTGCTGCCAGCTGGTCAAGGAATGTGAAACTTCCCCGCTGCTTAGCACCACAGAGGCGGCTCCTGAAGTGCTGTGCCCAGGGCTGGGCTCCACATTACAAGACAGACACAGACCTACTCAAGTGAGTCCAGCACGGGGCCACAAAGGTCATGTGGGAGCTGAAGCACCTCACACAGGAAAAAAAGGCTGTGACTGCTCAGTCTGGTTAGCCTGCAGAAGAGAAGGCTCAGGGAGGTCTCATCAATTTGTTCAAATACCTAACGGGAGAGCATAAAGCAAACTGAGCCACACTCTTGTCCGTGATTCCCAGTGACAAGATAAAGTAAAACACAGGAAGTTCCTCCTGAGCAGAAGGAAACACTTTTTACTGTCATAGTGGCTTCCTTACAAGTCTGCCATGCCATATCTTTAAACTAAACAGAAATCTTGGGAAGGAGTCAGTTAAAATTTACTGACTTCTTAAGACCTTGCATTTATTGCCCAAACAGTTTCATATGCAGGCTAGTAATACTCTTCAGCCTTGACTGAGAGTTCAAAATCCCAGAAACAGAACTATCTTTCTTCCTGGATTAACTCTGCTAAAAAAAAATTAAAAATAGACAAAAGTTTCAATTTCCTCCTAGTCACTTAAAAAGAGAGAAAAAACACAAAAAACAAACAAAACCACACAAACAACACCAAAAAAACAACAAAAATAACCCTCCAAAAATAAAAAACCAACAAAGAAAACAAAGAAAAAAGAAAGAACCAAAAAATCCCACAAAAACAACAACAAAAAAAACCCACACAAAAACATCCGCCCCTCAACACAGTCCACGAGACAACAGGATTAAGCTCTATTGATAATTGCCCAAAAACTCTAAAGGTTAAATTCAACTGCCAGCAAACACAGTGACAAGTGGTTAATGACAAAAGATTGAAAAGCTCAAAAGAAAAGGGGTAGTGCTTTTGTTTCAGAATCTTATTCTTCATGGAGCAGTAATTTCTTGAAAGAAACCAGTGAGGACCTGTTTTTGTTGTGTTTTTTAAAAACCACCATAGTGTCAATGAATACAAACATGTACAAAAGTTATCAGCTGCATAACTGCTGTGCTATACACTTGTGTACAATCCTAGGTACAAAATACTCTACAAATCTGACTTCACCCATTTTGAAAATTAGATTTAAGTTTTGCAAGCACTTAATCTTATCTTCCAGGATGTTCCATATTAGTAGTATATGCCCTAGAGCACATGGAATTCTTGCAAATTCAATTTAAGACTTGTCAACACTGTAAGGTTTCACGTTCTTTAACTGTAGATGCAGTCAAAAACTATGTCAGTAGCAGGAATGTCCAGCGACATACTACACAAACACAGCATAGGTCAACCAAGCCCCACCCTTTCTACAGAGACAATCAAACTGCAAAAGCAAACTATAGCTTTTAGTAAGCCTTACTGCATACAGATCTTCACTGAATGAACCACATTTCAAGACTGGTGCACTCCTCCATTTATACAAAGTTTCAAAACCAATCCATAATAAATGCAGTCAGAGAAAGAACTAATCTAAGCATCAAACTAAGAAGGAAGCCAATGAAGCTTTCAAATTACATGAGATAAGAAAAACTGTAACAGTGACAGTCAGGGACAAGAAACTTCATCCCACTATTTACTTGCTGCAGATGAACAATGACCTGAAGAAAGGGCCAGAAAAGCAGGAAAGGGAACATTAGGATACCAATATCTAGCCAAAGAGAATCCAAAATGAACCTTGAGTTCCAGAAATGCTACTCTACACAATCCAAGAAGTGCCTTAAGTAGCTGACATATTTCGCCACAGGCAAGACTTAAAAAGGAAACAAGAGCGTTAAGTCTACAATTGGAGACAAGTCATTTGGACCCAGTGGGGTGATCAGTGATAGCCATCCATTATCTTCTTACGTCAAAAGTCGGCTCGGCTTTCTCACTACCACAGAACATTTTGAATTGTACAAATCACTGTATCATTTAGTGTTGAGTCTGCTGTGCTTTGATAACCCTGTACATGTCAGTGAACTGGTCTAAACAGTTTTCAAAAATGCATTACTATGCCCTTTAAGAATCCTAAATTCTTACTAGCTTTCTGCTCTTTACAGACAATGTAGTTGAATAATTGCAAAGCAAAGTGATTTAAAAACAGTGTAAGAGGCTTATAAAATGGTGGCTGTAACAGCTTTAAATTGATTTATATTTTCAGTGAACACACTTGCCCTCTGTAAAAAAGCAACATAAACACTCAAGTCTGCTGTAACTAAGCTCAGTGTCTTCTACATGCAAGACGGAACTGAGAACCATAACATTTTTAAGGCTTCATGACTGGGACAGAATGGAACAAGATTAAAAGTGTAGTTAAATTAATATATTATAACAACTTATTCTCATTAGTGAATTTGAGTAATTTTTGTTTTAATATTAAGTATCAGTTATTTTGTCTGAGATCACAACTCAGCTAACTTTAAACCTCTTTTCTCAAGGAAGACTCCCAAAGCATTCAATAGCACATATGTTAAAAGTGGTAACATGGCATGTTAGAAATGCTCTTCAAATTAAAGAAGAAATTAGTTTCTATTATTTTTCAGACAGGTAGATTTGTAATAGTTTGTAAACCAAAGTACAAAAACAACTGTTGGCCAGTTACAAAGGTTGTGATAAAAGCTTTGTTTTGTTCTTTAAAAAAGTTTGAAGGTTGTGATAAAAACCTTTTCATTTTGTTAAGGAAAAGCAATTTACACTCTCAGCAAACGAACAAGCTGAATGTACATCAGTACCTTGGTGCTTCTGTGGAAGACACCACTCTCTATATGTAATTTACCCTGTATAAGGGAAATTGGGCACCCTTCTTGTTATCATGCTTTTGCATTCAAATTCCTTTTCTTTGTGCATGGAGTATCAGATTTGATTCAGCGGCGCCTACCCTTCAAAGCAGAAGGAGCATTTCTCCCTCACTAAGTTCTCTCCAAACACTGTTGCCAAGCTAGAGGGTGAAAAGGCAGAAAAAACAAAACATTGGACCTAAAGTAGTCACACAGCTAGATCAAGACTGTAGTAATGGTTTAGGCTCACAGAAAAATTAAGGAGGGAGCAAGTAGCATTCCTTTAAGGTTATTAAGTAATAACACGTATGCAAAATAAGCGTTATCATGTCTATGGAAGGAGATGACAAAAGCAAGCACATCACATACTAGTTTACAAACATCAGGGCTTGCTTATTTTGAATGACTATTTCCATAACACTCTCACATAATGCTGAATTCAGGGAAACCCAAGGCCTCCAGGACCTACAGGGTTTATTTATTTAATCTAGTTTAACCCAAATGACTCCCCCATTCCTCACCACAAGACAAATCACACCACATGTGCAGGCATGTCCATTACTCCTTTCTAGCAATTATTCTCTGTGCATTAAAGCTTTTTATACAATCCAAAAACAAGCATACAAAAGCATACAGTTTTGTTTGCTAAATATTAAAATTCTTAAAGACAGTAAACAAAAATAAATCTTTGCACTTCAGTAACACCACAACTGGGGGAATTAAATTCCCAGATACATTTCTAATCAGCACTCATGCTGCCAGCTGCCTTTACATTTGCGTTCAGGGTGTGGGGGGGAATCTCTTTCCTACTCTGACAAAGGTCTTTGCTCTACCCAGAAGCCAGCTCACCTTACCTCCGAGAGCATGCATTTTTGTCAGCTGTTCGTACAATAAACAGCTGTGAATGTATGAAAAACTTATTACTACAGGCAAAAAAACAAAAGCTGGGAAGTAGTTTCTATATTTGCAATGCACAAAATCCTTGAAAATACATAACCATTTCAATAACTATTCTGGAAGATCTTTTTCCCCTTCCTCTCACACCTAATCTTACAAGCCTTCAAAATTAGACTGTGCAGACAGCACAGTAAATGTAATTAGCTTCAGAATGCCAAATTGTAGTGAGTTTCCCTGCTAACTGCTAATGTAAAATGAGAAGAGCAGCACAGTCATCATGAGCACACAGGGTTAATGGAGGTTTTCCTAGAAGTCTTGCTCCTGCTTTAAGTGGACTAAGTGAACTGATATAAATCTAACAGGGTAGATGTTTATCAACTCTGAACACTGTCAGTAAAAAAAGTAAATTATTCCACTTTTCAGATATGCTCAAGAACTTAGTAACTTTGAGTAAACTTGTTAGAAGTCACAGATTCCATTCACTTGCTATGATTTTTACCTTTCTTGAACAACCTCTCAATTATAGTACAGTTCCCATTGTGATATGACATTACAAGTATAACTTAACTGATGACAAAGATAGAGCACACATACTTTAACCACTCTTCTGAGGAAATTCATTTCTTGCTAAGTGACCAGGCTGAATGAAGCTACTCCAGCCTTCAGCAGAGGTTCTTCCTTTGCATTCAGTTCACTCTCTCTGTATGAATCAAATCAAAATAGGCTTAATAAAGATGTGTCAAATTGTATTCATAATAACCAGAATGCAAACAGATAAAGCTTGCAGTAATCAGGAATACATTTCAAGATTTTAGCAATTAAGAATTGAAGGATTTCAAAATATTCACAACCACTAAATCTCTGGACACCAGTGTCCCTTACAAATAGGAGGCTTAAATTGCAGCTGTCTTTTCATAATACACTGTGCTTTGGGTCAGGGTTTATCTTTGTCTTTCTATCTCCTCATTACTACATGAGAGGGGGAAAGATTCCAGTTCAGAAATGAACTGAAACTATCATGCAGCTCAGTAAGAAACAGTGTGAACCTGTATATTCACCATAATTCATCATTCAAGATATATTCATCCTTCATTGAGGGATGCCAGTATTTCTAAAACTGACACTCTGTTTTTAACGTCTCAACGTACTAAGTGTTCACAATGGTCTAAGTCAAGAACAGAAACTCCTCTCTAAAAGCAAGTTTCATACATTTGATTTGAATGACCTTTATGTTCTGAAGTCTCCCAACAGCAAAGGTTTCAATGACTATGCACAAAACATCTTCTGTTTTCTTTATAACCTGGTGCTGCACTGTTCTTGCAAAGATAATACTAAAGAACACCTCCCAGAGACCCAGACTAATTAATTTTGTGCCTGTTGTTTCTGCTCAAGTACTGTGAGCTAGAACAGATCCAGTACTTGCATCCTGACTCTTTGACTGATTCATCTCAACGGAAGCTTATCAAATCACTGTACACACTTAATTTTTCTGGGATGCATTTCACAGAAATTGCATGCTAAAAGTAATTTCATGAGTCTCAGTTCCTATTTTGCACAAAATTTTGTTTTTGAAAATGAATACACTTAGGGAGACTACTAGATGACCAAAGCCTACCATCTGCACAGCAGAAACTTTACCCTGAATTCAAACAGCACCTAAGGGGACAAAACTGAATCCAAACAATTTTAGAAATGGTAGTAATCTGAAACCAGTAGAAGCCCCTCCTCATATGTTCAAATTCAAAATCCAAGAGTTGTCTTAAACTTCTCCATTAGGTCAAACAACCTTACATAATTTCATACCTACTGCGGCAACAGAACAAACTATGCACAAGCACAGCTGGTGGCACACTCATTGTTCCATGGAAATTGCCCTGTGGATAGTCTCCCAACAGGACTTTAGTCCTTGGTGGAAACTGGTCGAGTGTCTTTCAGGAAGGTGAAAGATAAATGTCTGAAGAAAGAAAATTACAGTGAGCAGCTGAAACGCAGCAGCTTCTGGCCATACACCCACAGGCAGCATTCTCACCTACAGCTGGTGTGAGGGTATTTACATAATGATTCTGGAGGGCTTTGGCAAGGATGGCAAGTGCTAGTCAAGATTCCTGAACCAGTTCCACAAAATTCTAAACTTGTGAACAAATCTGTATGCAAAGACCTAAGTGCATGGGATTTAGTAGCAGACTCTTTCATACAACCCAAGAGCTGTGATGAGAACATCCACTTGGACCTGTTCCATCAAGAAACATCAATCCAACTAAGTTTTACACTTAACAGCATTACAGAGACTCACTTAACTGCAGCACATAAAAATTGCAGGGTTTTAACCCTATTTTGAAAACAAATGCAAAAATAAATTTCCCCAGATTAAAGATAAAACATACCCAATTATGAGTGAAATTTAAAAAATACTTTTTTCTAGAAATACATTGATTACAATCTTGGATTTGTGCAAATATAGAAATGAAAGTGCAGGAAATAACTTCAGAATTTCATGTAGGTGAAGGATGTCTACAAGCTCTGCTCCTCTCCTCTTCCCTCACCCTGCTCCCATCCTTCCTGGGATTGTGCTGAATATAACCTAGCCAAGCTTCAAATTTGAACACTTTTGTTGTATTTGAGTGTGTTTAAAGAACCTCCTGCACTACCCACGGGGACTGTTCTTTTTCCTATTTGTTAGTTTCATGTGAGCAATAGCCCTGTGTATAGCTCAAAGCCCTGTTCTGAAGAGCCAATTTGCCCTGATTGTACTTATCTTCAAAATAGCAAAACAGAAGTAGGAATAGAGGTGGAGAGGTCAAAAACAAGACAACTATGAAACCACACTAATAGCTATGAAAACTAAAAGACTGATGCACCTGAGTGCTTTTCATTTTCCTAAGCAGACAAGAGTTCAAACTGGTACTTCTTTAACAAACCTGGTTGCAGAAGTCACAGTCAGCTTCTAAAGTATCACATTAAACATATCTGATGAGCCTAAAACAAGATATGACAGAAAGTAGATATCTAATTTTATAACCATCTAGTGCTATACCATTAGCAGTGGAGCTATAGAGCAGGAAAGATACCAGACTATGTAACTTCACTTTCCTCAAATGAGATATGTTTAGGTTAGGAGCCTAAACAAACATGTCCAGTAAACACCACCTGCAGAGGTTTGGAAGGATCTAGACACTTCAGTTAGCACTGGAGGTCATGCAGGCTCCCTTCCATCAAGAGACAACCCGGAGAGGTAAAGAACCCTACTTAATCTTTGCACAACTTCAGGACCCCGCGTCTCACTCATGAGTGCCTTTAACAGTCTGACAGCCACAACTGTGTAGTCAGAACTGTCAGAAGCCTCTAGGAAGTGAGCAACCCAGATGAATCCTTCCTCACTGAAGCAGGCTACTACTAAAAGTAAGCCAGTAATAAGCTTTGATCTACCACCATACAAGCAGTTGAGAAAGTTAAAGCATCCTCTCCCAAACAGACAAGTTCCACAAAAATTCTCTTTATGGTAAAGAAATCCATTTCTGCCCTAAAAAATGACCTCATCTGCACTGTTAAGTGTGCAACAAGGCATTGATGCACTTCTTCCCTCCACTAGTTACAGGCAAACAAAGCTCTGCATTTGTTAGTTCCATCTGGAATAGACCACACATTGACTTGGAGTCCTGAAAACAGATCATTTCAGTAAACACACCTCACTTATCGAAGCAGCTGTCTGTCATTTAATTTCCACCCTATGGAAGTTATACAAAAGCACCATTCTGCTCAATTAATGCTCCACTTGGGGAAGCAGTAATGAATGATACTGGAACACCACAAAGCTATTTCAGACGCTTAGTAAATCTGCACCAAAAGTACTTATTTTACAAGCAGTAAGGCTTTTTCTCATCTACAAGCCAGCGCTACAAACTCTGCTTGAAGTCTCCACACTGTGCTCCATCAGCTCTTTCTCAAGCATTACTACCAGTAAAAAAAAGACCATGCCAGACACCCAAAGTCTCTGCTACACTTCCACAACCTGCAACCTCGAGTGACTCTTGAGTAGCAACAGATGAAAGTTCAAAAAGCAAAGAAACTTCTCATTCTTAGTTATGTTGGCTCAGCAGGTCTAGTCATGCAAAAAGCTGTGAACACTTTAGCAACAGATATGATGAAAATAAACAGGTCAACCGCTATGATGAAAACAAACACATAACACACAATTTGGACACCAAACAACTGCACAATAAGGAGAAAAATTACTTCAAAAGTCTATGTTAAAAGTATGCTGAAGTTCAACACTGCCTTAAAAGAAGAAGAAATGTATGAACTTTGAAAGCAAAAAGTACCTTTTGCAACAGCTATGCAAACATAGACAGATATGAATTTGCTCAACAGGACTAAATTGTTAGGTATTTCCTTCCCCTTTCCTGTACTCCTAAAGTAAACATTTGTCTGGCTTTTTTTTAAAACCACTGATGGAGTGTGGGAGGGGTACTCATCATTTAGCCAAGGTTTTATGCCACAAAAAAAAACCACCACCACTGTGGATGAAGTGATATGGAAGACGGCTCACTTATTTATGCCAAACACAGCACCTGACCTCAGGAAAGGCCTGTCTTGGTAGCTCTGAAACAGGCTGCCTTTTGCCACAGCTGAACTCCCAAACACAGCAGCTACCTCCTTTTTCCCAGGCAGCAATTACAGCTTCATGTCCACTTTAGACCAATCTAAGTGTGACTGACACAGAAAGGAGTCCTGACTTTCTCACTTCCCCCTTGTGCAATCTTCTCTCCCTGGCATCAAGAGTACCATTTTGCTGGCCAATAAACCAGGTAAAACTCACCAAGCAAGAGCTGGATTCGTAAGCAGGCCAGTCATCTGGCTCACCATGCAGGTCCACAAGCCCTGGCACAAGCTGAAAGTTTGAGAACTGCAGTGTTCCTTTACCAGCAGCCTGCATTTAAGCCAGCCTAAAGCAATGACATAACTTCAGGGTGAATAACACAGTGGTCATCACAGTGGGTGAAGTTCGCAAATGGCAATCGCAGAAAAGCTTTCCAAAATACAAGTTTATAAGCACAGTAATGTGCATTTTCTGTTCTAAGAGTTACACAATGAGGCACAGAGAAGTAAATGAGTCATGGTTCAGCAAATGAGTCAGTTCTTTCATTTACAATATTCATGACAAGTATTTCACCATGGAAAACAATTATTTTGATAGGCCTGTTTTGTAGTCTGTCCTCGGAGGAGTTCACTGAGTGACAAGAGATTGCAAGCCTGCTGGAACAGGCTCTTGGAGAATTCCCGTGCTCACAGCCACACTGTGCTTCCGCATCAGCGGCATTCTTTAGGGCAGCAGGCTTGGTCAACCAGGAATACGCTCCCTCCGTAAGAAAATGAGTAACTGGAAATACAGTTACAACTTCTGTCAGTCTAAGGCCTTCGTCACTTATAACCTTTGTCAGGCAACCTAAGGTTACCAGCCTTAAGAAAAAGAGTAGACATCAGGCCTGCAGTTACGCTTGAAATCCATATTTACGAAGACCAGGAACTACCTACCGTAGCCCTTGTTCAGCACACCACATCTACACAGGTTTTGCAGGCTGGTACAAGAGCCTCCAAACAGCTGACATGCATTGCTCAAGTCAGTGGAGGCCCTGTGCTGCTGCACCACATCAGGGCCTGCAAGGTGTCACCACCACATCGAACACCACTGTTAAGTACCTACAGTACATACTGCCCACAAACACTGCAAGAGCCCCTTGCTTGCAAATATACCCATTCCTGACAGAAAGCAGCTGACCAAAGTTGCTTTTACCTGTGCAAAAGGAGCTGGTCAATGCAGAAAGTATGGTGTGAGGGCAGTGTGCTCTGCAGAAATAAGCCTGCATTGAACATGCTGCTGCTGACTCGCATTATTTGTACCCAACTACTGATGGAAGATTAAACTGCAGGCTCCTTCTGCAACAGTCTCACCTCCAGCTCACTGTACAAATACAGCATCCCCACTATGCTTCTGAAAATTCAAACCAGCATCAACTGCAATACAAGTGGATCTGCTCTCAATTTTGTCATCTACTAACACCACACAGCCTAATCCCCAGGTTCACGACACTTACAGTCTCACCAAGGCTGCACGACATGCTATACCTCCTGGGCTCCTGGAACAAAACACAGCTGTACAAAACCCCCCATGCCTACCAATCAAGCTGCAAGTATGCCAGGCTAATATACAGACACTCCTTGCACTCCAATGCTGCTGATTCTCCCACCTCACTCATCCATTAACTTTTGCCTGAGGTGCTTTCATTATATCACACCATCTTGTCCCACATCACCCTCTTGGCTCCCACAAGAAGTCACTGAGTACACCAAGGCCCTTGCCTGGAATGTGGTTCTGCCATTAGGCCCTTGCTGGTTCCAATGCAGTGCATCACACTGGGATGGCTCTCACCACAGTCCCCAGTGGTAATGTCTTCTTCTGGATTCAGGGTTCCTGAACCTTTCAACACTTCCACAAAATGTTGATTCCCCTCCCAGAAATTTCAACTTTTACAGATTTTTGTGCTTCTCCTTTTACGTCCCTTCACAGCTTAGTGTCTCATTGCTCAGTCATCTTCCTTCCGCCTTTCAGATGTTTCTCAACATTTGATCTCTACTTCTTAACTTCCTTTTGTTATTCAGTGAGGGAGGGGAAAATGGACCTCATAACAGGCAGGATTCACTGAAGCACATACCAATGATTCACATCTTTCCACTCATCCATTCTAACATTTCACTAGCTATCATTTCACACCTTGAGTATCAGGAAGGAGCAGCTTTGATCTTACTGACATCTTGCTCCCTTAAGCATACTCTACATACTAGGAATATTCAGCTTTCTGACAACAGCAGCACCCTTCCTTGTCCTGCTGAGCAGACACAAGTCCTTCCTTTTAAGTACAAGATTTTTGATCTCTTTGGTACTGCGATTACAACGCTCACATCTGTCCCACGTTTCTAGTCTTTACCACTTATCTTATACCCCTACAATGTTAAGTTTGTATTCCATATGGCCTCTTATCAGCAGGAAAAACTTCTCTAGTTCTTCTGATCACCACTGCAGCAACTCTGACAGTTGTCTTCCTCTTTCCCCTTCCTACTTTTGTCTGAAGAACTGGCCAATGAACTGTGTGTGCATCACTCTTCATGTGTGTCTGCACTGTCTTTCCCAGGTCAGGACAATACAGGTTCTGGGGTAAAAAAAAAAAATCATCTGTTTTTCACAAGTCTGGGTACCAGAAATACTCATTACGGGGCGGGGGGGGGAAGGGACGGACACACCAAAATAAGAAAACTAGTCTCTTTTCGCAATATACAGTGCTTTAAAACTAAGCCATTTAATGTCTATTCAGGAGAATTAGGCTACAATTTGGAAACAGCTTATAGTGAATGAAATAACCAATGCTATGAAAAAATCTGTTTGAAACAGTTGTACAAGACAAAGTGAATGGTTTTGTTATACCACTGGCCAAGCTTCCATCATTACTGAACAGAAACAGCTTCTGCTGAAGTAAAATCTGATGAACACTTCAAACACAAAGAAAGTCATCATTATCTGAAAAAACAGAGCATTACCTTTGTACATCCATTTATAAAATTGAAATTGGAACAAAACATTGAAAATAGTAAGAGGACACGCACTTCATAACTTAAAACTATTTTATAATTTCAAAAGCTACAAAACAGCTAGTTTACTGTTTGCTAACCCATTTTCCATCTTGAAATCTGTGTTTCATTTTGTAGGAAAAAGTCTATCAGCTTCCATGCATTTGCTAACACCCATTAAAAGTAGATCACGTAGAGGGAAGAGTTTAGACTATATCCTCCTTAAATATACCTCATCAGATATCTAGTGAGGTCTTTGACCTCTGTATTATCTCATGAAGTACCACTTCTCCACTTCTCTTCTTGGCCCCTCATCTATAAAGCATTTCATTCAGCATTTTATCACCTTTCCTCTCTTCAAGCATGTATTATTTAATAAAACAAATTCTTGTTTACTCCAAAACACATCTTTGCTCCCTGCTACCAAACAGCTACTTACATTTATCGTGTACAAAATTACCTAGAAATCAAACCTGTAAACTACTGCCAGGATACATGACAGTTTAAAAACTGACCACCCAAAACTGTCAGTAAAACTAGGTGGTATGCTGCTTCTAAAATTTATATACAGGACTAAGAAATTTTTTCTCAGCTTCCTGATCCCATCAGACTTTCACAGCATCTGTTACATCATGTCCCAGTCCTAGTCATTGCCTACCATTCATGCATTAGCACATTAAGCTGAAGTCACCTCTATTAAGTCACACATATTCGTATTTGACAAGGAAAGCTGCATGATGGTGCACTCATATATCATGGCTTGCAATAACAAAAAGATAAAAAACAGCCATGCATTTTATGTCATCCTCATCCCCCTGCTGTGGAGGAAGCAAAATTGAAGTTTTGGGCTTCTGTATAATATAGCTACACTAAATTCAAAAACAGAATATAATGTACTTGATACTTTATCCCCAAGACATTAACTGTAGACACTTTGCAAGGTTTCAGTTTACAATCTAAATCAATGGAAGAACTGAGAATCATTTTGCATGTACCACAGCAGCAGCACAGCCAGCTGTCATTGGTAATAACAGTACTTCAGAATAAAAGTGTTCTGTTCATTTAGACTATTGATTTTTCTCTGTTCTTGAACTTTTAAAATTAGTAGACTCTGCAGAATTGTCCTAAAGAACAAGCCATGTTTAATCCAGTAAGCATGGTCACTAAATCCAGCTTTGTACATATGCACTTACTAAGACTACCTTCCATCCTCCCAAAACACTGCATTATATTCCACCAATAGCAGAAGCAAAGTCTGATGCAACTGCTGTGGAAGCAACCAACAACTTATAGCACAGTTCTCCACTAAACTGATTCCCTCCCATTTTCCAGAAGACCCCAAGATTATCTCTAAGTGTATGTGTTAATGAATTCTTAACACAGATTTTATCTGCTATCCTTTCATAGCCACAGCTGCACATAAGTCAAAGAAAGGACCAACCATCAAGCATATGAAACTCTGAAGATCACACTACCTGTATATATTTATACTACTGACAAACATATCAATCCCATCATTAATCACTGAATATGGATCCATGTTCCATGTACTTTAGCCTAGTCAAAATATCAAAGGTGAATGCAGAAATTAAGAACTAATAATAAAGCTCAGGAGCCACTTTTGACAAGGGCAGGCTAGAAGCTGAAGTGTGTGAGTTTAAAAGGTTTGTGTTGCCTTGCACGCATAGTTGAACACTGCTATGCAGAAAGAAGGCAGGCCACTAGCACAAAAGGAGAAAGAGTCAAACTCTAAACATACAGAAGCAAATCTGAGAACCACTGCTGAAGCCTTTAACCCAAAGCTAAGCTTTTAACTCAAGCTTATAAACACTTAAATATTTAGAATACATGCAAACTTGATCCTCTACTCTGTTACAGGCAGTACATTTGTAACATTCTGTAAGGGTTTATCCAATTTTAAGTGCCTCGATGGTTTAATGCTTTTCATTTCATTAGTCAGTGTAAATTAAATATCGTAGTCAGCTGCACAATTCCTGCATAGTTGCTGCACTGTCAGTGCATTACTATCGGCTGTCAGTAACTAGTTAGCAGCTAAATTTGGCACACATACAACAAAGTGTCTCATTTCTTAGAAGTCATACAGCTACGCAATAGTTGATTTTTCAGGCCTTTAAAATAATCAACTACTGAATGCAATTAACTTTTGTGAAAAAATAAAGTAAAAAAGACACAAAAATATATATTAACATGTATGTCTGTGAAGTATCTTACCTCTTACGCCATTTCCCCCATTACTTTTCCAATGATGCCAAAATGTATTAAAGGTCTGACACTAATTACCTATGAAAGATGACTTATGTAAACAGGTGGACTGTTAAATAAACTACTATAAAAGGTAAATCACTTGAATTTTTAGAACATTAATGCAGTACATGAGCTTCCTATTTATCTGATCAGTTAGATCTACTAGTGCAGATTTAAACTTATTGACAGGTTTTACTGCATCCTTCCAATTAGCATCAGACTTTCTCAGCCATTGCCCTTGCATTTCCAAAGCAAAACTTCCACGTATTTAGACTGTCAAATACACTCACTTGCAAAGAGGAATGGAGGATTACAGTAAAAAATAATAATAAATAAAACCTTGAAAGCCACAAATAAAAAATTACACTCTTTTTTAAAGCATGTAATGATCTGCATCACAATTACTTTAAAATATATTTTAAACACTGCTGAAGTCTGCCCTCTTGGAATATTTGGTTTTCCCTTCTCAGAGGTGGTGTTGGTATAAATTCCACATTAGGAGACTCTTTAGTCTATACTGAATTGTGTCACATCAGAAAAAGTCTTTTGTATGCCCACTCAGCTCTTACAGCAGGCCTTTTATCAGTTCTGACTTAACCACAAAGGAATTCTCTACACTGTAGTTTACTATTAGAAGGCTCCTCCAGTCTGTTTGCACATTTGCAGAATTCAGTCAGAAAACATCTATTTTAAGATGGTGATTTATATTTCAACTTTTCCAGACTTCCTGGCCCTCCACGGCATGGCCAAGGCAACAAAGACTGGATGCATGTTGCTGCTTCAGAGGACAGCGGGGTAATGTGCCGCAAGGCCATCACATAAATCATGGTAATTGGCATGTAGCTGGAAGGAGAATGCAAACCAGCATACAGCACCAGCCAACACTGCCAATGATCCAGGTCACAGAAAGTTATGAAGCCCTATCAAGGGCTGCACATAAAGCCAGCTGAGAACTTCCTACATACATTGTCTTGGACAGTAAACCAACAGCAAAAACTGGAAGTTCAAGGAGACAGATCTCTCAGAACAAGTGCAGTTGTTGGACAGCACTCAAGTATTCATGTGCTGTCAGGCTGACTGCATTCCAGGCAATCAGAATTCACATTAAATCTGTATCCTTGCCGCACATGAAAGCTTCTTAGGATTTCAAATTAGTTCATGTCACACAGACAGCACATTCATAAATTAGGATACCTTTTGTCAGTTAAAATAGTGTGGTCCTTCTTTGACTTAGCTTCTGGGCTTTTTTAAAGATGCAGTAAATTCTCCTCCCTTACCCCCCAAGAAAATAAGCTCAAGAGAAAGCAAGTTAAGGAATGTCAGCAGCTTTCCTAAACTTTGCACTCATATTTACACTACTACAAAACTTGACACATTATCTTGACATCCCTAGATTACTTAGACAGCAGGTGACACTTAAATTGAACTCATGCAGACATATCTAAGAGCATGCCATCTACTACATTTCATCCTTCAACAGTAAGAACTGCACCTGACAGCTTACTACATTTTTTTCACTTGAATTTTTTAAATTAGAACTTGACCAGAGTCTTAAGTAATGATTTGATTTTAACAGGTTCATTTATAAAAGCAAATGATACAGCAAAATGCAGCAACTAGCAAATTATTTTTAAGGAAACCAGTTTGTCTGATGCTGACTTTTAAATAGCCCTCTGTCACACACAGATTTTGCATTTAATTAATAGCTCACTTCTGAAAGTTAGCACACAGGGACAAAGAGTAAATGCAGGCATCAACTGCTGGCATGACAAGTGGCTCAAATTCAAACACTGCAACATACCAAAGCATTGGATTATACACAAAGATGGAATCACCTTCTAAAAGGAATGGCAGCTTTGAAAATGAAAATTGTTTTCTTGGAAGTGACGAAAGCCTTGAAATTAAGGGGATAAGGGAACATAAGAAACATAAAAACTGACCTAACACACAGTGAATAATTTAGTTACATGAACCAAATACAGCACTCCTGTATAAAAGGAAATTTCTCCATTTAAAACTTGTGATGACAAGTTTGTGATTAGCAGTTATTTTCCTTAAAAAATAAATGAATTCTATAGTAGTACTGACATTGTCCAATTACATTTAACCTACTATGCACAATTACACAGGAAGATAATATATACAAGTTTTATTTTTTAATCTTGAAATCATTCTAAAACACTTACACTCTCTTGAAATCAAGAATAGATTTTTTTAGAAAGCCTGAATTAAATGCAGGAGCTGATTTACAAAGCTTTTCCACCTTCAGCAATCTGGCCTTGAAAGACAGCTTTTTTTTTGCTTCTTTAGCTCTATCTTTTTTTTTCAGGGTATTCAAAGACATTATTCAAGGTCAAGGATAGTGTATTACAGCACACAAACAGAAAATAGCTTGCATATTCACCAATTAATGCACTGCATTCCAAATCCTACAAGGAAACTAAAAAACATTAGATGTCTCCGTTTCAGGAAGAAACATTTAAAAATTAGCTTACTAGTTTCTGTTCTGGAACTTTGAAATATAAGTAGTTATTTCTTAGAGCAAACTGTAACTGGAATTGATGAAGGCATTTTCACAAGAGTCTCTAGGCTTGGAACTAAGTCAATAAAAAGCAAAAAGTCAGACATCATTTGATTACGCCCATACCACAATATTGTATTAACAAATTCTGGATTACTTGTTTTTCTCATACATTCCTAACCAAACCCCCTAAGTTGAACACGATTGTTCCTTCAGCATGTCAGCACACAGAACTCTCCTCTTCAAATAGGCAGAATTTAACACAACCTTTTTCCCTTGGAAAAAGTTCACTACACCTACCAGAACAATTTGGTATCACAGGTCAAAAAAAGTTAATACTAAACACAGTGCCTTCACTGCCACTAACGACAATCTTAGGTTTGTCACACAACTCAGTATTACTCTCATTAAGTAAATCCTTTTACTAAATACATCTGTCCTACAGGTTTCATCAACAACTACATGTATATTGCACACACCAGCGAGGATCACCACATCTCTAAAAGTCGCAGTTCAATTCACAACAGAGTACATTTGCATCACCTTTGTAAACAAAATACTTGGCATGATTTTATCACAAGAAAAAACAGCGTTTCATGTTGTATCACTGGCACTCAAACAACTGAGTCCCAAAAGAAGAGACATTACTTTTGTTTTACTTGCTCTGCCATTTCAGAAAGTTTTGGGGTTGGAGTTTTTTTTCCAGTAAAGATGGCTAGAAAGAATCAAAATTTATCTCAAATCATTGTCCACCAAAAGGATCTGAAATCTGCTGACTACAATACAGATTCCACCAGAATTACACAGAGCCACCAATTTGGTCTTCTAAAAGTCTTCTCTTGGTCCTGGTGAAAAGAAAGGCTTCTCCTGGTTTTGAAAGCAAACCAATCTCCAGCCTTTAACTTAAGAACAAATTAAAGAAACATCAGTGACCTTCAACCACTATTTAAGCAATGAGAAATTTTACTTTGCTTTTCTCTAAGTAGCATTTTGGTTACACCCCCCAACCAGGCATCCCTGAGGGGCTTCCAAAACACGATCCTGCAGCTCTAAGCTAATGATGCTCTTCAGCTGAACCTCCTTCCACAGACAAGGCAGCCTTCTATCTTATAATATTAACATCATATTCTAGAGCTGTGGCGAGTGCCAGTCAATGAATTCTTTGTATTTTCCTTCCCTAGGAGTCCCCTCCCTCCAACTCACTCCCTTGCCATTCATACCTAAAAGCATGACTTACCACAGTCACAGAGCCTTATGCTACCATGGAAAGGGCTCTAACTCCTTTAAGAAAGGCCTGTATGAGCAAGCAGGGTCTACACAACAAAGACAAACCTACCTCAAACTACCAACAGACTGGGACACTGTAAGAGTATTTGTATGATATGATATATCAAAAAATTCTCAAGTACTTCTAATGCGGCTGCAGCAGTGAAGCGGAGTTTTACAGCACTACAGCCAAGGCAACCTCGGTCTTTCCCCAAGCAAGAGTCATACCAGCAGAAGCACAGGGGTTTATTTCTTCTCCTAGAATAGCTGCATTAAGGGCTCTCGCCAGGTCAGCTGTGCTATTGAGGGATCACACCTCTTCTAACCTTGACAGCCACAGCAGTGACGACAATACAGTACTGTGTACTAATTCAGGACTAACCTCAGAAACCAAATATACACTTCACCATCTAAAACTGTCTGCTTGCTCTTGGCATTTTCAAAATTTGGCCAAATGAAACAGTCAATTTCTAATTTTCCTTCCAGATTGTTGTATTTACTCACAAAGTGCTTTCTTATTTAGACTTTAATTTTTACTAAAAATACTTGGTTCTAACTAAGTTAAACATAGGCAGGGTAAAAGAGTTGCTTTATGTAGTTGGGAAGGCTTGCTTTAGGAACCTGCACTCTCTGGCTCTTTTGAAATATACTAAAGAAGAAAAACTTTCATGTCCAGTTGAAGCATATCAAAAAGATATAAATACATCAATAAGTTAGATGCAAATTGAATTCTGAAGCCATCTTCTTTGGAGAAAAGCCTTTCAAAATTAAGTGATGCTAATTATTATGCTAGGACAGCACCAATAAACTACAAAATAGGCTAGCAAACAACCTTACTACCTGATTACCAAGATGGTTATTTGTGTGTATCATTAGTATCATCTACATTTGCAGATGTGTGTACATTTGTGTATCACTACATCATCTTCATTTTATTTAGGATTTTCTTTACAACAAGATAATACACAAGAGACTAAGTTGGTGGGCATGAAGGAGGATCACATGAAGATTTTTAGCAAACCTTTGATACAAGGTTTGGGAAATCTTCCTCCTTAAGATTATTTACTATGATAAAATAGTCAGAATGTTTATTCACGGCTAGACTGAAAAACTTTAAAATTCAGAAGCAAATGGTGCCATTTAACTGCCGCTGAACCAGAATTTATGCATCTCTCAAATCAAGTCCCCCATTCCCTGTTTACAGTAATACTTCAGGTTACAAGTAAGGCTGTTAGAACTGATATGTAATAAAATGTATTTTTTCCAATAACTGCACTTTTCCATAGTTCAACAATAAACATTTACAGAGTTTCCATTACTCACACTGCAAAGAACAAAAGTTCACATTTATATGGTCACTAAACATGGACTTACATACAATTAATTCTAAGTTTTCATCAATGCTATATATTCAGGTGTATTATATGGAACCAATTCCATTCTCTGCCCAACATAACTCACTCTAGAGCAGAATTGCTTTTAACAGCTGCACCTTTCTGCTTCACTAGGAATATTTTGTCAGCAAGACCCCGGTCTTAATGACACAGCTACCTACCCAAATTACACAAGAACTTTCCTACAGCAGGACCTATCCAAGTCCTCCACAACTCCCTCACCAAAGGCCTCTGTCAAAACAACTGAAATCTTTCATATCACCAGTTTCCACTACTATTTTTGCAAGGATTTCAAAGGAGGCTCACATAAGGTTGGGGGGGAGGGGGGGGGGAATACAACAAAGCAAATGTATTTTCAGCAGTAGGTACAGTATTTGTTTGAAATGCATTTAAATGCATTTAAAGGTTCCAGAAAAGGCAGTCAACACTTACGTCGTATTCATGCATATGTTCTTTCTACATACTGACCCTTGCCAACATTACTCAATGCCCTCCCCTTTGAAGACACACAAAAAGTTACCTTTTTTCTCTCACAACCACTCACTGAGGCCTATTCCACTGCTGAAAGCAAGCAAAGCAAAGTCCTCACTGGGAGTCTGCCTCCTAGAGAAGATTGCATTTTTTATTTATTGCCCCTTGGCTTTATTTTCACAGTGAATTCCTGGCTTAAACGCAATCAGCCAAGAAACCCTCCCTAGCGCACTCCTGTCATTCCTAATCGCTTGCAAACAGAATCAAGTGCAAGCAAAAGGGGAAAAAAATCTCAGCACTGCCAACCAAACTATAAAAGCCCTACTTCTGGTTCTGCCAGTTCTCAGCAACCACAAATGCACCTCAGACCCCTTGGAAAGAGAACGTCAAAAGATTAAATTTAAAATAAACGTGATTTTTAAAAAATTAAATAAAAAAATAAAGTCCCCCTAGGCAGAAGAGAGGGGCACTGGGCCTAAGAGCAGGGTCACATCTTCCCTTTGGAAAAAAAATCTGACGGCACATTTGCAAGGTGCCTGCCAAGTCGAACCCGCAGCAGGCAGCACAGAGGTTTTGGGGGAGTGCGAAGGAGGGAATCCCGGCGCCCCACACACACACAAACACACACACCGAGCCGCCGCCGTCAACAAAAGGCGAGCAGCAGCCTCTTTTGTCTGTCTTCTCCTTTTAAGGGGAGGAGGAGGGGAAACGACAGAAAACTGAGAGGGGGGAAACAAAAAGGGAAAAAAAAATAAAGAAAAAAAAAAGAAAAAAAGACGCAAATAAACATGAAAATGAGAACAAAGTGGCCGGGTCGCACAAAGAGCATCACCACCGGCGGAGGGGACTATCTGTCGGGGGCGGCTCCTCTTTCATTCAAGGAATGGAAGGGGAGCCGCCCCCGGCAGACAGCCCCCACAAAAGCGGGGGAATACCCACCTCTGTAGCCCTTTAAACACTGGCAGGGAGGAGTTAACCAAGGGAGCCCGCAGCGGGTGAAGAACAGCGGCAGGCGGCTGGGCTGGGGGTGAGGAAGAGGAGGGGGGTATTGTTCCAGTAGGAGGAAGAGCTTCGTTTTCCCCCCCCCGTTGTCACGAAGCCGTTCATCCTACAGCAACCCCGCCAGCCATACCACCCCCGGCGGGGTGAATCGCGCCCCCTCCCTCCGGCTCGTCGCCGCTGCCCTAGAAATGCCTTTGTTCGCGGATCCCCCCCGCACTCCCGCTGCCGGGGTCTCGCACCGCTTTTATGTCTTTATTTTGGACGGCGGCGCATCCCGCCCCCCCCTTCCCCCGCCGGCCGCCCTTCTGCTGATTCATTTCCACCGGCGGTCCCCCTCGGGATGGGGGGGCGGCATCTCCTCGCTATTGTGGCTCGAGGAAAAGCGATGACCCGGATTACCGGGGATGGACGCTGGTAGGAGGGCAGAGCCAAACGGGATTACACAGGCTGGATTACCGGGAGCGGGGACGGCGCGGTGCGGGGCTGCGAGTTAAAGGGACAGGCGAGAGCCGTGTCCATGTCACAGAGGCAGGGAGCCACTGCGCGTCCCGGGCACGAGGGGGAGGAGACCGGCGGAGGAAGTTGCCCGGCCCACGGTACAGCCGGGGAGTGAAGGGCTCGCACGGGCCGGGCCGCAGGCGGTGAGCTGTAGCGGAGAGAGAAGGACGGCAAGCGGATGACACGCAGGGGGAGACCCGCGGCCCCGAGCGGCGGCGGCCTGGCCCGGGAGCGGAACCGGTCGGTGACTCACCGACTTGCAGGACGTTATCGACGCAGCCGCCGTCGAGCAGAGCGATGCCCCTGCGGAAGGGCAGCCGGTTCTCATCGGCGGCAGCGGCGGCGGCGGCGTCCATGGCCCCGCCAGGCGCGGCGGCGCCCCCGGGACCGGCGGCGGGATCCTCGGCGCCGGTGTTGAACGAGGAGTACATACAGATCTCCCTCTCGCTGCGGGGGAAGGACCAGTAGACGATCCTGCGCTGCACCGGCTCCGGGATCCGTTCGAACCGCTCCTCCACCCGCTGGAAGGGCCACTTCTCCGCCACCTTGCGAGCCGCAATGTCCAGCAGGGACTCGGGGCTCTGGGTCTTGCCGAGCGGCAACAGCCCCAGGGCGGCGGCGGCAGCTGCGGAGGAGGGTCCGGCGCAGAGCGCGCCGCCGCCGGGCCCGGAGCCGCCCGCCCGCTGCCCCGGCCTGCAGCCCGAGCCATAGCCGGGTCTGCAGCAGAGGCGCTTGGCGGGGTGGGGGAGCTGACCGCGCTCCGCCATGATCGCGCCGCTTCTAAGCCGACAGCGGAAGTGGCTGTACCCTATAAACGGCTCCAGGAAGGCAGCGAGGGCCCGCGAGCCCCCGGGGACACGCCCCCCTCTGCCCTTATGTGGCGAAGAGGGCGGGGCCGCGGGGCCTCGCCGGCTGCGGGAGGCGGGGCTTTATGCAAATCGGCGTCACAACGTAAATAGAACGGCGGGGGAGGGGGAAGAGCAAAGGGGTGGTGCGCGCTCCCCGCCACCGCCTTCCCAACCCCTACTCCCGTTGATGTCACGCGCGCAAGCCCGGGCGCGCCCTCGCGCGCGTGGTGGGAAAGGGGGGCGTGGCCGACGGCGCCCCCCGCTCTGCCGCCATATAGGGAATGGAATGCGGGGGCGGGGCCGCCGCCGCGGCCTGAACCCGGTCACCTCTGCCGGGAAAGCCGGAGGGGCGGGGTGAGCCGCGCCTGGCGGACGGGAAGTACGGTACGCGCCGCGGTGGAAGACCTGCGCTCCTGCTTCAGAGGCGGGCCGCAGCCGCCGAAGCCCTTTCCATCCGCCCCTGCATCAGGAGCCCAGATGCATGCCTATAACAAGCTCTTGAGCTACACGAGTGAGGCGCGCTCCAAGGTGTGTTAGTATTGAGTTTTGTGGGGAGTTTTATTTTCCTTCTACTAGCGGTAGTACGGTAAAGGTCGTCATCCCGGTGCCAGCACCTGGTTGGCTCTGCAGATGTCAGGGCTTGGAATTGCTCCGGGAAAGCCGAGACACAGGGCAGGGCGGCACGGACCCGCAATGAGTCACTTGGAGGCGATGAAGGCGCCGTGTTTACCCAGGTGGGTCGTGACACTGCGGCGGGTCTTTTCGGTGATCTTTAAAAACCGCGCCGTTCGGGTCCGTGCTGGCGCCTCAGAGATGGATGGATGGATGGATGGATGGATGGATGGATGGATGGATGGATGGATGGATGGATGGATGGATGGATGGATGGATGGATGGATGGAGGCATCCATATGCTGAGGGTCCCGAGGTGCTGCTCCCGCCGCCGCTCCTGGAGCACCGGCCGCATGGAAGCGCGGCACGGCGGGGATCGAGCGAGCGCAGCACACAGCGCCCTTCTGCGCAGAGAGGCTGTGGGCTGCGTGCCATCGAAGAGCAACCTCGGCTGACTTCTATTCCACTTAATAAATTTTAAAATAGATATTATGTTGGTATTTCGGAACTTTATCTCGGAAATGGGATTACGCTTTGACGCTTCATGGTAGAGCAGTCGCCATTTTTTATTAACCGAATTTAAAACCAATTTTTTTTGTTTTAATTAGTTAAATATTTCGAAACTATAGCTCGTCAGAGGCATTTTTGGGTGGCTCTGTGTTGAAAACAGCAGTCTCGCCCGGCGAGCAGCCCCTTGCTCGCATGCCGTGTCCCGCAGAAGCCGTAATTGGAGCGGCTTCCCTCCGGCAGGCTGGTTTTCCCAGACGGACTACATTTTCCATGATGCAGTGCAAGCCGCCCCCAGCGGGGAGGCGGTGCCTTCAGGGAATGCGGCGGAGGAATGTCAAGCGTGCCCGGCATAAAATCTGAGAGGTGCAAACAACATCGCCTTGGCTCGAAAGTTTGTCGTCTCCTTTTTGTTTGCGCCAACTTCCCCCCCCCGCCCCCCCCCACCTCCGACTGGAACAGGAGCTTATTTAGTAGTCAAGCGATTGGAAAGCTTTGCAGAAACTGCATTTTCCATTAAAAGTGGGTGGGAGATTGAAACTTATCAGACTCGCTGACTGATTTTCTGACTAATTGGCAGAAACCTGAGATGGTTTAGAATTTGCACGTATTGGGGAAGGGGGGGCAGTGTATGCTTTTAAACTATTAAACAGTAGCAGTACTTGCAAATTTCACGGGTCAAGAATTTTTTTACATTTAGATATAGACCTATGCTTTTGGTGGGGGGGAGGGTTAAGGTTGGTTTTTTGCTTTTGTGTTTGTTTGTTTGGTTGGTTTCATTTTTTATTTTTTGCTTTTCTGCTGCTAGTTGCTGATACTAAGAAAATGACAGACGCTTTTTAACCAAGTAGCTTAAACTGCAGAATTATTTTCTGCATGGTTAGGGTGGTGGTTTTTTTGGTTTGGTTTTTGGGGGGTTTTTTTGGTTTGTTTTTTTTTTTTTTTTTTTTTGTTCTTGTTTTTTTTTTTTTTTTTTTTTTTTTTTTTTGTATGTACTATAAGCTTGGGAGTTTTTCCTTTGGGATCATGAAACCTACCTTCTATGTAAGAAATTAGTTTAAATTGATGCTTGTGTTTCTGGCTATGGACTTCACAAAATAGTTAACTCTTGAGATACCAGTTTCATAAATTCATAGATAGCTTGCTGGAATATTAACAGTCTTGTTTTTAGATTTAGGCATGTTTTATAAATGTTCTGCTGGATTTATAAACTTAACTCCAACAGAATTTTGGAAGTGTTAGGGAGCCTGAATACTGCAGACCAGAGATGAGCTTGGAGTACTTTCTTTTACTATTAATATGGTAGACAGTAGGAAAAAGTAAAAAAAAAAAGAACTTCATAGTTGCATGTGTGTGATTGTTCACATGTCAGAGCAATTTTTCTTCTCTGTTCTACCACTATCTCTGCTTTAAATAAGTATCTAGCAAGTCAGTAAAGATCCTCTTCAAAACTGGGCAATGGCTGTTCTTTACCAGGTGTTAGCCATCTGTTGCAATAAATATAACACTCATGCCACTGGAAGAATTCTTCATGTCGTAGTTGAGAAACTCTTCAATAAAAACCAAAAAGAGTGAGAAGGGTGACAATGAACAACAAATCATCCATAATAAGTTAACCTGTGTGTCAGTTACCTCAACTTAGTCTTTTTTCTTTCTTTACAGATCTGGGCAGAAATTTTTAAATTCACTAAAGAAATACCAGAAAAAAAGCAGGTGGAAGAGCTCATGGATCCACCTCTTTCATCTGTCTCCCCTCATCAGGAGTATCTACTTCATATTGAGTGTGTGTATATTAACAGATACACAGAATGCTGGTGAATCTTTTTAGTTTCTGGGCAAGGGACCAGCCAAGGAAGCAAGAGGCATCTTTGCCCTTGTCATGCCACCACAGGCACCAAATACGCTCCACTTTAGGCTCCACCTGCACCAGCATAGCACTTGAACAACTTGCAAATTTTCATCTGAGGCTGAACTGTTGTCCTGCCAGATTTACCCCAAGTTCCCTCCACTTTCTGAAACCAAGTGGGAAGATGTGTTAACTCCAAAGAAGAAATTAGGAAGTGTTAAAGCCGTATCTAAGCTATTTTAATTGCTAGTTAGTTTTTCTTTCAGTGGATGTTCTTGAGGGAAGACCTTACTGAGCTGAGCATTTCTTGCCTCTTGTTTCCATCTCACCGTTTTGGGAAGTTTCTATTCCAGAGCTACATAGAGAGGAAGGAATGGCTGCAAAACAGCAAGCTTAACTTGGCTAACTTCCTGCATGTAATAAAAGGCTATTCTGTGAGCTGCTTGGAAAAGCACCCTTGGCCACCAAGCAGTGAAATTCCTTCCTAATAATCTTTTCAGAGCATTAGGCCGGTTGCAGTCAGTTTTGCTCATTACTAGTAAAGTATAAAAGGCTTGAGCATTCCACCAGTTGCACTAATCTAAAAGGAAGGTCACATACAGCTGCACAGTTGTCTTTGTGTGAAACACACCAAGGTCTAAATGTAGAAAAATGATGGCAGGCGACATAATGCTAGCCAACATAAGTCACCCCAGTGGTTAAATCTTATCAGGAAAGATGAGACTTGGCATTCCTGCATTGAAGCTGAACAAGGGTCTGGATTCTTGCACTGCATAAAGTGTTTCTAAACTCTCAGAGGGTAGGGGGTCAAAGACAGAGAAGGAGACTTGGGAATGGGGGCTGCAGGGTTCTTGGAGCTAAAGCTATAAGCTAAAAAAAGCAAGAAAAATTGAGGAGACAGGACCAAAATAATCAAAACAAGAAAGAATGATAGGTCTACTGAAACAACTGGATTTACAATGCTGAACCAAATCTTTTTAAACCTGTTTCTGTGTGCCTTTTTAGATAACAAGGGGTTTCATTTCTTGGAAGAAGGCTATAGGTTTTAGAGATAACAAATGTGTTCTAACAAATCATGTGAAAGCTTGAAAAACACTGTTGTATGTGAAGGTAGTGAATATCAATGTACTTTGTAATGCAGTGAAACTAGGAATTGAAATGCAGGAAAAGCAGACAGAAGTGAGGAGTGTTGATGAAATTACCATCTTAAGATTGGTTGGTGAAGAAAATATATTAGCTGGTCACTGTCTTCAGTTTTACAATGTTTTCATAAGACAGTTTCTTTCATTATGTTCAGAGGCTATTTTTAATTTAAAGCCTAGAAAAAGAACTTTTGCCTTTTGCTAGCCTTTTAAATCAAATACTCTAGGATAAATATTGCCAGCTCTTTAGAGTTTCTCTGTTGAAGTGGAAATAAACTGGCAGCACCGAATGCGCCCTTTCAAAGTGCAGCTTTTTATTTTGATTAAATTCCTTGTTGATTCTAAAACTGGACTCAGAGACTAGAATCTAAAAGCATTTAGGAAAATTTACTTAAAATACTAAGCATACTTTGCCAGTTTTCTAGAACAGTTAAAAGAAACAAACGTCTACAACTGGGCTAAATCCTCTTGACATTAATTTCTGTGTTCTCTGCCTTTCTGTGGCTCAATACTTAATGTATGAAGTCATTCTCAGATGGACTGAAGGGGAAGGCATTGTTTGTACCATAGTCCCAGAGTTGTGTGAATTAATGCTGCTCTGTATTTCCTTAAGGACTGAGCACATTCAATTTTACATTTATTGAGAATAGATCCTGGGAATGAATTATTTCTTCCTTATAAGGAGCCTTGTGTTGAGATATCTGTAGGGGCAGTTTAGCTCGCTACTAAGTCACTAGGGATAAAAGCATCACTGTTACAAGTAAAATGATAATGTGCAAGAAACTTCTTAAAATTAAATGTGTTGCAGTCATTTAGATGGTTCAGAATATTGCGGTCTTGGAAGACTAGAGGAATAAGAGTGTCTCACCTTTCCTCAGATTTAGCATTTGCATAAAGTCAAAAGGAGAAAGTCTTGTCTTAGAGGGAGCTCTAGATTTAGTGTCTCGCTGGGTTTGTTGTGACCTTATTTAGATCTGAGTTGCAAAATTTATGAATACTGAAAGTAAAAGCAGTATATTACCCTCACAAGTCTTTGTAAATGTTATTTTTAAAGTATTATCTTTTCCTAATATCAAAATAAAATTATTTTATTAAAATATTGGATATTAAAACATCCTTCTTCATTTATTCTCTCTTTTTAGTGCAAATACATACACTTAATTGTGACTAAGTGATTTTTTAAAAGAGTTCCTCAAAACTTCATCTTCAGACATTCTCCACCAAAAATGGGATAGGCTGGTCTAGAAGTTATCAGGTGCAAAATGCCATTGTTTGGTCTACCAGCATGTGTAGGAACACAAATACATTCCTATATGTAGGAATACAAATATACAGAAAGTGAAATGGGCTGGTGGTTTAAAAGGGAACATTAGGGCACTGCCTTCTTGTGGATGAGCATCCTACATAAACAACTCCCCTTTTTATCTTCTTGGGCTTTCTCCCTTTTAACTGCACTTCGGACTTCCTTGCATTGGACCAAGGAACTACTTTACAGTGTCAGGCCCAGTAATTCTTGGGCAGAAATTCTGTGTGAAGGACATGAGAACCTCAATCTGATATTGTCTTGAAGTAAAAGACATTGCTTACCTAAATTTTAACCTACAGCAAAGAAAGAGAAATTACATAAATTAAAATTTTCAGAAGAGCTTTTCCACATACTAAGTGCTGGTAGAATGATTTTTAAATGTCTTTAAATTAAAAAAAGAAAAACCCCAAACAAGTCAAAACCCTTCCTTCTCCCATTTCAAGGATCACAGAATCATTTAGTTTGGAAAGGACTTCAAGGTCATCAATTCCACCCTTTTGAATAATCACCACCTTGTCAACTAGACCATAGCACGAAGTGCCAGATCCAGTCATTTCTTGAACACTTTTGTGGATGTTGACTCCACCGCTTTCCTGAGCAGTCCATCCCAATGTTTGAGAGCCCTTTAGTGGTGAAGTTCTTTCTAATGTCCAACCTAAACCTCCCCTGGTGCAGCTTGAGACTCTGTGCTCTTGTCCTGTCACTGGTTGACTCCACCTGGCTACAATCTCCATTTAGGCAGCTGTAAGGAGTGATAAGGCCATGATCCAGCCTGCCCAGATCCCTCTGCAGAGCCTCCCTGCCCTCCAGCAGGTCAGTATTTACACACAACTTGTTATCCATGAATTTACTGAGAATGCACTCAACCCCCTCATCCAGATCATCAAAAAAAAATATTAAAAAGAACTGGCCCCATTACTGGCAGCATTCCCCAGCACTCTCTGAGCCTGGTCAATTCAGCAAAGGTTGTACCTGTCCACTGCATCGGCTGCCAGCTTTTCCAGGAGAATGCTGTGGGAGACAGAATCAAAGGCTTTACTGAAGTCCAAATAGGCTACATCCCCAGCCTTTCCCACATCTACTAGGTGGGTCACCTGGATATCAGTTTGGTCAGGTGTGACCTGTCATTCCTAAACCTATTCTGAGTGGGCCTGACCCCTTGGTTGTTCTGTGTGTGCCATCTGATTGTATCTAAGATGATCTGTGCCATAGTCTTGCTGGGTGCTGACGTCAGGCTGACAGGCTGTAGTTGCCTGGATCTGAGTTCCAGCCCTTCCTGTGGATGGACATCACACTGGCCAACCTTCAGTCATCTCTGACATCTCCAGACTTCCCTGATTAGCCAGGACTGACTAAGAAGTCCGGAGTTCAGATTAATGTGTGATGGCAAGAGAACTGAACATACAAGGGGACAGCTTTAATATGCCAAAACCTGGAGCTCCTGCCTGTGTGCTATAGGGATAGGGTCCCTTTCAGTAGGATCCATGCTGTGCTGGTGTATCCTTGTCTCCAGCAGCACAGCCAAGGCAGTCCTAGGAAGAGGAAAGTAAAGATAACTGGACAGCAGTTTCTCCAGGTGCCAATTTTCTGTGAACTTCTCAGCCTTCATGAATTATAACTGAGGACCTGCAGAAAGTATGGAGGCAAAGAAAAGGCTGAGATGGCTAAGCAGCACTGTAATGGTTCCTGTTGTAATAACTGTCTTTTTTTTTTTTTTTTAAATGGTACAATACTTGCTTCCTCTTACTTGTTTCCCTAGTGATTGCATTTAGCAAGCTGGGAAAAATGAGCTGGACTATAATTTTTTTTCTTAATTATCTCTGTGTAAAATTTGGTTCCAACTGGTACTTAAATTCTTAGTTTACAGGTATTTGAACAATATTGCAAACCTGTCTCTAGCTTTGCTGGGACTGAAACACCCAATCAGGATTTACCGACAACTCTTTTCTTGGGTTGTATCAGAGACAAACTTACAAGGTAGTGCTCTAAGTACAAGGGCTTCTGTATATCTAAGACACCGTTTGAAATTAAGAGACCAAGGTTTTTCTGTCTGACAAAAGAATTACACTGTGCTGTCTTGTTTTTTATTTCATTAAAAATGACTGTTTGCTCAGGAATAGTTAATTAGGACCAAATCAAGGGTATAACATTTTGATGGGTTGTTTTCCCAATTTCTTTTTTCCAACCCAGATTATATCTTATATTTGTAAAACCTGGGCTTTTGTCCCAAAACTTTAGAAAGTATTTTAAATTTTGTAGCCCAAATGCTAATTAGAGTGGTAAGTACTTGTTTTGCCAATCTATCCCTGCAACACTGAACTGTGGAATACTACATGTGTTCAGAGCAGTCAACTTTCAGGATTAAACACAGCTTACTAACATATATCTTGGGTGACATTGATATACTTTCACTTGTATTTTGTATCCCAGCTGAAAGTATTTTCATTATCTGGTTGCCTGTTTCTATCCTTTCTTTTTCTTTCTCGTCTTCCTTTGGCTGTACTTTGCTGTTGCCAGTCCATTGAACAGTCTGTCCCTATTAAAGAGACAAAATGGGTAAATTTTCCAGCCACTTGCCTTCCTTCTTCCTATTCTTCCTGTCCTGCAGTCTTGGCAATTGTATTGGAGCTAATATGTCAAGCTAAGCCTTGTAATCAAATTCAGAAGCTAGAGATAAGCTATGGTTAGAGCCTGCAGTAAAATTTTGTCAGAGAAACCAGTACTTCCTTTTACTTCACTACCTTCAAAGGCTTCACTGGAATCCCTTTTTTAGAACAGGGATTTAGGGTTTTTTTTCTACTAGTCTGTGACTAGACAACATTTAGCTTTTGAAGTCACTCTGAATAAAAACATGTAATTTTTGAAGTTGCTTTGAATAGAAAGGGAGAACTTTTTTTTCTTTTTTCTTTTCTACCCCGGGGATTAAGATGAGCTGAGAGATACACCTCTGCTGCACTTCAACGCTTGGAATAATAGTGGTGCAATGTGGTCTTACACTTCTGGAAAATTAGTGTTTTGAGCCTCTTCCAGGGGAGTATTAGGAGTTCCAAGAATCTGGCAGATTTCCCACTGAAAAGGAAAGGACCCCTTGGTAATTAATATGTCCCCATGCTTCTTTGCTTTAATAAATTATGCAGGACTCATGGGACAGCTGTCCTATTGCTAGGCACTGTCTTCTCCTGGGCTGTATTGGGGTCCTTCAGGGGGAATAGATGCAGGCACTGTGTGGTGTGGTGTGGTTCAAACACTGCAGGAGATGCTGAGTCAGTGTCTGCAAGCTTAGGCAGATGTCCCAATCTGTCATCCTGCAGATGTTATGATCCATGAGCAAGAGGGCTAGATATCTCTTCTGGTGTTTCACGTAAAATGTATTTTCTAGTGATTCCAAAAATGGAGCCTCTGGGCAAAGACTGGGCAAAGCCTCTGAATTCCTCCAGTTGTAGTCGAGATCCAGTGTCACATTGCTGTTCCAGCCTAAGACGACAGAAGTCTGTCTCTAGGAAGAGTATTTTCCAAACTCAGAATTGCTTCCCAGTCAGTAATTTTATTATGTGATTCTGAGAGCTTTGACAGCACCAAAAAAATTTTGTTCTTGTGATTTCAGTGGTTCTGAGAAGCAACAGCAGCACAGCCTGAGCATGGTTTTCACCACGTTTGGGACAACAGTCCAGGCACCAAAGCCAACCATCAGCACATTTGGATGACCAAGTTTTCACCCTGCTCTGATTTTCAATTTATCTCTGCGAGCATAAAGTCTTTGATTCTTTTAAAACAAAATTTTGCTTGCTGCAGATGAATGGCTGCTTTTGAAGCTCACTAGAAAAGCTGGAGGTCTTTTCTTTCAAAAGAAAACAAGAAATCACTAGGATATGAGGAGTGGAATAACTGAGGAAGAGAAGGGCAGAGCAAGAGTAAGATTTGAAGGCATAAATGTAAAAACATACTTCCTTACCAGCTCCACCCTCTAAATGATATTTACCACCAGGGAAATTGGATCCACCCTGGACTGATTGTAGCGTCAGGAAAATCCTCCACAAACAGCTCTGAGCTATTGAAAAAGCTGCAGTTTTCTCTTCCAATAGTTGATACTGTGGTGGCAACTTTCACCTGCTACTCCTGAGTCACAGTCACCACATCTGCTAAGGGGGAGAAGGCAACTTCTCCCTTTGCTCAGAATGTATTGTCTTGTCTGCAGTGGTGGTCCTAGGAGTGAAAAATTGCTACTTAAGTTTGAGCACTTCTTAGAAGGCATGGTGTCCCCTTCACTGTTTGGAAATGAAACCTGCAATCTCTACTTACTCAGAGTTTAAGAAGCATAAATGAAGAGGAACCACTTTTACAGTACCTGGGGATTGGGCTAAGTTGCATTATTGCCCAGGAATGAGGGTTTATTCCATACTGTTTACTAAATGAAGAGTATAACCATGGCAACATTCAGGACATGGTCTGTAAGGATCTGCCAATGCAATTCTGAAATTAGCATTCAGAAGGCGACTGTTTAAAAGTAGCTTGAGAACTGAAAAAGAATGTTTCAGACTACAGTCCATACTGGAATACACTTCGGTATCTGCCTCATGAAAACTATGTAAAATTTAGCAGTTCAGTTTATGCTGATCTCAGCAGGAGACCATTTATATAGATCTTTGATGAGCGAAAGCATAATGGTATAAATACTAATATCCAGTGGTGATTTGCACCACATAACAGCTATAATTTTGTGTGAAGTATACCTAAAAACTACAAGTACTACTAGCTTTCTATGATCAACAATAGTGCAAAGACAGTTGAAATCTTTTTTCCAAGTTCACTTGGGGAAAAAAGTAAAGAATGACAGTTCTTAGACAAGATGAAGGTGCTACTTCCTGAATATGAAGAAGAAATTTCTGGGGTGAATGAGAAATAAGGAGAGTAATATAAAAGGAAGTTCTAGATCTGAGTTGGTCCCCTGCTATCCTAGTTAAACTTTGTGTAATAAATACTTTTTGTTGTCACATGTTGTGATGTTCTTGCAGAAATCCTTTACACAGGAAGTTGTGGTCTGGCAGAAGTTGATTGAATTATAGCTTGCTTCTTCATGTCTCTCCACAGGTCACTGCTTTCTGGAAGAAGCAGAGTCAACGTAACTACACCTTTGTCATTGAATCATGCCAGCTCTTGCAAGTAATGCTGAAAAAAAATAGTTCTCTGGTTATTCTGCCTGCACTTTTATCAGTGGTTAACATCACTGCTTTTGTTGAAGTCTGTGTCTTCTTTTGTGTGCATCTGTCACTTAGCAGGACACGCATGTTTATATAAATAAGTTCCACAAATCATGTAGGAAATGTTTAGGAAAATGCAGATCTGCTGACCTAACTTTGGAAAGTTGGCTAGATTTTAAGCTGACCCTGCCCTCTAAACAGATGCTCAGAACAGTGATGGCCCTTTATTGCTACAGCACACCATCTTGGGATAACACATCCGATAGTCTGGAAATATGAAATACTTTATGTGGAGTTGCTACTTCATGTAAGATTGTGCTGATAACAGTTACATCTGTGAAGAACACAGCATCATTCCTGTCCCTTGCTACCCTCATAGGTAAATGTGGTACATTTAGCAAGCCTTAAGTTGGTCTATAGAATCATGGATATATAGAAATTATGGAAATGATGCTAGTAAAAAAGCTAGCCTGATCCCTGGCTGCTCAGACAATGTCTTAATATTTTTCCCACTGCACCTGTCCTTTATTTCACCCTCAGCAGGCTTCCTTTTATGTTTAGGTTTGTCCAGGAGCAAGTTGTTTGTCCATGCAGGTTGCCCTGTACTCTTGTCTGATTTCCTTTTTGTTGGGATACATTGCTCCTGACTTGGAGGACCTTGACCCTTAAAGATTAAAGCGCTTTCTTGGGCCCCTCTTCCCTCCAGTATTCTATGGCCTACTACTCTACCAAGCAGACTCCTGAAGAGGCCAAAGTCTGCTCTCCTGGAGTGCAGCATAGTGAGCTTTTTGTGTGTCCTTCTCACTCAAACTCCACCATTTCATGGTCACTACTTCCCAGGCTGTGCTTGAGCTTCACATTCCCTTCTTGTCAGCAAGAACATGGTCCAGCATAGCGCCTCTGTCATTGCTTCCTCTATGATTTGGAGAAGGAGGTTATTTTCAGTGCATCACAGGAACCTCCTAGCTGTTCCTCCAACCAGTATTGGGGTGGTTGAAGTCCCCCATAAAGACTAGGGCTTGTGAATGCCCTGGTGTGTTTGAAGCACCTGGGGAAATACCAAAATTTTATCACTTCACAAAATGAGAAAACACATCCTATTCCAGCAATAACTCAGGAGTGTGTTAGCCATCAAAACTAATTTTAAAATAACACATTCAGATAACTTCAATTCAGTGTTTATTCTAAAACTGAACAAGCAAGTATCTGTATTGCTGTCTGTTTTCAAAAATTTGAAACTGGGAAAGACAATACAGAAGATTTGTTAAAAGTATTAGCAGTAAAAAGGGTAAAGAGGACAATCCAGATGATTATTGGGCAGGATCCATGTAGGCAAAAAAATTACAACTGATATATAAAGCTTTTAAATCAGTAGAGCTAATGTTTGTCAATATGAGTATAGGAGAAACAGCTCTGACTACAATTTTACTAAGACACTAACCAAATAGTGTTTACATGACAATACTGTAATATATAATGTTTTGAAAACATTCTGACTTACTGCTGCATGACATTTTTTATATATCATATATATAAAATATGATATATCATATAATAAAAATATTATATACCTGCTGATTAGTAGAATATTGAGTAAGTAGCAGCCAAAAACAGAGCAGTAAATGCAGGATCCTAACTGAGCAATTGTATTCATATTTGGGTTATTTTAAGAATTATTTTTTGCTATATGTTATTTAATGCTTGTTTTAAATTACATCAACATTGTACAAAATTATTAATGATACTCACAGATGACCCTAAAGATCGGAGATATAATAAACGACAAAGATAAGTCATTAATACAGACCAGATGGCTTTAATAAGTTGGGGGCAAACAGACAAGTGTTTCGTGGATAATTATTAAAGTAAAACATTTGTGAACAGAGAAAGCAGCATGTCCTTTTTACTCTTATATTTATGATCTTTACATTTAGTCTACCCATCCAATTCTAGCTCTTCAGAACAGACAAGACACCCAAATATGGAGCTACTGAAGGCCAGTTGAACAAGTTGCCTCTAATTTGTTCTCCTGGGTTTCCTTGTATATTTTAGTTTCTGATCATCTCTAGAGTGTTCTGTTATATTACGTGCTTACCAATTTTATTTTGGTATCTCTGAGTAATGCTAAAACATCCCCATGCTATAAATTGACTCTACTGTTGAAATTTGAGCCAATATTTTTAAATATGCCTTATACCTTAGATTCATCAGCGCTTCTGTTACCCTTTCTCTGTCTAGCATAACCTTTTCACATGAACAGCTGTAACAAAAAAGGGAATAAAACCATGTCTGCAGACAATTCCCTTAGTCTAATCATCAGTCATGTTATTGCAAAGCTAATGCTGCTGTTGCCTTTCTCATCTCCAGAAACTTGTGTTTTGCTGGACCTAAGAACCAAAAACACTGATTTTCTTCCTTTTTTTTTCTTTCCACAAGTTATTATTTGGGGATTTGGAGGAGGAATGAAGACATGCAGAGAGATTTGTCAAAAGAGGTAACAATGAATGGACTACTAAATATAGTGCTTTGGTCAAAATGCCATGTGTAAATCTCAGCTATGCTAAAAGAAACACCTGGGGATTGCATGAACAGTACTAGTTATATGTCTGCACTGAAAATTTCTTTTTAATTTACTTTTTGTAGTTTAGGATTCAAGAATACTTAGTATAAAGGAAAGGTTGAGAGAAAAGCCAGAAAAGTCATTGATTTATGTGGCATGATACAAGGAAGTTTTTTCTCTTTATCAAACAAAACCATGTATAGACTGCAGTCCAAAAGTATCTGCAATGAAATAGAAACTTGATACCTGGCTTCTCCATCTAGTTGACAGACATAAAAGGATCTGATTGCTGAATGTTGGAAGCTGAACAAAATCAGACTGGTACAATTTTGCCTAAATACAGATCAGTTAACTATTGAAATGGTTTAAAGTAAATTATGATGGGCTTTCCATCTCTAGTTTTAACCTCAAGAGATATCTGTCTTAAAACAGGTATTTAAGACAGCTCAACTCAGCAATAGCTCAGGACAGCACAGAGACTTCTGTGACAAAACAGATCAGCCCAGTGGATGGTCAAAGTGGATGTTCTAGCCTTATCTTTGATGGGGAGCAAAGTTGTTTTGGTTCTTCCTTCAGCTCTCCTATGGATTTACTTCATTATCCTTTTTTTTTTTGCCTGTGGAGGCTACCATTTGTACTGGAAGTACAGGGCAGCTGCAGCTGTTTAAGAAAGGACATAACCAGTTGTAAATGTTGTAGTGTGGTAAGGGATCCAGACTGCCTAAGAATCTACTCTAAAGATGTCCATGGAAGACACCCAGGCACTCATGGAATTTTAGCACTCCATTGTCCTGCTTATTCCAGTTTCTCAGCAATAGTCTTCTGCATTAATAGTTTTTCTGGTGATTCTGGATCACTTTATGTCTGTTGTCATACACAGAAGGTGGAATACCATTCTGGATTATCAGTTTAAGATCCTTTATTAAGTCTTATATGCATGTGTGATTTTAAATGCAACAAGGATATGTCCATATTGACACGTTTTTTTGGCTTATCCAAAACTTCCAACTTGTGTTTTGTCTTTTGTTTGTAAAGTGGTATTTCTTCTTTTGAATAAAAAGTGCAGAAGTAATTAGCAAGATTACCTTATCATTATTTGCAGCAAGTCGGTTCCCTCTTTGTGCACAGAAAACTAAAATTGTATCCTTCCTTGGCTGAAAACTTCCTTTCCGCAAGCAATAAAAGATGCAAATATCTCTTCCAGGGGCTAGTTAAGCTTTCTTGCAGCTTGGGGCAAAACCACATTGGCAGAAGGACAATGTCTTGTCTCTGATGTCTGTGAAGCTTCTCTGAACTGACCTGAATATGAACTTATACAAAAGGGACCTCTGTGTAGTGTAGTGACAAGAACTTGAAAACAGGCTATAATTACATAAGAAATTTAAAATAAGTTAAGAACCATGTTTCAACGAGGTCAGCATTCCACGTAGTCCCTAACAACAATTGTATATTTGTTTTTCTGTTGTCACTCATTTTTCTTTATGACTGATCATCTGAATTTCTGTGTTAAATTTTCTCCAAGCTAAAACCTTATACCTGATAGCAATTCCTATAAACAGGCCTTTGGTACAAAGTTGGCCTTGGTATCCTATACAAGTCTCCAGACTTCTTTAACTCTTTTGATACTGGTAAAAAAGGGATGTGTTTAATTTTACTCTTTTTTTAATTTACAAAAAGGCATCACAAAGAATGTTTTCTTGTCCCATATTGAAGAAATTAATAAATTGCATAATCTCAAGAAGTCAAGAGAAGGAAGAACCACAGTAGTGTCACTAGTAGCACTGCCACATAGGTTACTCTGGTCACCTCCTCACTGCAGCATTGTCCAGCAGGGAGCTGGGCTAGTTGCTGCCCTTGACATCAGTAGCTCCAGAGCTTAGCGTCTTTTCAGATGAAGCCAATTTCTTACTAAGCTCCTAAACATTATTTTACTTTTGAAGATGCTCTTTTTTGGTTTTTAGCAATAGTTTTTTCTAATCAGATTGCCTTCTAGTTTCACTGGTAGACAATCATTGAAGGGTACCTGTGATGTCACAATCCTTCCTAATCATCTTTACATCACAGTGGTTGTGTGGCTGTACTTAAACTACTCTGGGAATCCATAGTAAGTGTTGTGGTTTAACACCAGCCAGCCACCAAGCTCCAGGCAGCTGCTCACTCACTGCTCCACCAGCAGGATGAGGGAGGGAATCAGAAGGATAAAAGAGAGAACTCATGGGCTGAGGTACAGACAGTTTAATAGGGAAAGCAAAAGCTGTGCATGCAAGCAAAGCAAAACAAGGAGTGAATTCACTGCTTGCCATGGGCAGGCAGGAGTTCAGCCATCTCCAGGAGAGCAAGGCCTAATCGCACATAATGGCGACTTGGGAAGACAAACTCCTCACTCCAAATGTCCCCCCTTCCTCCTTCTTCCCCCACTTCATATAGTAAACATGATGCCACATGGTCTGGAATGTCCCTTTGGCCAGCTGGGCTCACCTGCCCTGGCTGTGTCTCCTCCCAGCCTCCCAGGCACTCCCAGCTTCCCTGCACAGGGAAGCAGGATGGCAGCGTGGCAGTATGGAAAGCAGAAAAGGCCTTGGCTCTGTGCAAGCTCTGCTCAGCAATAACAAAAAAATCTTTGTTTTATGAAGTCTGTGTTCAGCACAATTCCAAAACACAGCCACATATCAGCCAGTGTGAAAAAAATTAGCTCTACCCCAGACAAAACCAGCAGAATAAGCAAATCATCAGACTGTTAACTATTCCTGATGTCTTATGTCTGAAACTCTGGGGTGGGTGGTCCTGTGTTTCCATACCTTGGGAACTCCACTGCTGCATTGAAATGCTTTTAAGATTGAGATGCTTCTAAGAATCACCTTAACTTTGAATCTCTGTGTGTCTCCTCCCTGGCAAAAACTCTCCTAGACAATTGTCACTGATGCAGGAGGTTTCAAAGCACAACATTATGAGACGATAACTTAATATCTCACACCTCCAGGCTGAATTTTGCCTTCTCCTACTAGAGTCTTGCATCTCAGATGCTATTCTTTGTGTTGCAACAAGGTCACTTTGCATCAAGGAGAAACCTTGCAACACAGCACAGCATTCGCTGATCTATTCACAACTGCATTTGACCATCATATCTTCCTTTTTCATGGGCATCAAAAGAAAAAACATTTTATCTGTGGTTTGGGGGAAAGGAGGCAAAACCTCTTCTATCCTCCTTTCTCCAGTTCTACTTTCTGCCCCTGAAGGAGGTTTATCTTTTGAAAGAGCCCCAGTTTCTTTGACTTGAGATTAGATTTTCCTGGGATACGCACCAGACCTATATCAAAATGCTGTGATAACAGGTGTTTGTAGTAGAAGCCTGACTGTTCTTCCAGGCTGAAAGTACTCCTGGCTGAGGTACTCTTGACGTCTGTTTCTACTCCATAGATAAAATCTTGTTCTGCTACAAAATGGTGAGTCTAATCTGCACTTTAAATTACAATTAAATCCACAAGTTGTCAGGCATTCCCCAGACTATCACACCTTTCTTTTAACATATGGACTGACTGACACAATCAGATCAAATGCTTTTCCAGGCTTTTTGCTATACCCACTAGGCAGCATTTCTCATTTAATATCCCTGTAGTGAATCTGTATCTCCAATGATAATTTAGATTCTCATCTGATGTAAATTATGATAGTTCCAGTAGACTTCAGTGGATTTGATGATTTTGCCATCTGAGGTTCTGCATCTGAAAACTCTGTAACAAAAAGCAGCTGCTACTGCTGCTTTTTAACTGATTTGAAAAATTATAAGAAACTGTCTGAGTCTAGCTATCTTAATATGTGTTACTCAACTGCCAGCACACCCCTACATACAGGACATTTAAAGTCCTTTACTTTGCATCTGAGTAAGTGGGATTCTGTCCATTATTTTGACAAAAATGAAAGTTGGACAGAGACTGCCATAGTCTTTGACAGCAGCTTTTTCAGGAAGACCCAAAAGCCCATACTCCAACAGCAAAGCATGTGAATTTGGCTCTGCTAGAAGCTAAACGTACCTTTAGCCATGACCATGAACTTTACATGTATTAATATATGCAATTTTTAGACCACTGAGCTTTTCACTTTAATATGGTTTAGTTTTGGTTTCTATGTTCATCTTCAAGCCATATGAAAATTACTAAAAGTTTAGTATCAGTTTGAACTTATAAAGAATATGAGATTTCATGGGTATAAACTATTTCCATCAAGATTATGATAAGACTTTGTAGTGTTTAGAGAAAACATGGTCTGGGACCTATTCAGAGGAATAGATCTCTGAATTTGAATAGAATAGAATTGGAATAGATCTCTGCTTTATTCATCTTAAGGAAAAAGGTATGCCATCCAGAGGAACCTGGACAAGCTTGGAAAGTGAACCCATGTGAATATCATGAGGTCCAACAAGGCCAAGTGCAAGGTGCTGCGCCTGGGTTGGGGCAATCCCAAATATCAACAGTGGCGGGGGGGTGGGGAATAACAGGATTGAGAGCAGCCCTGCTGCTGGCAAGAACTTAGGAGGTGTCGTGGCTGAGAGGCTGGACATGACTCAGAGAGCCAAACGTGTCCTGGGCTGCATCCAGAGCAGTGTGGGCAGCAGGGGAGGGAGGGGATTCTGCCCCTCTGCTCTGCTCCGCTCTGGTTGAAATTCCAGCTGGAGTGCTGCATCCAACTCTGGAGTCCCTAGCACCAAATTCTTCTGGACAAAATATCCAGCCCACTGCTGGACAACCATATCATGCAACAGGCGAACAGCTGGCTCATGGCTTAAGCACAAAGGGTTACAGTTACTGGGGTGACATCAGAATGGGGACCTGGTGGGGTTCCACAGGGCTCCATCCTCAGCCCTGAGCTCTTCAGCAGTCTCATAATGACTTGGATGACTAAACGGGATGACATAATTACTTGCAGAACTGTAAGGGATGCTAAGCAAGTTTGCAGATGTTACAAAACTGGGAGGAGCTGTTGATTCCCTCAAGGGCTAGAAGGCCCTGCAGAGAGACCTTGACAAATCAGAGGGCTGGGCAGTCACCAACCATATGAAGTTCAAGAGTAAGGGAAGGTGCCATGTTTCGCACCTGGTGTGGGGCAATGCTGGATGTACAGACAGACTGGGGAATGAGAGCAGTGCCATGGAAAGGGCCCTGGGGCTCTGGTCCATGGCAAGTTGAACATGAGCCAGCAGTGCCCTGSMRSCMRGRRGGCCAAGYGTGTCCTGGGGGCATCAGGGACAGCATCAGCAGCCAGGCAAGGGAGGGGATTGTCCTGCTCTGCTCTGCACTGGGGCAGCCTCACCTCCAGTGCAGGGAGCACTTCTGGGTGCTCCAGTGTAAGATACTAAACTCTTAAAGTCCAAAGGAGAGTGACAAAGATGGAGAAGGGCCTTGAGGGGAAGCCATATGTGGAGCAGCTGAGGTCACTTGGTTTGTTCAGCCTGGAGGAGACCGAGGGCAGACCTCACTGCAGTTACAACTTCCTCCTGAGGGGAAGAGGAGGGGCAGGCACTGATCTCTTCTCTACTGTAACCACTGACAGGGCTGAGGGAATGGCCTGAAGTTGTGTCAGGGGAGGTTTAAGTTGGATTTTAAGAAAATGTTCTTCATCCAGAGGGTGGATGGAAGGCTCTCCAGGGACAGGCTCCCCAGGGAAGTGGTCACAGCAAGCAGCCTGATGGAGTTAAGAAGCGTTTGAACAAGTGCTCTCACGCACATGATGCAACTTTTGGGTTGGTGCTGTGGAGGGCCAGGAGTTGAACTTGACGATCTTTGTGAGTCCTTTCCAACAGATCATTCTGTGACCTGTTGGATTGGGGCCAGAGGAGAGCCACAAAGAGGATCTGAAGGATGGAGCACCTCTCTTATGAGGAAGGGCTGAGAAAACTGATGTTGCTCAGCATGGAGGAGAAAAGGCTCCAGAAAGAACTTATAACATTTTTCTAGTGCCTAAAGGGGGCTTGAAGTGCCAGAGAGATTCTTTTTACAAAGGTGATAGGGCAAGGGGGGATGGCTTTGAGCTACAATTAGAATGGCTTTGTTGTGATTTAATGCCAGCCACCAACTATGGCCCGCCTGTGAGATTGGGGAGAGAATAATGAAGGTAAAAGCTGGAAAACTTGTGGGTTGAGGTTCAGACCATTTAACAGGGAAAGTAAAAGCCACACATGCAAGCAGAGCAAATCAGAACAAAATAAGGAATGAATCCACTGCTTCCCATGGGCAGGCAGGTGTTCAGCCATCTCCAGGAGAGCACAGCCCTATTGCACACAGCAGTGACTTGGGAAGGCAAACTCCAGGACTCCAAATGTCCCCCCCTTCCTCCTTCTTCCCCCCATTTTTTATACTGAGCATGATGCCACATTGTCTGGAATATCTGTTTCATCAGCTGACCAGGGCTCACCTGTCCTGGCTGTGTCTCCTCCCAGCCTCCCAGGCACTCCCAGCCCCCTCACCAGTGTGGCGGCGCAAGAAGCAGAAAAGGCCTTGGCTCTGTGTGTGCCCTGCTCAGCAATAACAAAAACATCTCTATATTATGAACTCTGTGTTCAGCACAATTCCAAAACACAGCCTCATACGAGCCAGTGTGAAGAAAATTAACCCTACCCCAGACAAAACTGCACAGATTTGTATTAAATGTTACAAAGAGAGTCTTCACAGTGAGGGTGGTGAGGCATTGAAAGAGGTTGCCTCACTGCCTGTTGTAAATGCCTCATTTACAACAGTGTTCAGGGCTGGGTTGGATGGGGCTTAGAGCAACCTGATCTAGTGGGCCACATCCCTGCCCACAACAGGGGGGCTGGAACTGTATGATCTTTAATGTCCCTTACAACCCAATCCACTCTATCATTCTGTGATTCTATTCCATAATGAGACACTGTAAAAAAAATTTGAAGAAAAGGTGTCCTTTTATTTACCATTTTTTAACTGTCCACACAGAGCAAATCACACTTTATATATGCCTAGAGTATGTTATGCAGTGTTGCCTATAAAGAACTCTTTGTGCCATGAAGTATCAAATTTCCCCCCTTACTTTTAAATCTATATGCAGTAATAGTTTTTTTCTTTTAGCAGCAATAAACACCATCTCTCCTGTAATTCACATTTGGTTCTCGCTCAAGCATACTCCATGTCTGATACCCCGTGGGGTACTTTTACTGAACAACAGAAGTTTCTGTCCCTGCTCTAAACTCATCCTTAACAGATCAGCAAGAAAAGAAAATAAAATTTATTCCAGCTTATTCCTCAGAAATCACTTCTCTGGTTCTCTTTTTGTCTCTTTTTGTCTCCTTTTGTTATCTTTTTGCTTTTACATTCGTCTAGACTTTTAAAGTATCTTTTCTTGCTAAGCGTGAGGTAGAAGCATTGATAAATGATAAAATGCTGTAATTAAGATTTTTTTTCCTGCTACCCAAAGGTCATCTTTTATGTCTATAGGGCTTGTTGTTTTGTGTTTGCTCTGCATCATCCCCTTTGTTTAATACACTACCACATACTTTATTCTAGCCAGTACTAAAACCCAAACCCTTTAAGAATGGTTGTGATGCTGGGTGGAGGTCAGAAGAAGCATTTTTTTCTTTTTCCTCTGTTCTCAAATTTTCCTAGAAATGTGTAAACAAGACTGAGTAGGAGGAGTGAAGGAAATCAAAGGTGCTTGAAATCACAGACTAGGACAGATATTAGGGAAATATGTGTCAAGTTCTACTACAGTCATGGGACTGGGGTGGTTGTTTTGGAGAAGAGCTGCAGCTGCATCACCCAGCAGAACCAAATATATGTGAAAGGAACACATTCTCCCTTCAGAAGGCTTTTGGAGGTACAAACAGAAACATGATGAAAATTACCCAGCTGAGCCAAGGTGAAAAAAACACCACGGAGTTCATCCAACATGTCTCTATTTTGATGGCAAAACTTAAGTCAGGATGTCCCCAAACTTCTCCTGTCCTTTCCTTTCTTGCCTTCCCCATATCCTTACTGTCACCCAAACTGTCCACGTTTGGGTCAGTCTGTCTTACTACAGAGGGACGAGGTCCCCTGCCCTTCCCGAAGCGCAGCTGTTTTCCAGCTCTGCCATCTTGTTTCCATGTGGTGGCCAAGTGTGTAAAGTAATCACTGAGGGTGAGAGAAAGCACAACAAAGAAAAATAAATGTGTTGAATCATCGTTTCAGTGCCCCTGCAGGAAGCCTGAGGTGTGGTTGAACTAGTCTAGTACTGTTCTGCCCTTTGGCATTGTTTTATGTGTACTCAGGGGAAATAATCAGCAATGTAGTACTTTTTTACATTTAGAGCATACAGATAATTTGTGAGCATAATAAATATTTTGTTTATGCAGCACATGTTTGAATACAGTTTTACCTGCTTATGAGAAATGACTATTTCACACATGCTTCAAAATATTCTACTTTCTACAATGCTACTATGGATGGATAAATAATGTATGTTGTGTGTTGAATACAAATATGGCAACACTTTGTGTTGTTTTATGTGATGACAAATTGATTTGAATTTCTTTGCAGCTAACCAAAGCACCATATCCAAAGCCTTATATTAAGTATGGATTTTCAGTTTGGCATTTGCTAGAAAAAACAGACCACCTCTAATGTCAGAGGTGAGTTTGGATGATAAAATATGGAATGAGGTGCAGTACCTGAAACTACTCCTCAAGGGACAAAGGATACCCCAGCCATGGAGTGATCAGTTGGCTCCAGAACCCACAGAGCAAGGATAAACACCTTAGTAGCTGAGGAGAAAGTACCTGGGCTCCAGGGGAATCTTCAGAGATGGGATGGGAGTCAGCCTCTTCCAGAAAGCTAGTTTTGCAGACTGTTGTCCTGTTTTTTATGTAATTAATTGCTTCTTGTTTTGCTAGTCTCATCAACAGTCTTTTGAAAGTTAACCCAAAACATTTCCCTAAGCTGAACTGATAGAATTTCCCTTTCGGCTGTGAGAGAGACTGTTCTCATTCAAGGCCTCATGCAGGCCAGTAATGGAAATGCAAAAACTCGGAAGGGGTTCCAGGCCCAAGACCAGGCTGCCAGGGAGGCTCTTTGGTTAACTGCAACCTACATGGAAAGGACAGATCCCATGTCCATTTTACTACCTCTCTTCTCCTTTTCAGCTTAGTTTCATGTCATGTGTTTCTTCATGTCATCTGATTTACTAGATCTTGTTATTCTACCTAGAAAAATAATTTTCTGTATGAAAACAATTTGCCTCTAGGAAAATTGTTATGCTTGTATAGCAGTAACACAGTGTGTACTGCATTCAGGGTGCATGGTACATCTACCCCTGTCTAGAATCAAACCCAGCACAGACAAGTGCTGACAATCTGCTCTAAGTGAAATGCATTCATCAGATGTACCAGCTTTGGTACACTGTGGAACTTTGGAACTTTATACACAATGAGAATATCCACAGCTTCCATTATGTATGGGTGTGAATGCATTAATCTCTCCTAAAGTTTAACCTTTGTAGAAATCCTGCTAATGCAACAGAGCTTTTTGCTCCCATTCATCTTGTGGAAGTGAACTCCAACAGTGAACACCCTGCTTTTATGTGGAAGCAATTTCCCTTGATGAGTTTTCTCATATCTCTGATACTTCCTTGATTTCACAATGAGTCTTCTTGTATTCTGAAATAATAAATAAAATCCATCTGTTTCTTCTTTATGTTTTCTGCACCATACACAAATTTATATAATCTCTCAGGTCTGTCTCCCTCCAAATGTTGAATTGTTGTGTCTTCATAGCCTGGCTTTTTCTTTTTTTTTTTTTTTTTTTTTTTTTTTTTTTTTTTTTTTTTTTTTCTCTTTGGGTAGCTATTGGGTTTTTAAAATTTTTCTTTCTTAATCTTAAATGAGGGCATTCCTTGACAGAAAAAAAAAAACATGAAAACCCTCCACATAATATCTGATCAGTATGTACTGGTAGCCCTTATCTAAATGGCTTTTTTCTAAAGATCCATCTCTAACTTCAAGCAGGCAGAATTAAATGCTACAGATATCAATCTGAATTTATCTGTACACCTTTTAAAAAGCAATTTTAAAGTAGTTGTAGTCTTCCTTGCTAACATATAGAAATGCATATACATCCATCTGGATCAGTATAATAACTGATTTTGAAATAATAATAATAATAACAACACATTTTAAAAAGGTAACAGTGTTTCATTTGAATTTAAATGTCTTGTTTTAAATAAGCAGTTATGGAGCCAAATCAGTTGGCTTAACAACAAAGGGCAGTATGCTGATGAATTATGTATGTTATCTTCATTTTCTGCATGCTGATAATTGACAGGTATCACGGCACCTTCTACTTACTCCCTGTAATTATATGCCACATATCAAACTTGTGTGTAATGGTCCTCCCCATACACACATACACACAAAATGGTTTTATGTTTTATTTAAAGCTTACAGCATTTTTAAATTTTCTGATTCACTCACTCAGTTTTGCAAGCTGCTTTGTCACTCAGCCCATGTCAACAAATTTAAATTAATAAGATTTCTTCAGTTTGGCAGAGTCACTCATTCAAGTGATGGCTCCATCCTTTTGTTTGTTTTGGTTTTTTATATAAATTGGCTAGGCTAAGCCAGTACTGAAGAAAATTTACCTGCTGTTTGGACATGTGTAGTAAAACAGGTTTTTCAGCCTTTCACATAAAGTTTGTGCCTTTACTAACAGATATATTTTCATCCTTTTGTAGCAAGTTTAGGTAGTATTAGGTTAAAAAAACTAGTGTCTTAAAAGAGCTGATTAAATGGCTAGTTCCTTTGTGGTAGTTTGCATTTAATTCAGACTAACTCCACCATAACAAGGGTACATTAATTGAGCAGCTCTACAACTGGGCTCATTAGATGGAATGCTTACTGATTAAATTTAACCACTACTGAGTATCTTAGCACATGATTCAGAATTGCTTTTCATTCAGTGTTTTGTTTCTTGGAAGGAAATTAATTTTGCTGAGAATTATTTTAATAAAAATGTGATAATAAAGTAAATCTTCAATTAAAATGAAGTATTAGTTACCTTGAAGGTCTTTTTACTTATATTGCCCTAAATGTCCAAAATAATATTTTAATCTAAAAACCTGCATGAAGTAAATTGTATGCCTGGTATTTGTAAAAAAGCACCACTAGTATTTATTGAGGAAGAGTTCCTTGCTATCCTTGCATCCTCAACAATATTCACTGCAAAAGAATGTGGGCCTCAAACAAAGACCCAGAAATTACAGAAAGTAATTGTGCAGAAAGAAAATTAGATTATGTAATTTGTTCCTATTAATTCCAACTTGATTTGTCAGCTTCTTTAGAAACCTAAGTTTATATCCTTTACCTGTATCATTGATTAAGTTGGTTCAAGGCTCATACCTTAGTAAAATTAGTGATCTGATATACTCTTTCTCACTGAATTAGAATAAACTGTTAAATATCTTTATAAAGCCCCTTTCATCAGCAGCCAGTGATGGCAAAGGAATGGAATGCACTCACACCAGCAAGTAACACCCCTGCTCTGTACTGAACTGAAAGAGAAAATTTCAAAAAAGAAAAAATGCTCAGCCAAATTTTTTCTCTAGGACGTGCTTTTGGCAGAAGTATCTGTGTCTCTAGCTTGAGAGCGCTAAACATCTGACTGCAAATAAACCAGGTAAAAAGCAGACTGCAGGGCTTTTACCAGTCATTGTCAAATGCGTATATGAACAATTGTTACTGAGTAAACATAAATCCAGTTTTCAATTCTGAGCATTCAACTGAAGTAACTACAAAATTCATGGGAGATGCAGAAGACACTCTGCTGTTGGACTGAGTACTAACTTCTCTATTTCTTTCTGTTTCTATCTTTCTGTTGAGCACCTATAGCTTATTGTATAGCAAAAAAATATGCTTGAACGTTTTGAACATCCCTTCTGACAGAAAGTTATGAGGATCTGCAACCATGATTTTAATAGAAATCATCATGTTCCCTCTTTTATTTTTATCCTGTATTACCACCAGTGCACCTAAACTTCTGAAGAAGGTTTTGTTTTCTAGCTGCTGCTTATCCAGTTTAGGCTGAAGGAGCACAGATGTCTCCAAAAGGCTGTCAGGCTCTGTGCAGAGGCTTTCCAGATGATCTCAGTTGTATCTGCACCAGAGCAGTGTCTCGGGAAGGCAAGCAGACTGTGGGGTTGTGCTCCAGAGGCAGTGTTCCAGGGATGTACAGTAGCCACTCTTCAGAAGGAAAATGGCTAATCAAAGACATTTTCATAAACGGGTTTATTCTGCCTGCTGAAATGAAAGTTAGCAGAGGGTTGGATTACTTTGAACAAAAATAAATGTGAATATCTTTCATTCTGTACCCTTGCAAAGAATAATCAAACAAATTTTCAGAACCAACTCTGTGATCTCTTTTCATCTTTTAAGGGTCTCGTTACCTACCAATCGCCTTAGCATATTCTAATTTGTTTAGGGCTAAATAATATACCACATTCTTCACAAGAGTAGTATGTATTTAGCAAGTAAACTTGTAAAGTTAACAGGACTACTCCTTCAGTTAAAGCTGGGACCTTGGCACAAACCTTTTTTGATCTGTGAACATTCCCATTATAAGTGCTTACATAAGGTCTTACTATGGTAGAGCAGCAGTTATGATGTTATCTAATCTTTAGTGGTAATGAGCAGCATTACTTCCTGTTGGGGCACTCACAGACTCTTGTTCCACAGCTTTCATAGATACATTAGTGTTGGAAAAGACTTCCAAGATAATTGAGCCCAACCTTTGACCAAACACCACTCTTTCAAGTAAACCATAGGACCAAGTGGCATGTCGAGTAATTTCATGAACAATGCTGGGTGTGGCAACCACCACTTCTCCAGGCAGCTCATACCAGTGCTTGACAGCACCTTCCATGAACAAATTTTTCCTGATGTCTAAGCTAAATGTTCCCTGATGCAGCTTGAAACTGTGTGTTCTTGTCCTGTCACTGGTTACCTCGGAGAAGAGCCCGACCCCACCTGGCCACAGCCTCCTTTCAGGCAGGTGTAGGGAGTGATAAGGCCGCCCTAAACCTCCTTTTCTCCAGGCTAGACACTCCCAGCTCCCTCAGCTGCTCCTCACAGCACTTGTGCTCCAGACCCTGCCCCAGCTCCATTGCCTTTCTCTGGACTCTCTCCAGCTCCTCAGTGTGTTTCCTGCCCTGCTCCTGCTGGCCACAGCATTGCTGATCCAGGCCAGGATGCCATTGGCCTTCTTGGCCACCTGGGCACAGCCTGGCTCATGAGAAGCTTTCCAGCCACACTGCCCCAGCATCATAACGTGTTCAGAAGTGAAAGCATTACACACCCTCTTCCCACAGGTCATCATGGGTATGGAAAGGTGAATTCCCAAGCACCTAGTGGAGGAAGATGCTGTGCCTAAAGTCAGCTTTCCCACACAGATGAGCTGCAGCTGAAGAGAATGACTGCCTGCTCCACAGACCCATGCATGGAGAGCTCCCATGCTGACCTCTCAGCTGCAAGGAGCTTCTGACAACGCTTACCTATATGATTTTGTGAGAAGGCCTTCAAAGGGTGAATTGAAAACACACTGCTCTGTACTTTCCCCTAGAGAATAAGCACATAATTTCTGCTTATTTTGGCACTTAGATCTACCAACAAAAAAGTCCTACTGTGGCAAAATAGGCTGTCATTCTCATAGCAGGCTGACTTGATTAATATAGTTGCAAAGCTTGTTTTGCAATTCAAACCTTGTCAAACCAAATCCAAAATTATTTTCCTGGATAAATCCAATTAAATATAAATACTGAATCAGAACACATTTTCTGTAATTACCAAGCAATTCTGTGAAAAGATTATTAAAGCAGGCTAAATTGCCTCTCTTACCCTGCCAGCCCTTCGTGCTTTCCCAGGGGCACCTTTCTGAAGCAGTGCTGTGTTTGGCAGGGAGGCAGGGGATCAGCCTGCATCTGCAGAGCTCCCCATTTTGGGCTGGTTTGCAGGCAGCTGGGCTCCACTCAGTCCTAGTAGTGCTCCAAAGGGAGAGAGGATTCCTGACAAGACAGTGTCTAATGGAAATGGACACCTCTCCTATCCTCTTTTTTCATTTGAAGTCCTCTCCAAGTTGAATATGCTTCTGTCAGATCAGTCAGCAAACTTTGCTCTGTATTTGCACAAAGACAGCAATATTTTAAATTATGATAGTCATTTGTCATATGCTTCTATTTAAATTTAAAAAAAAATTCTATAAAAATTTCCATGGGCAAGTGTCAGAAGTTTCCTCTTCATGTAAAGCTGGCAGACATGTCATCAGCACTACTAATTCTGAGAAATCTGAAGAAAAAAAGCCAATTTTTTAAAAAACTGGGTTTTCTTCATTAGCTGGTCACCTTGATATCTGTAGTAACTTTGTGTTTGTGGGGTCTGATTTCTGAGTGGCAGCTTAAATGTCTCAAAGAATTCATAGCAGTCCCTCTCAGTTTTGTGCTACTATTTTCCCCAATTAAAATCATGGGGCATCAGGCCAGGATGAGGGTTTCACAAAAACCAACTGCTATGAAAAATCCTTCCGAAGCAACACGTTCCTGTACTGGAGTGAGTACGTGCTCAGTACAGCGGGTAGCAGCATTTTTGAGGAAAGGTTTTTTCCATCTAAATGACAGTTGGTTAAACCGAATATTTTCCAGGAATGGCATAGTTTTGACAACAGCAACAAGAACACAGATTAGAAGAACCTGGGTCAGGGCAATTTTGTGGGATGAGAGGAAGGGTAGATACCCACACCAGTCAGATTCCTTGGGAACAAAAGGGGTTTTCCCACTACCCTAGACAGTGACTGTGGAGCCATTCCCTGTCCTCGCTTTTCTGCTGGAGATACTCCCCTTTAGAGAAATAGTCCCAAGTTGTCTGTGCTGGCCTGCAGGAGAGAGGCTGTGGCTACCTGGCTGTGCTGGGCTGGGCTTGCAGGCAGGTGCTGGAGCCAATGCCCTGTGGGGCAGCTGATCCAGTTTCCCCATGCTTGGAAACACCTAGTGTTTCTGAAGTGCAGACCTCATTATTGAGGGACCATCTCTCTGCTCTTTCCTGCTTTTATTGGAAAGTGCTATTTTGTGCTTAAATGTGAAATAAACTATCTGGTGAATATAGAAATAAAAGACATTGTGAATGTTTTCATACACAAAATTCTTGTTTTCTAGCCAGACTCCAACACGACAAAAACCGACAGGCTGTTGTCATGACTGAAGGCCTTCTGGAATTCTCAAAGTTGAAATTGGATCCCCACAGCATTTTTAGTGATATATGTCACTAACCAAACAAAGAGAAAAAGAAAGAAGTTCCTATCTCCAGAATGTTTCTACCCATGCCAATAAGCATCTTTGTACTCATGATGCTTAAACTAGGAATTTATATATACTTCAAAGATGCACTTAAAGGATTTACGTGTTACAACTTCCAGAGCAATACAGACTGTACTTGTCCAGAGCTGTTTCTACAGTACATTTTTTCAACACACAATTACTCCATACTTGCCTCAAGATAATTTGTGGAAAATTTTATAAGGACTGCATTTTTACAAGGTGGTATTAGACTCAAACCAAAAATTTATTAAATAAATATACACTATCTCTGTGCCAGTTTTGTACCCTGCTTTTATGCCATGCACAATTTTCACATTTCTGCTTCTTCAGTTGTCCCTCTTATTAATAAAACAGTAATCTTTAGACCCAGGAAATACATAAAAGTGTGGAAAGTAATGCTAAAAAGCCTTTGACTTTCACATGAAAAACAGAGAAATAATTTTTTAAAACTACGAGAAGGAGATCATTAAAAGCATCAAATCAATTATTGTATTTCCTTACCTTTGAACTACACAATATCTCAGTTCTCTGGGGATACAGTGGAGGAACCTACTATTCTTGATGGACACATTTCAGGTTTGTTGTTATTTTTAATGGTAGAAAGGGTGAAAGGATGATGAGGTGAATCTAACAGTTATAATGATGAAAAAAATACTGCTGTTCTGGCAAGAATAATAATGATGTACTTATCAGTGAGGACGTGCAAGTGAAACCGGTCTGCTCTTGCTATTCCAGTCAGACAGAGAAAGATGGGACAGAGCCGTGCATTTAGGAACGGCAGCACAGCAAGTTCAACAACATTTTAGTATCGCTTTTAGAATACAGAAAACACAAAGCACAGTGTTAGTATTTAGAGTCTGCTCTAAATACTTAGCTGGAAGAAAGCCCAGCACTAGTCAAGGGCCCAAGTATAAATAGTTTAGAGGGAAAAGTGTCATCTACAACATAACCTGTCCCTGTTCCTGCAGTAGGGTGGGCACTGAGGAGAAACAAGCATGCAGGGGGAGAAAAGCATGAACAGGAATGCCCAGGGCAGTGTCACTTTGCACAAGCCATCCAGTGAAGGCAAAGACAGTTTGGATCCCACAACCCAGCTGCCTGAGATGGAAACATTAGATCATATCATAAATGTAGAACATCTACAGGATAGGAGCTGGCATTTTACTTTTTATTTTGTGCAGTCAGTGACAGTCAATTCTGATTTTGACCCACAGGTTCTGTTATAGTGCAAAACACCATAGTGACACGATGGACAGGAATTTGGATTGTCTGGGGCCTGCAGGATGTAGCTGGTGTTCAAGCCTAACATTCTTACCTTTGCTATGGTTTCTAGGTATGAAAATATCTGCAAACTCATTCAAAATAATCATCTTTATGCAATGTAACTATGTTTCTTCTTTTGGTTAGAGGTTTTTAGAACAACACTTCTCCCAGAAAAAGATGGAATAATATATAGTGTAAAACTAGTGCTGTAAAGGAAAAAAGTGTTTCTTTAGTAGTTAAAAATAACAACAGCCACAACAACAATCCCAGGATTTAAATTCTTCACAATTTCAGTACTCCCTGCTTTTACTAAGCAGGAGCATTTATTTAAGATCGGGTATGCTTGGTTTACATGTCGTAAGGATTATCTTTTAACAATATTGCAATTTAATTAGAAAAGCTAATATACTGTGTTTCAAGTAGAAAAGAATTGTTTACTTATATCTGCATCACTGACATATAAGACCCAGTCTAAATACTCCTTTAATAAATGTTTAAACATGGGTGTTCTGATCTGATCACTTTAATATAGACAGACTCAGTTTTAGTGCATCATCTTACCAACATTTCAGCAGCAAGTTTTGGCCTAAATCACCAAATAATTTCCATTGTGAATCATCAATCAGTTTCATAATACTTAATGCGTGAAAAATCTTCTAAAAGCTACAGATATAGACAGATACAGATATAGATTTTTTAGAGAGAGAGAGAGAAAATTCTTGATTTGGGATGGATATGGTAAGTCCTGAGAAAAGATCCAACAGACAATAGATAGAATTATTCTACTAAGGTTTGGGTTTTGCCACCTCCTTTTTCTCCTGACAGGATCAAAGAAGAGGAATCAGAATGATTCCTCATTTCTTCTTTGCTCAGCTCAATTTGATGGTAAGGAAACTGGAATTTTATAAATAAAATAAAGTAAAATAAATAAAGAAGATCATTGAGATGATTGTGCATAAAAACCTAGTTGAACTGATGCACAAGGTGGTAATGTTGGAAAAACTTTCAGTGTCCTTGCTACCACCTATTGTCATTAAATAGGTTTCTTATTTAATAGGCAGATGATGGCTGGTTTGTGCTAGAATCCAAGCCCACTTTATTCTTTGGAATATTCCTACAATATTCTTTGGAATATTGAAATTATGTGGATATCAAGCCCTGTAGATTGCTCAATACCTTACAGTCTTAGAATGTCTCAGTGTTTTTTGTCTTTCTTGCTTAGATAAATGCATTTTAAAAGCAGTTATTTGCTTCTTCTTTCAAATTTGAAGATCATTGGCATCCACAAACCTATGCAATCCCTAAATTAAAAAACGAGATTGATCTGTTTGGTGTAGATAAGAAACAAGTGCATATTCTGTTGGCCAAATGGAAGTATTTTAATACCACATCCCTCAGTGCATCACTTGGGGCTACCCTTCCGTAGTCCTGTTTTCTCAAATCCTTTTTGGGGATTCCACGGACCATCAATTTCTCCTAAAGACCAATAAAGCAAGCAGTTCATTGTGGAGAAACAGAAAACACCTCTCTGTGGTGGCAAACCACGGGACCAAGTTCACCAGCTTGGCTGGTCAGCCAGGGTGTGAAGGGTGTCTGGCCACATCCCAGCAAACACTGTAATCAGTAGATAGGGCATCCTTCTGTATTTTGCAGGGAATTCAAACACTATTGTTGTACTTTTTAGTCTACTGAAATCTGCATAATATGCAATTAGACTAAGCAGTTATCTTTTTTTTTTAATGACATGTTTGTCTGCATAAATAAATATCAGGTGCCATACATGTTTCATCACTGATTTATATTTGTAGAATAATTGCCTAAGCTGATTACAGTGCCTGAGTAAGCAGAAGGGGAATGGAAAGAAGATTCCTCACCAGGATTGTTGAGTTACAGTTTTCTTTTTGAGGAGTAATGAGTTCTATTACCTGCACAATGCATTTTTATCCCTGTGTCTGCCTTAGAATGGATCTTGCTGACTCAAGAGCTCAACACTACACCATTTGGTGCAATCCATCTGTTGAGGTACCCCCATGACTGGCTACATGGAAGCCACATCACTAGCTATGTGGAAGTCAAGAAGCAGCTGACTACCTCCAGGACTGGAAGCACCAGCTCCTTCTGTTTTCATGCTCTGCAGTCATCTCAATCTGCACAAGGTGAATTCACAGCTTTCACCTCCCAGCACTTCATACAGGGAGCACAGCAGTAAAGAAACCACTGTGATTGCAATTTTTCAAGCAGAGTTTGGAGGCGTCCTACATAAAAATCAGATGGTCTTCAGATCCCCTGTTACAGGGCAAAGAACAGAAGACTAGGGAAGAGAGATGGAAGCTACGAAAATTCTTCAATTATTTCACTGCCACTTGGTCATTGCTGAGTTTTGTAGTGGTAACAACGGGTTACAGGTGAATGTATGTAACAATCACATAGGAAAACTACAGTCAGTGTGACATCTCTAAAAATACTCTCCACTAATTTTAGCCCCAAAATTCATGCCACTCTAAGCCATCCTGTCCAACCCAAACTTAGTACTGCCAATAATGGCAGAAATGCTCATATCACATAAAAGAGGCCTTAAATAATGATTTAATATTTCCTCTTACAATGTTATCAAAATTATTTACAGCAATGTTTTACATGTTTGAGTGAACTGTTTTACATCTCTTCAGAGCTGCATCAATGAAGACATAAAGTTCTACATCTCCAAATGCCTCTGAGATACTAAAAAAAACTAAAATCACAAATAGTGGACTTATTATGTTCTCTTGTCACTAGTTCACTCTCATTCCAACCAGAATTAATTTATGTTACTCTTTGACACTGTTCTGTTAGGAGGCTTAAAGTGTGCCTGCTTCTACACTGTGCAAGGATAGATGAAAAGGAGACTACAGGGAGGAAAAATAGCTCTGTAATGAAAATAAACCCAGCCTTTGATGCAGACAGAGTTAGGATTAGCAAATTCACACACTCACAGTCACACTGCAGAAAGCAGCTTATGCATCTAGACTCACACTGAGACTTTTTGCACAAACAGCATCAAAGAATTCACAACTCTGCCTGAAGTTTTTTTCTGAGTTTTCACTTTTTTTGTTGCATAGAGCAGTGAAACTTAAAGGTGGAAATTCATGGCTCACAGGAGCTATGAAGTTGTCACAGGAACTGGGAAGTAACTAGACAAGCTAGACAGGTGAGGGAAGCTGGAGAGATGTGGGAGGTAGTGAATCATTTCCAGAAGGAGCAATGAGAAAAACTCCAGCAGGGAACCCATAGCCAAGGAGATGGGTGGGAAGTAATGACATGGAGAAGGAGGAGTAACATCAGGAAGGCAGATCTAGAAACCATTTGGTCTCAAATGTGCTCTGACCTTTGCTAAGATATGTTCAGGTGGCTGACAATGCCCAGGAACACCCAAGGTTTTCTCACCATATGGTACATACAGTCCTAATAATATCCTAGGGCAGTTTGTTATTAGCTTGCCTGTGCAAAACATACAAGACACACACCAACAAATTAATACTGAACTCTGAATTTGTAGAATTTTATGACTTTTCATACTTGGTCTCTTCATTCCAATATTACTTTTAAATATTACTATTCATGTACTATATGTTCAAACACAAGTAATGAAAGTTAAGCAAAACCACTACAACTTATTGAAAACTCATAATCTCAGGTTGTTGTCAGAGTGCCACACTAAATTTTTTACTTGTTCATAAAACTAGAAATGTGTTTACAATGCATTCAAACTTGATTAGATACGGTATTTCTTTTAAAGAACAAAGCCCAGATTGATGTGCTCAAATGAAAATACAAAATATGATCTGTTTTTAATTTTTTTGGTCATATCATCTCGAATTTGTTTCCACTGGCATAGTTAGCAATCATCAATAGGCAGTGTGCTCTGTGGTAGCTTGTTTTCCTTAAGCAAAACCAAAACCTAGGAGGGTTTTCTAGAAAAGCCATTTTGGGGAATGAGGCTGCTCTTCCATTCCATGGTCTCCTGCACTCCCCCAGCTTTCCTGCTGGGAATATTTTTCCAAATAGTCAGTCCCTCTCTATTCAGTGTGTCATTTGTTATCCCATGTTTCTCCATGAATAATGGGCAACAGAGTGTTATGTTCCTAGGGTGCAAAGTGACTCCTCTTCCTTTATTAGTTGCAGATGCAAACAAGGAAACACGGAGTCTTCCACATCAAATCTTTCATTAGAGCCATTCCTACAAAACCTCCCCCCAGTCTCAGGCAAGAAGGTCAACTGTGAACCAGAAAACATCAAAACAAAGTCTACACATGAGAGAAATTCAGTTTCCCAATCCAGCCAGCTCAGCACAACTGTCTTTAGGAGGCATATCCACAACTCCGACCACCTTCCTTAGCAATCCTGAACAGATCCCATTCTTGGAAGCCACTTTCTGCATATCTCCTCAGGTAAGAGGGTAAATATATCTCCTTTTCATGAGTTTAGCAGAAAAGCTCTCTGATTAGCCACTAAAGCAAGACCAGGTACCCAGGAACAGTCTTCTTCAGTTTTCTTCTGTAACTGGCTAGTTACAGATATAACTCTGCAGAGTGAATACCTTGTGCATGGTGATAAAACTTCTACCCAGCCACCATCCTGATGGATCCCTCCAGTTCCTGCAACCAAAAGCTGTACTTAACACAAACAACCAAAGAGGGGAAAACCAGTATCTTGCAGCTCATTAAATTATGTGGAGAAAAAAAAATTATAGGCAAATAAACTTTAATCAAGTGTATAATTGCCTTTGATACCTAAACTACAGCTCCAAAAAATTAATCTATTAAGGTTAATAAAACAAGAAAGAAAAAACACAGAGATTGTACTGCCTCACCTTTAGGAACCTCTGACACCTTCAGCCATAGTATCTTACCTGTGAAAAGGAAGCCTTTTCACAGTCGCTGTTGTGCTCCTCTCTGTGAGTAGTCACAGGACTGACGTACTGGATCTGCCTTTGGGATTATATTTCCTTTCAAGTCAGCTCAGTTGAGTTGCTCCAACAGAGTGCCTAAGCCTTTATTATCTTCATGGACCTCACTAAGGAGCAGGTACACTCTCTGGGAATTATGCAGTCAATAACATGGCTGTTCCAGCTCCCGGCTTGTTTGTCTGGGAACTATGTGGTGGGTAGAGCATTTATAGCCCTCTCAAACAAACTTTCTATCAAGCAGTCAGCAAAAATCCACCAACAAACCACAAACAAACAAACCAACAACAACAAACCGTAAGAGAGCTCAGACCTGAACAAAAAATTGTGGCATTTTGTGATCCTCAGTACCTCTGAGCAGTCCTACTTCCTCTGTATCTGTGCTCACTCTTCCAGGATGTGCTGGAGAACTTCTTCCCCTTTACTGGATGCTGCCATTCTCCTTCCTCTTTTAAAATTGCTCACCTATACTTGATAGAAACTTTCAGCTGTCAGGCAAGACAGCTTCACTGGTTTTTACTCTCATGGGAATATCTCTGTTTCTCAGTCTGTTTTACTGACATTAAGTGGACAATTCAGGTTGCACCAAAAATGATGGGGAGTTTGTAGAGTGGAATGAATGCACACTGCAGGGTTCCCTGGCTCCCCACAGCCCTGGCTCTCTTTGCAGCCCTGTGTGTTGCCTTGCCCAATATGTAACAAAGAAAAACTGCTTGGAGAACAATTATTTGGCAGCCAGTGTGTATCCTTTGCATCAATCACTTTTGAGAAACATGAAGCTATGTCCACATAATTAGGGAAACCTGGCACATTCAGTCTTATTCTGGTCCTACATCTCATGTTTGCCTATTTAATCTCTTAAATGCAATTATAACTACACTAGCATATTTATTTTGTTTTCTCAAACCTGTTTTTCTTGTTATAATAGCATGTAATATATCAGCTTTTCATTACAATTAAGAAAAAAAAACAACAAACAGTAACACTGCAAGTAAGACTGCACACATTCCAAGGCTGTGATAACATCACAAGCCAGGAGAGCCTTACTTTTTGAGAGTATCTTCTTGCCAGAATGGCTGGATGTGGATGCCTTTGGGTTAACAATTAGTTTTGTAGGGTTTTTTGGGCACAACTTTTGATTCCCTTGACTGTGTTTTTAAGATTGGAAGGATGCTTCCTAGTGCTAAATCCTGCATCTAAATGTAACTAATTACATCAGGGACAACCAGTGCTAGTGTTGGTAGGAAGAACAGTTATGAAAATGATCATTTCCAGGATCACACCTCATGTGCCTTTTGGCAGGCTGGTGGTGTTTAAAATTACTTATTTTAGAAACTTTCTTTCTAAGGTTCCTCATTAGGTGACTTGAAGTAATTGTGCTTCCTTTGATTTAAGATCTACTGTTTAATTTCCAGAACAACTCGGGGCAAGGAAATTTGACCCACTCATGATGACCTCCAAGCTGCAAGTCTCATGACTTGTAGTACTGATGGATCTCCTAAATAACTGTATGTTCCTATCTCATCCTAAAATCTCTTGAATACCTGGTGGATCATGAGATATATTTCAGCGGTTTTATTTCTGCTGAAGGCATTCAGGATAGCACCTCCATCATCATTTCAAGGTCTAGCACTTTTTTGTTTAAACTGATGAGGCCTCATTTCAAGCACCACTTCAGTGTTTTTTGTCTCCCTTCCTTCTTGGCTTTTCCATGCCAGGTGTTTATGTCTTCTCTTCCTGCTGGCTATTGCATGCCAGCTAACTTATTGCTATGGCACAGAATGTACCCCATGTGTCAGAAGCATTTTTTTACAGAGTCTAAGCTGAATGTTGAATGAAGTCATGCTTTATGTGGAGGAGTTTTAATTATTCTTCAGTCTGTGGAAGTGGAAAGTAAGGCCAGGATGAGGAGGACTGTGTTGTCAGGAAGATAGCTGCAGGGAATCAGAATATATCATTACCTAAGGGAGTGGTATCCTTAGTCTTCATCTACTTTAATTCTCTCACCAGACACATCAAATGACAGTGCTGTAGGGCTTAAAAAAATTGGGGCAAAGCTGGGGCAGTGAATGGCTTATAATGACAGCCTGTCTAAATGTCTGAGTGGCAGACAAGTGGAGAGAAAAAGTTTGCAGTACAGGCTAGCTAAGGTGGAGTGATAACATGTTTGGATTTAATATGCTTTCTTTCTCTAGCTAGGTTTGACAACTGGCTAAGCTGGCTATCTCTACGTGAGCTTCACAATGCTGTCTATTTGCTAAGAAAATTGAAATTTGGCAATTGTCATGGTTGTCCAGAACTAACTGTTACTTCATTGAACACAAGAACTAAGGACTTGAATGACTCTTGTTTATTGGCAGAAGTGAGAGGCAGTCACAACCTGATTTCTTTCCACACCTCCTAAAAGGGACCCAAGTTAGGAGTCCAGTGCTGGTGGAATTGGTGTAAAGAAGGAGCTCTCCAGAAGGGAATGTAGCTGCAGTTCTGCAGCTCTCTCTTTCCCATGAAAAAAACATGCTCTTCCATTTCTGTGTCACTGTTCACACATGAAAATCTATTTCCTACTCCCCAGGCAAATCTGGCTTGTGCTTCCCTAGCTCATTTAGCTCTTGTGGTACTGGTGGTACCTATACTTGGCACTTGGTACATATGCATGTGGCACCTATACTTGGCACAACAGCCGCAGGTAACCTGGGAATCTCTGCTGGTCCCATCAGCAGATGCTAGGCTCACCCAGCACAGCTAGGACCCCTGGCATATCCCATGAATTCTCATGGGAGATGAGGTGTCTCACCAGCCCAGAACTTCCCTGACCAAACTTGATGGTTACAATAACATGACAAGTGAGGGACAGTATAATACTACCACACCACTTCAGCACAGGAAACCTAACAAGGTTTCCCATTTCCTGTGAAAGAGAAAAGATGGAAAAATGAGGAGTGCCCACATGGAAAGGTGGGGCTGGTTTTATTCAGCCTGTGTGTTTAAAAGTTGGGCTTTTAGCTGGGGTAGTCACAAGCCTCCACGAATAGACACAGGAGAGTAATAGGCACTTCCTGAGACACATTGACGCCATCAGAGACAGATATCCTAAAGAGGCCAGCCCTGGCAGGTGATTCATCCCATCTAGCAATTTCTCCATAAACTAGACAGGGAGACTAAACCTTCAGGTAGCAAAAATTAAGTCAGGTGAGCTCAATATAGATTAAAATAAACATGGTAATACCATCCTCCAAGTGCTCTTCTAATGTTGATTATTTTTTCTTTTTAATGTTTACTGTTATCTGGAGCCAAACATTTATTTAGTAGTGAAATGGGTCAAACCAGCTATTATAGATTTCTGTCTCAATTAGCAGCAGTTCTTGTTACCACATAAGATAACTAATGCACAATTTCCATCCTGTGCCATGATAGCCTTTTAATCAAAGTCCATTCCAGATATCATAGCCCATGACATCGCAGGGGAAGACATAATGATTTTTCTCTTCCACTCCCTGCTACTTAAGCAGACAACAAAGAATTGCTCAGACATTAATGTGGCTAGCCACATATAAATATAGAGTATGTAGTATTATAACTATGCAGTATGTAGTGTATAGACTCTTTGAACTTACATACCACTCCAGATCTCCAAATTACTTACCTGTGATGGTGGTCAGCAAGTGTTGCCTTGCCAAGACACTGTTTGTAAAAAGCTTAGTACCAACAGTCTTAATTTCTGCTCTCCTGGTTACACATCAGCTGACACTGCATGTATTTCCTGAACAGATGCAAGAACACACACATAGCAAGATCTGCATTTCTTTCCTGCTCTCGGACCACAGTGAAATAATGTCATGCAAGACAAAAAAGGAAAACCAAGAACAAAATGAAATATTCTCCTCTAAATGACCTACAATCCTAATATAAAAAACAAAACCAAAACCAAAACAAAACCACAAAAGATACAATAAGAGGAGTATGAGAATAATGTCAGTAACAGACAAGTTATCAGTCAGTACATGTTGGGCTTCAGCAGCCTGGCTAATTCAGGCCTCTGGAAACATCATGGAAGAAAATAACTTGATGGAGACAAGCTGGCATTCTACAGAGATTTGTAGTGGGCTCCAGAGAACCAAGACAATATGGCAACCCAAGCATGAGGTTCTCTACTTCACAGAATAGACAATGCTCAGTAGAGTGATTAGAAAATGGCATCTTTTGCCCAGAGTAAACGTGTCAATTTTCAGCAAAGGATGCAATTTAAAACATATCCTTATCCCCTTGGCAGCAGTATTGCTCAACTTTGGCAGCTCCTCACTCAGCTGCCTTCCACAAATCCCACTCCAAGATGCCAAATTTCCAGCATACCCATGGATCAGATTTAGATGTTAGAAATACTACTAGGTGTCTACAACTGAGGAACTATGACTTTCAGCAGTATAATGTCCAAGTGTCTTTGGCTACAGACCAAAAACTCCGAAAGGCCTCATAGAAAGAGAAACAGAGAGGCTGTTCACGCATGTTTTAGCTAGCAATACCATATCTCTTCCTAGGCTGTCAGTTTCCAATCTGCAGTGCACTTGCTGTTCAGCACAGCTCTTAATAAAGAAATAAAAAAGACTCCAGTTTTAGAACAATATCCATAGGGCATGTGCTACATTAAGGGCCAAAGGCACACAGAATTCAAACAAGCCAATCTGCTGGATGCAATGGACCCTGGAGGGCTCCCTGATCAGGAGTTCACTGCCAAACAGGGAGGCTTAGCTTTGTAGGGGAAAGGCACAGGAACTATGCTGGCTGTTTTTCATTGTCCCATACTTGCATGTTGGGAAGAAACTTTAACTCATTACCCCTCCTCATTAGCCCCACCTGTTCAGCTCCTGTGCTTCATGGCTTCATCCATGGTGGCTCAGACTGGAAGAGTGGGAGAAAGATGCTAGTAGCTCATGAAGGGCTCATTTTATTTTTTTACAGACTCAGTGCAGGGACTTATTTGCTTCATATCTTGCTTAGTATTAAATCTTTGCAGGAAACAGAGAGCATGGGAATATTTGTTAGAAGCAAACAAAAAGACCATAAACATCTCTTTCATATTTAAACAAATATTTGCACATCTACTCATTCCCTTTGCTTTGTCTTTAGGTGAGTATTTCTTAGCAGTTACATTAATCTGTGCTGGATTGATTTATTTATTTACATGCTCAGATTTACATTTCACAGGGGCCCATGTTGCTCAGGTCAAGCCAAAAGCCAGGAAAAGATGAGGTTGTGCTGAAAATATAACTTGTAAATCATCCAAATAGCTTAGTATAGACTTTGGTGACCTGTGAGCGGCTGCTGGCACTGACTTAGTCTGATAGGGGTTTCATCCTTCTGTCTCAACCTACCACCCCATAATGGGGGTGCTTCATCTGCCTTGGCCTCCACAACAGCATGACCCAGGGCCACCATTCAAGGGCAGAATCTGAGGCTTCTTAACTTCAACTTCTGAGAGAAATCTACATTGCTAGTTCCTTCTGCCTTTTGTCTTTGCAGTGAAATGAAATACACACTCTAAAAATTTTAAAAATACATTCTTAGAGCATTCATATTTTTCATTTCATATTGCAGTGCCAAAAAGTTCAGAACCAGCCCATCTTTAAAAAATTATGTTAAAGACTTAGAAAAGCATAACTACCTGAAGCCATAGACCAAAGAGCTGGTAGACCAAAGTCTGCAAGATGAAAACATCCTCAGGGCACACGTGCCAACTTATTAAGGAATCAACAAATTCTGCTCTATGCTGTTGTTCTTTGGTGTGCACAGAATAAACCTTCCAGACTGATACACATCATACACAGAGGCCCATTTCTGGCTTAGGGATCTAGGGACCGAATTGCCTTTGTTTGGTCCTAGACCTGAAAACAAAGGATTCCAATTAGAAATATTACTCATTTTCTGAGCAGTAGTAAAACTGATCTGCACTCTAAATATGGCATTCAGCTGTGTCCTACTTCTTCTGAAGTGTAGCCACTCAGTCTTGTGCTGCTGTGTGCTCCTTTCTCATTTGTGCTGCACTAGAGTTTTCTGGGCTGCACTGCCAGCCAGGGCAGAGGACTGACATGGCTTAAATCCCTCTTGCTGCCATTCCTGTCAGAGCACACAGATTTAGGGAGAAGCCTCCTCACTTTCTGGAGGGTTTCAATGAAAGGACAATTCCATTCACTTGCTGGCAGCCCTCAGCCCTGGGTTTGGTCGTCCATTTGGGCCAGATTCTTCCTTTGGGCATGGTCTAACATCCTCCCACAATGTGCTCAGTGGCAATCCTGACCACAGAGCTAAGAGCACAATTTAGATGTTAAAGATGACACAAATACTGATGCAAAGTCTTTCCTTTGTTCTTTGTTATCTCCAAAAGAATTTCAGTCTCCCTTGCAGCTGTTATTTTTCTCCAGTAAAAACAACACTTTTGTGGTCTTTACAAAGAATTAATAATTGTCGAAAGCCTCTGCTAAAAAAAGCCCTGTGGAGCATTTAAAGTGCCATTTCTTTTGCATTACTACTTTTAGGCATTATGCTCAACTCCATAGGATGCCTTTCTATGTGTTGTCTTAAGTAGTTGCATTTCCTGTTGCAGGGATGAAAATAACACACACATTCTTTTAAAATACTCTCAAACTTCCAGTGGACAAAACTATTTCTATTGAATCAGTGAAAGTATCCACAGAGTAAGGCACCATTTGAGAATTGTGAAGATCCTGACATTTACCCCTTCATTACAGCAGTGGAACTGCAGCCATGTACCAAACCACATTCACTGCCTACGATTGTGACTACAAAAAAAAACCCTAAACAAATTAGCAAACAAACAGTAAACCCTCCCTCGTGGGTTACCTGCATGGTCTTACATTTAAATGGGCAACTAACTACATAAGAATTCTTGGATTAGTATTTTCCAGATATAGCATCTCTTATGTCTTTATGCTATAGAAATATTTAATTAATACTTAATTAAAAATATTATGCATAAATGAAAGTCTGTTGATATGCTCTGCTCTTCCAAGATGCTTAAAATATTGTTGTATTTAGGGGAAAATGAGTCAAGAAGTCAGGGAAATGATAGGTTTAAGCTGAAGTACTACCAGTTTCTGAAGATTTCACACGCGCGCACACACACACACACACACACACACACACACACACACACACACACACACATTTATACTCACAATAATGTAGTTTGTCTTGTTCTAGGGTATCACTGTGTACACGCAAACACACACACACAAAACCATTCAGACTCATGATAATGTAGAATATCTTGTTCCAGGGCATCACTTTGTATGCACACACACACACATATTTAGACTCATGATAATGCAGCACGTCTTCTTCTAGGCCATCACCAACATGTATTATCTGTGTCTTGTTGAAGTAACAGTTCTGTTGCTGGTGATCTGTGCTGGCAATGAAGGGGGATGGGAGATCAGTAATCTCATGTAATCCTAGAAACTCTCTGCAGGCTGTGCAGGACTCTTAGCTCCTTGCTGCTCCCTCCTTGAGGGCCTCACTGCAGCTGGTTCTGCACAGGAGCACACAGTGTGGGCCGGGACAGCTAAGTAACGGGAGCAGAGGGAGAGAAGTCATACAGAAAGAAAGGAAGGCAAATGGACATTCTCACAGCATCTGCTGTTGGCTTGTATATCTGTGAGCAGCATGGAAAAAAACAGTCCAGTCACTGAATACATGCCTGAAATTGATAGGGAGTATCAGAAGACTCTTTTTTTTCATTCATAATTGTATGTCAGATTTTGAAGAAGTAGAGATTTTATATTCCATTCTATCTTTTCTGCAGAAAAAGTAATTCTGTAGAAAACAGATGATCAGTTCTTAAATTTCAGAAGGGCTCTGGTACTATTAAAAAGCTGTTCCTCAAGTGCAAGTCAGGTTTCTTGTCCATCTTAACTGAAGGGACCAGAACTGCTAAGTGCATCCTGTATTTCAGACAGTGGGGTCTTGCTCAAGATGAGTAGAAAGTGTATTGTACAATGGGGATCATGGCAGTCCTTTGTTTTAGTAGTCAACTATTTGCCCTGTCTTGAAGGTGTCCTTTTCATTCAAAGATGTTTCAGGGAAAGGAAAGATACTGACTTAATTTTTGATGTTCAGGATGGCTACATTTGGTTTTTTTCTGTCTCAGAACTAGATTAAGCTTGTTGTACATAAATAGAGAACATGACGTATTTCACTACAAAAGGACAGACAAAAACAGAAACACTTTTGCAAAAGTACTTCATAGACATAATAGAAAAAAAAAAGATGTAATTGTCATAGGGAGTGGAAAAATAGAAAATCAAAGATCTTGATATTTAAAAAAAAGCACTTTATGTACACTTTTTGATTTCTAGATTTCAAATCTGCCCTCCTCTTTTTCTGCCACCTAGACTGTAACCAATTCAAGACAAGAAAAATATGTATTATGACTCAGGATGAACCCCATTCCTACAAATCAACAATTAATAAAAAAGGAATCATTGAAGGAAAAGCATTCCTTAGCAAGATTTGTCTCTAATAGGAACAGTACATTTCTTTTCAGGAGGCCTTTTTTACAGAGAAAGAGAAGGCTTGAGAGCAAGGTTGGCATCTGGCACTAAATCTTCAGTGCAGAAGACAGGAGGATCTGCTGCACAGAGCTATATGGTGTGCAGCCTGGCTGAGCAGTACTTGCTATGCAGATCAGGAAAGGATGGCAACAGCAGAGGATGTATACTAATAACCCAAGTTTCAGCTGAGACACTGCTATAATACAGGCAGAAATCCCTTCATCTCCCCTGGCTCTATAAAAACTAGGCATCCTATCCAAGTTAGTCATCTTGATTCTTTCCCTCTTGTCAACAGCGAGAAACAGACTCAGAGAGTTACTCTGAAAAGTAATTTATCCTTCCTCTTATAGGTACATGCCTTAGGATAACATCACTCATTCTGAAAGAAATCTTGAACTGAGACAGGTTACAGTGTTAACGCCTTGCCTCTTTCAGAGATTTTAGCAGCTTCCAATTAAAAATGGCAGCACTGTCACAATGGTGGAAGAATCTGTGAAAATGCTGGAGGAAACCAATTTTTTTTTGCTGCTGAACCTACTTCATGTGAACCTACCTCAGGATGCTGCAGGTCATGGAATATAATAGACTCATAGACAATGTAATAATAATAGAATCATAGACTCATAGAACAAGGTGAGTTGGAAGGGATACATAAGGATCATCTAGTCCAGCTCCTGGCCCTGAACAGAACCAACCCAAAAATTATATTATGTGCCCAAGAGTATTGTCCAAACACTTCTTCAGCTCTGGTCAGCTTGGTGCTGTGACCATTTCCAACCCAAACCTTCCCCGACACATCTTCAGGCCTTTTCCTCAGGTCCTGTCACTGGTCACAAGAGTGAACACATCAGTGTCTGTCCCTCTGCTTTACCTCATGAGGAATTTGTAGCTGCAGTGAGGACTCCCCTCAGTCTCATCTTCTCCAGCCTGAACAAACTGAGTAATCTCAGCCACCCCTCACATGGCTTCCCCTCCAGATCCTTTGCCATCTTCATGGCCCTCCTTTGGATGCTCTCTAATAGCTTCATATCCTTCCAATATGACCCAAACCTGCACACAATATTCAAGGTGAGGCTGCCCCAGTGCAGAGCAGAGCAGGACAATCCCCTCCCTTGCCTGGCTGGTGATGCTGTCCCTGATGCCCCCAGGACACAACTGGCCATCCTGGCTGCCAGGGCACTGCTGGCTCATGATAGCGCAAACGCCACAATTTTTCAAACCTGATCTATATCCACATTCCCGCTGTGAGTAGCCAAAGGGGAGCAGTGCTGGCAAGTAGGAACAGCAAGCCATTTTTGCCATGCAGCATGAAAGGGTGAGATGACACTTCTCCAGCTAATTCCATAAATTAACACTGTCCATTCACAGAGTGGATGACAATACAACAGACACAGCAGATTTCCCAAAGAATTCATTGTAGTGGATCACTGTTGTGTGGATTGCACTGCCACATGGATCCCTTTGTTTGGTTTAAGCTGCACACCCCTATATGAGAGGAGTGATCAAATGTTTAATTGTTTTAAATATTCAGCTAAGAATGAAATTGCATACAGACGTAAATATTCCCTCCTTTTCCAAAATATCATCTAACTCTTAACAGAAAGGGCATATTGCCTCCTCTAATCTCACTATGTAGAAGTTGCATTGCAAGGGAATTTTGAGTGAGGTCTTTGTTGCATACACCAGACATATTTTCTTCTTAGATGTGTCTGTTAACCTAGGTTTGCTCCACTGAAGTCAGTGAAATCATTCCAGCTTTTTACTGATGCAGAACAGTCCAATGTGTGCTGGCTGCAACATTAGCCTTCAGATTGCCTGTTCAAGCAAGTCTCACACCATTAAGCAGTTTTTTTTGTACAGAACAAACTGCACTACAGCGAGTGTGGAGGTGGCTATGCAGTTAAAGCTCCAGCACCAGATTAAGGCCTCTTCATACTGTTGTTTAGGAGATTTAAGGGATAAACAGCTATACAAAGCTTGTGGCTCTGGATGACTTGGACTGGGAGACTCAGGAGCCGAAGGGTGGGCTTTACTGTCCCTTTTCTTACAAAGTGTGTGGGCAAGGAGGGAGCAATTCCCTGTGAGAACAGAGATCCCTCCGCAATATAACTGCTCACAAAACTCAGAGTTGCCCTGATTGAAGTGCACAGCTAATGTCCAGACTAAAAAATCCTCTCCAGAGAGTGGAATTCTGTTTTGCTGTGTAACCTACACCTGCAATATAGATGCAAAGCAAGCAGTTGAGTGCAATTGTGTCTTTACATAAGTATATATATATATCTGGGTATGGTTGAGTTTTAACTTACCGTTGGTATAATCACAACAAGAAGGAAAAGCTGGTATCTGGTGACCCCATAATTTCAGCAATGCTATAATCAGAACAAGAGAGGTTATTTGGAGAGCTTCAAAGAAACTTTCCCATTCCAGAATCAGACCTCTTGCTGATATCTTAATTCCTCACCCAAATAATAATGCTGAGGCTTTATTAGTTAATCAATAACACATGATACAGGGTATGGTTATCATCAGAAAATCACACCCTGGAGCATTTTGAGGCATGAGCCTTATACCTCCAATCAGATTGGGTGAGATTATCTTTTGATAACCACGCCCTTGGGGAATGGCTCATTTCTATTATGAGAAAATTTTATGGTTGGGGAAAATGTGCATTCCTGATGTAGAGAAATGAAAATGGTACCTTAGAATTAGCAGCTATTTCTCTCAAGCTGAAAAAAAAACAGATTTACTTTTGGAATGCTTCAGGGGAATTCCTCACTATCCATACTATTTCAAGGCAAAAATAACTTTGAAGCACGTGACATGTTTGGAAGTCACCTTTAGCCTACCATTTATATATAACATATATATATATACACTTCAAAGAAGCACATGGGAAAATGTAGTCAATGACAGGTTTGCTGTAGAGCTGCAAAACAAAGAAAGGCATTGCCTTGTTTTCTTCAACGACAGCAATAACAACAAACCAAACACCAAGAAAACCCCAAGAAATAATAAAAAACAACCTAGGTGACTAGGTATTGTTTCTGATGTCATATATGCTACATATCCAATTGCTGTTTGTATACATTAGAAGCCTATCTACTTACTACTTGTCTATTTTTATTTTTTGTCTACTGTTTACTAATGTGAAATTGTAATGCTGGAAAAAGTTTCATTCAAAGTAAAGAAAAGAGCACATTGCACTAAAACAGAAAATAACCTTTTTCAAATACAATGGTTAGAACTAGCAATTGCCCTTGGCTGTGTACATTGAAAATGTACTCATACACTCTGCTTTTATAAACAAACTCAGTGTAGACACTGACATATTTTGGAATTGTTTTCTATGAGTGTTCATAAGAAACGTTAATTAAAAAGGTCTAAAATTTGCTTTTAAACGTGATTGCAAAATGCAATTTTTAGCTATTTATGAACATATAGCTATATGAAACGTCTGTGCACTCAGTCAATTCATGGTCAGTATTCATGACAGAATTCAATGATTTTGCTGAGTAAGGGTAAAAATTATAATAAAAGCTTAAATAATAATAAATTCAGGACTTCAGACTTAAGCTAGTATTTTTTAATGTTGGAGCTAGTCTCTGTGTTCCCTTCCACCCTGCTTCAACAGAGTGGGAAAGGAAGCCACAAAGACATGAAATGTGTAGCCCCAGCTTGTCCAAGATGCCCATTACAGAATCAAAAGCAGAACAATTCCCTAAATTCAGAGCAAATCTCTACAGTATGACCTGAATATGGGCCTGAGGGAGCTCAGTCACTAACCTGAGCCCATGTCAGGGGGTGCAGTGACTGAGCCTGTATCTGGCTGGTGATCAGCCACCAGCTGAGTTCCTCAGGGTGCAGCTCAGCTCTATTCCACGTGTTTATCAGTGATCTGGATGAAGGATTGGAATGCACCATGAGCACACTGGCTGATGACTCCCAACTGGACGATGGTTGGCACTCTGGAGGGACCACAGGCCTTGCAGAGGGATTGAGCTAGCTTACAACATTGGGCACGCCTCAGTGGCATCATGACATCTCATATCAGCAAACCAGCGGGGAAGGAGCGGCTGTTGGGCAGCCCTGCAGGAAGGGCTCTGAGGGCGCCGGCTGACAGTGCCTCAGGGCGAGCCCACAGCGCGCCCTGGCAGCCCGGAGGGCGCACGGCATCCCGGGAGCCTCGAGCGTGGCACTGCCAGCCACAGGAGAGGGGACAGAGCCCACAGCGCGCCCTGGCAGCCCGGAGGGCGCACGGCATCCCGGGAGCCTCGAGCGTGGCGCTGCCAGCCACAGGAGAGGGGATTGTCCCCGTGTTCGGGGCCGTGCAGCCTCACCTGCAGTGCTCAGCGCAGTTCTGTGCCCCACAGTTTAAGAAGCTTGTGAAGGTCCTCGAGTGCATCCAGAGGAGGGCAACAAAGCTGGTGAGAGGCTGGAAGGCGTGTCCTGTGAGGAACTGCTGAGGACACTGGGATTCTCTACTTAGTAGAGAAGGAGCTGAGGGGTACCCTGATTCCTCTGCAGTTTCCTTAGGAGGGGAATTGAAGGGGCAAATGTTGCGTCTCCCTGGGATCCACTGGGACACGCGGGATTGGTCCCATGGAGACACACTTTCCATTGCATCCAAGAACAGTAATATCTGACAAATTATTTATTACACTATCAATTAATAATAAACTGTCCATTGCATGTGAGGAGAGAACTGCAATGCCTGGCAAGTTAGTTATGACACAGAGGAGGCACACCAGGGATTCCTCTCATCCTGAAGAAAGGCCAATATGCACATTGTCACACTGAGTGACCCTGCTAAGATTCTTCCCACAGCTTTGTAGCTTATACAAGGGATCAGCAAGGGATCACAGTGCACAACTGCCCACAGACTGCTCATGGCCCAGTCTCCTGAGACTGCTTTGACTTCTCCACCTCAGCATCCACTGCTCCCTGAAGCAGAAAACGGTTTAGACTTAGCCCACAGTGGCTCTGTCCTGGCAATATTCCAGAATTGCTGATATACTAGCCACTGGTGTTGTAAAGAGACAAAGCTGTAATGCAGCCAGAATCTGAGCCATGTATTGTCCAATTAGCTAAATAAATTTGAATTTTAAAAAGCAAATGTAGCAAGCAGATCTTTGACAAGAATGCTAACGTCGCACTTGTCATTTGTTAGTCCTGGGTCTATTATTCTTTTTATATTCTTACAAAGTGAATCTAACTATTAGAGTATTTATTTTTAACTCCTTATTGATAATAATACCAGAAAAATTGAAATTAACTTGTGTTTGTTTGTCACATTGACTATTCAGACATGGGATTTTTCATTGAAATAATGGAATGTACCTTAAAATTATTTATATCTATTACATATATTACACATGGAGTAAATGTCAACATGAGTGTTAAAGGCTAACATTTCTATCTAGACTCCACAAATATCTAAAACCACAAGGGATATGGGAAGAATTAAGAAAAAACACAATCTTATAATTTTGTCCTTAAGTCTCTCTCTGAATTACATGCTATCAGCTTGTATGGGATGTTTCATACTTCTTACATGAAAATTTCAGTAATACATACCTGACCCTCTTAAGTATAAATACATTTTTTTTCACTAACAGCCACTTGCAAAGTGAAAGCAGATCCATGTCCCATGCTCAGTTAGGGCCAGCTGCAGCAGCTTGCCCAGAGCCATGCCCAGCTGGGTTTTGAGTATATCCACAGATGGAAACTTCACAACATTTCTAGGAAACCTGTTTCAGTGTTTGACATAAAAAACATTTTCTTGTGTTCGGACAGATTTTCATGGGATTCAATTTGTGTCCACTGTCTCTTGTGCCTTCACTGAGCACCCAGGAATAATCTCCTTCTTAATTCCCTCCCATCAGGTATTTAGGCACATTGTTGAGATACACCCTGATCCCATCTGTTCACAGGGACATACTGAGCTATGAAGAACATCCAGGATCGACCTCCGTAGAAAGGTAGTGCGTGATCTATAACTGCTGCCTGCAAAACCATTTGATAAGAAAAGTCAATTTCTCCCTAGCAATTCCGTGAAATTAAAGAAATACAGCTTTCTTTAGGACTGCACTCTTCTACCAGCACTGTCCCAGTTTTTTTGATTTAGAAGTGAAAGACTAGACAATTTCACTTTGAGTATGTAGTTTTCAAAATGTGTTTCTTAATTTTAAAAGCATTTCAAAGTACAGAGGTCTGCCATAAACTGTATGTGAAGATGAGAAGATTGGCTTGTCTCCAATCCAGTCATTCTCAGCAGCCATTCTGTACAGCTGCTCAAGATGTGGCATGGGCTTCTGACACAGAAATACAAGTGTGTTAGGAACTGGAGCAGACCAGCACTCTTTCATTTAATGAGCAAAGGCTGGGTAGAGGGGAGAATTTGTCAGCTTGTTTCCTATTGACAGAGAAAACTGGTATTAAAGAGAAGATTCTGATCCAAATGGATTTAAATGTCCAAAGGGATTTAAAAATATAAAATCACTAAGACTGAAATGAAAATAGAGAATAATTGTGACAACTAAAAACCAAGGCAAGTCAAAGCAAAATAGTCAGTACTGCTGTTTGACATCTGTGTCCCACACACTCCATAGCACACTGGTTGGACACACCTTGTTGGCTACTGAAAACATAAAGTGTCTTAGAAATGTTCCATTGAAGAGGCATTCTTTTGTGGCCTTTTTTTTGTGTGTTTTTTGGGGTTCTTGTTTATTTGTTTGTTTGTGTGATTGTTTCACTTGGTTTTGGATTTTTTGTTAAATACTTTCTATGCAGGAAGGAAAATTCATAAGAGTTAGATACTCCAAAATAAGTAACTGGACTGGAACGCAGGGTGGTGGACAGCCTTGTCTCCCAGAGAGGAGATCAGGAGCAATGATATTTTCTTACCTTCCTACACTTTTAATGAAGATTTTTTTGTTACATTTAAATATCTCCCTTTTTCAGTGTTCACAAGATTTGTAAACAGTTATCACAAAGTAACTACTAAGCCTTTTGGGTTCAGGTCTTGAATGAGAGAAGACCAGGCTGAAAACTTTGCTCACAATTCTTTCCAGTAGCCCTCCCCAACCTGCTGCAGTAAATGGCAAAGCTACACTGACCTGAATTGCCAGGATTTTGCTCAGTCACTCTTAAACACTTCATGGCAGACATCCAATATCCTACTGTAAACTCTACAAGCACACTCTTTACAACTTGTTAACAACTTAATGGTTTTGGTCTCAGAGGAGCATATCATTAATCATTTCCCCATGACCAGTAAAATCTCACATTATAATAATCCATTTTACACCTGGAAAATACAGAATGCCTTTGTCCTAGTGAAATGGACACACAGCTAGTAACTCAAGAAATGCAAGGGAAAGAACGTGGTGTTTGTCCCTCTCTTGGCCCTCCTGGATCATTAATGTGTTTGCCATTACCAGGACTGGTGTAGTTATTTAGGAATCCAAAGCAGCACTTGTTACTCTTCATTCTTCAATACAGTGTGGTGTGTATTTTCCCCAAAATTAAAAATAAAACACCAAACCAGTAAAAAATTAGGAGATAACTATAACTCAGAATAAAGATGAGCTTCCAGTCCAGCCATGGTCAGCAAAGATTTTATCTGCATTTCCAGCTGAATCTGCAGGGTTTACGTCAGACATTTTCACAGACAGGAACTATTTCTTTGGCAGTAGGATTCAAGGCCCTGCACAGCTGTGAATACACTAACTGTGGCCCACAAAATAGTGAACAGAATGAACCCCCTTATCACTTATGGTTGACAGGAAGGATCTCAATTCACTGTCTGCAAATAGAAGAGTAAATTTTACTTCACTTTAAAAAAACTTTTGTCCTATAAAGTATCATTTAGTCAACTGTGCATACTTTGAAGCCTCATTTAAAACCCAATCTTTTTCCCCAATGCCATTTTTAGATCACCAAACAAAGACTTAGCATACTAGTAAAAGTATGGCACTCTAGGATGTGAAATGTCACTCCAAAAACTTTCCACCTGAGGCTGGTTATTCATGTACTTCACTTGACAATGAATTGATTATTTTTAATGAAATCATATGTCATACTTTGCAACTGAAAATTTGCAGGAAAGGTAAATACTTCCTTCTAAAAACTGCTTTCCTCTCCCCTTGAAATTGTGAACTCTTGGAATGCTAGGGATAAATTGTGTTCTGTTTGGGTGATACCCAGTTTTCCCTCATTCAACCAGCTCAGTGGAAAGCCTGATGTCACATCAGTAGGTCCCAGTGGACCTACTGATGTTTTTATTTTTCTTTGATATCCTTGGTAACCAAAATCAGAAACCGTAAATATCTTGAAAGAAAGAATTAATTTGAGACTCATATAATACATTAAAGCCCTATCTTAGCCAAAGAAGCTGTTGAAGTAAGTGGGAAAATTTAAGCACTGAGACCTACATACAGAAAATTTCATGAAGCAGAGTTTTGAGCAGAAAAGTTTTGTCCAGAGAACACCCTTGATTCTGCTCTCATCTTTTCTGCCTGCTATCTCTCGCAGCCTTAGTTAGATGAATGTGAGCAAATAGAATGAGATTTAGGCATGACTGAGGTATTCTAAGTCCCTTTCTGTGATGACACCCTTCATCCACACAGCGTTAATTTTATAAGTTAGTCTCACACCCTCTGGGCTCTAGAATCCCATAAGCATTACCTGAATCCCATCAGATCAGCCTACAGTGTCACCATGAGACCTAGAAACTCATGGAATGACATGTAAGCCCTGCTTAGTAAATGTTCTCCAAGCACACCTAACTAGAGATGACAGAATGAGATCCTTCACTGAATGCAATTGCATTTTTATCCTTTTCAGACTGCTTTGTTAATCCTTTTCTGATGCTGCTCCTAGTGGCACAGGCAACTCCTAGAGCACTTATCTGAAATGAAAAAACCAAGTTCAGATACTTATTAGCCACAGTCAGTCCACAAATCTTCCTTCTCAGAAGGCAGTATAAATGCCTGGGACACAGGTTAGGAAGCAAAAAAGCAAGTTATACTGGACAGCAGAGTAGCAAGTAAAGGGCATGATTTTGCAGTGGGTCACAGGTCTTCTCCCAGGAAAAATGTCAGAATTCACCCTGTGCTTCAGCTCCCACCACAAACTCCAAACACATTTGGAGAGGAAGGAGTGAAACAATCATACACACTGTTTTAATCTGAAGGCCTACAGTAATCACAATGTTCTCACTATGCTTCTTCGTAAATATTATGTCTTTATCACCAAAGCATTCTAAATGTCTTCTGTATCAGAGAATTTCTAGCTAGCTGGCTAGGTTACTTCTCCTTTCAGTTTCTGGGATATGTGTCACATTCACAAACACAGATCTGCCTAATGTCATGCCAGAAGACATACAAAACCAATACACAGGGAATCTGTAATGTTGTAAAAGGGGGTAAGAGTTAAAGGAGAGCCATGGCAGCGGTAAAAATGAGGGCTGCAGATGCTTTTGTTGTTATATGAAAGTATATAGATGTTGTGCCAGGTCTAAAGATATTTGCCCTGATTTAGCAACACAGAACAGAAATTAAAAAACAGAGAGAGCAGCTTTCGTGAGGAGCACAAGATGAGAGCTTCATGGAAGGATGAAATTTTAGAGATGGATTTAATTGTAATAAAGAATACACTGGACATACCAAGGAGGAAACACAGGTAAGAAAGATGTAAGTTACATTTCCCCCCTATATGTGTTCATCTGACCATAGCTGCTGCTAGCCAGAGTCAAGGGCAAACTGTCCTGGAAGACTGCAGGTACTGTGATGCCTTCAGTTTTAGCTTTCATGTTTTCCAGATTCTCTACTGCTTTAGTGTGTAACTCTGAACTTCATATAAAGTGTAAGCAAGTTCTCTTCACAGTTTAGTTAGACAAAACAATCCAGTTATCTGAGAACCAAGGACACCATTACAGCTTCAGGCCCAAAATTTGCAAACAACAGAGAATTGAGGAGAGCAATCTGGGAGGACGGGGCTTCATAACCTGAAGCTGTAATTGGACAATTAACCCCAATATGTAAATGGACCAAAACTTATAAAAGTGTGAAAACTCATGACCATTGTCCGTCTTGGGTCTGCCTGGGGTCCAGCTTGGGTAGAGCCCTGGCCAGACTCTTGTGCTGCCCAAGATGTATCCTTTAAAGGCCTTTCAATAAATACCTACTCTATTCCTTTAACTCTGTCTAGCCTCTGTTCCAGGCAGCCTCTCCAGGCATCAGCTGGGGAGCATACAAAGGACAAAAGCTTGCAGACTTACAACAAGAAAATTATTGTGGTGTAATTAAACTCTTCTGAAAGCCATATTTTTTGACCATTACACTGTTAATAAAACAGCAGGTGCAAATAGTTTTAGGGACAAAATGAGTCACAAAGCATGTGGGAGATGGCAGGGTCTGGCATGAGCATTACTGCACAGGGAACATGGCTGAGAGGCAGGAGGCAGCAGATCTATTTCAGACTGTGCCACTGGCTTGTTTCTGAGTGAATCACAAAGATTCAAATACTCAAGAGCAGCTTCTAATTCCAGATACTTTGCTTTAGACACTGAGTCTCTTTTCAAAAGCTCTGGACACCTGCAGTTCTCCCTATAATCAGATGGGATATTCTCTGGATGAAGTCATAAATATCTCAAGCCAAGTTCTGAACAGCTAAGAATGACGTTTCATGTTATGGCAAAAATGATTGGCCAGTAGACTGCTGGATAAGAGCTGCCCTGCTCCCACCTGATTCTCCCATGAGCTGCTTTTGCTTTTCTTGGGATAGGTCTGACAGCACAGAGCCAGGGGCTAAACTGGCAGAAATACTCACTTGTGGGGGTTTACATATCTTCTGGATCAGCTCCTTGAGTCATCCTCCTATGTGGCCTCACAAGCATTAGGGGGGTGCAGGGAAGCACAGAGGCAGTAAGGAGAAGTAAGAATTCCCTCTGAGGAAGTCAATTTTCAAGGCTAATTTGAACATATATGTCTTATCCTCATCATTCATTTATTCCAATCTTGCCTTTTGTAAAATTGAGATGAATACAGGTTATTGTAAGACTACACTAATGGGAGTAAGAATGAGGAAGTACGAAGACTAAGAGCAACTCCATATTACAAATTCTAAGTACATTGTTCTTATTCTCATGTTTCTTCACAACTGTATCTGCTGAATTCCTTTCGAAGAATCACTTAAGTTTGAAAAGACCCCAAGATCACCAAGTCATTCTCACCTCTCTCCTTTTTAATGCTCTTACACTCATATATTTGTTTAGAAACAAATCTAATTGAAATATGCTGGCTGTATAGTAGTTTCAATCAGCCTGTATGCTGAAACTGATCCTATCACTTTTAGTTTAACTTCATCTGTGCTGCTGTTTCTTGTACCCTGAAACTCTTCAATCAGTGCCTCTTATCAGAGCTGACAGGAGGTGCTGCTTCCAATTCTGGGAGGAGAGGGCATGCAGCAGGATCACCACTGGTCTGCCAGTGCCTCTCCACAAGTCTGTCTTTGAGAGGCATTACTACTCCAAATGCCCAATTAGTGAAATCTTGGCTCTGCTGATGAAGGCAGTGGGATCTTTGCCACTTGCATGTAGTGAAGCCAAATTTCATCCACTCTATATGCAGTTGCAGTACACTGAGGCTCAGGACTTTAGGCTCACCCATAAAAGGTTATTCTCTGCTTCTAAGACAACTCAGGAGTTTTTTGCTGTTATGGACCACTAATTATTCCATTATGACAGCCCCCACAGAAACAGATATGTCAGCATAGCCATGAGAAAAGGAGGGTAAATGTTGAACATGAAATCATACTTAGAGATAACAGGTGTTGAAAGGTATGAAGGGGGGTTTTCCCACAAATTTCAGACCAAAAGAGTACCTGAAAAAAAGCACAGGAAGCACCACGCCACATTTGTCAGCAACAAATAAAAAAATCCACGAACTTAGCTTTTACTCTCTACATGAGCAGGTAGTTCCATTATGCAGCTCAGTGGTAACAGCAATCGCAGTAACCAGTTCAGTCATATTCATTTTGATTCCTGTTGCAGCTATTTTATAAACTGATTTATTGACTGAAACATAAAATATGACCAATAATTAAAAGTCAGTGATATGTGATTAAGTTTCCATAACATCCCAATAACTTGTTAATATGGAAAAAATACAGTGCCTACTCCAAAACATAGATCATTATCCACGAAATTATGCTTTATGATAATAGTACAATCACATTAGGGTTTCCTTAGGACCATCTAGCTGAAATCACAGCAATTATTTGTGTATTGAGTACAGTACATGCAGTAAGACCTTCATCACCTGCAAATGGCCTGCAAGTGGCCTGCATCAGTAATACACATCTAGAATTATTCCTTATAAAAAAAAAATCTGAGAAATTAAATTGATAAGGTACTAGAACTGTGGGAACAAAAGAAGCATTTTCCTATAGGCACAGAAACAGGGCAGCTTGAGCTGTGAAACATTTTCCTAAAAACAGAACTCTATACAGTACTCTACAAAGTAAACAAAGGAGGGAGATAAAAACTCTAAAAGGCTGTTTTCTTGTGTGCTTATTGTTGAATTCAAAATTATATTTTTGTGCATGGAAAACACAGTTTAAAAAGTATAACAGTCCCAGTGAGATTTTTTTATACTTCTTGTTCAGTATGACTTGAAAATAAAAGCCATAGAAAAAGGGTAAAATACAGCATTTCTCTTAAAAACAGGGGAACAAAATCTGCAATATTTCTGTTTGTAGCTGGTTTGTTACACTTCAGTGATGAAATAAAAACTACTTTCAACCTGTAAGACACACAGAGTCTGTAGAAATTGGCATCATCCCTTTGGCTAAATTTCAAACAACTAATTTTGTAATTCCTTAACCATTTACTCAACACTTGGAAATGTCATTCTGTGGACAAAGCAGATAATGCTCCATGTTAACTGCACTAAGCAAACAGCCATTCAAAGCAAATATTGACAGAACCTCACTTAATGCAGGAGAGAATGTCCATTTCCATTGCTTTATTTTCTTTAAAATTATGAAGTATTACACTTGTGAACACAGGAGGACATCTATATCCATGAATATATCCAAGCTTAAACCAGATTTGGTCCCAAAAGGAGGTCCATATTGCCAATTCATCCTGGCAGAAATTAATAGAAGTCCTTCCACTCACTTCTATGTGCACTGAATCATGCAGTTAGTCACCACTGCATGAGTTTAAATCAACCTATAGACGGGTAGTTTCTTCTTATAAATATATATGCTCATATTTTAGTCACTATTGTGAAGTCCTTTTACAAATTTTTCCTTATGCTCAACAGAAAATAGGGATTAATCTTTTTAAAGGAAACATTTTGCATATCCAAGAATAGCTAAATTAGAAAAGTTTCTGAATGCATCAGAAGGAGGTTACTTTTAAAGGCTTATCATATACTTATTTCCTAGCTTTCTACTTCCATGTTAGGAAAGAGGACTGCAGTCAAGTTTCATGGATACAACACTGTATTTATTCTGGTAGAGGAGAATAGAAGGAAAGTCAATTAATTTCTTTTTTATTTTCTTATCAATAGTAAAGTACATTGGACAACAGAACAAAAATTGATAATGGTTTACTAACAAAGGTGAGAGCTGTCCAAGAAATCAAAGGGTATCCTTTTCCAGGCAACATCCACCGCATTTTAAGTATTTTTCCTTACAAATACAAAATAAAGTGAAACAGAAAATAATTCCTTCTAAAGCCAAAAGAAAATATGTGCTTTTGTTATGCAAGCATTTTATCCACTAGGAACAAGAATAACTTACAGCAACATCTCCTTGGGCTACCTCAAGGATATTCTGAGGCAAGCTGCTGACTTCCAATAAGAAGAGGGCTTAGGCACATACAGGAATACCTAAAAAGTATAACATTATTTAGAGAAATACTTTCTTCGTGTGTGCTATAGCAGCTCCCATGGCCAGGTTCTGGACCTATGTGTTTCCATGGTATTGGACAAGAGGCTGAGTGAGAAGGTACAGGCTACAGGATTCCAGAGAGATTCTCAAAAACGTTGTCAGTTTACACACAAAGGTACTTTTGGATGGTACAGTGCTTACAGCCTGCATAAAGTTTCACAAAAACCACACACACTTTCTAAAATAAACATGTGAAAAGTGATAGCAAACCTAGGCAAGATGACCCAGTGCATCCCAGTTTGCAGCACAGGGTCAGGCAGTGCTTTTGAGCTCTTCTGTGGTTCACAACAGCACCCACACCCTGCCCTGAGGAGGGAGGCTGTGAGAGGCCTGAGTCACTGGTGTGGGACTTGGAAAGGTGTCATACTGACAGGGAAAGAATAATAAGACAAGGAAATGGACAGGCATCCTGATGTTCCTTTAGCTGGTGAAGTTCTTTCCATGTGTGTTTCTTTGTGGGCATGTATGAGAGCACAAAATCCCACCTCCACATCATATGATTCCAAGGAGATTCTGTTGCCAGGGTACTGCAGCATTTTTTCCCAACTTTTATTGTTATTTGGGATGGTACTCACTTGAGAAACCAGACTATTCTCCTTTATGTGATGTGCAATAAGTCATATTTATATAGAGATTTATACGCACAATGTTGGCATTAATAAAACTCGTTTTATTATAAGTGAAGTTTTATTTTTTTATATATGATAGATTTTTCTTTCCTTATTGGAATTTTTCCCTATGGACTAACAGGGTAACCAAGTATGCATGCTAAAAATTGATTCCCTAATTTCTGCCATATTATTTCAATACAAACACTTTTAATTTCCAGAAGCAATGAAAAGAGATTAGTGTGTATTTTAAAAGGCACTCCTGCATGTTTCTTTCTGGTTTACAAATTTCTTTTAAAGCACTGTGGTCAATACGAAGTTGTTTATGATAAAATAAACAGAGATAAGCAGAGTATCACGCTGGAAAGAGGTGGGTAATTTAGTTTGACATTACTGTGAAAGAAATTTAAGAGCCAGCTGCTACCAACACTGGCAATTCCTCCGCCCCTCTACTTACGCTTCATGCCCTGGCACGTGGAAAAGTGTGTTGGAAAAACATCGCTTGTGGTGGTGTGCCTTTTTCTATTATGGGTTTAAAGTGCCTTGTTCTTTCCTGTTGTGAGTGAAAGTAGATTGTTTGGATTGTCCCCCATGCATGTTGGTTTGCCCCAGAGATGTACCCTCCCATCCTCCTGTCCACCCACCTAAAGATCAACCTCTTATTCCAGATCCTTCCCTGCCACTCAGGGAAACCCTGCCTTCCTCCCTGTCCATCACAGAAACCCCACCTTTATCTCTAGATACTTCTGCGTCCATCCTGTGTCCCTCGAATACCCATTGGTGTGCTTAGTTTACTCTCCTCCCCTTTGTCCCCCATTGACAATGTGTTCCCTCCCATCCTCCTCCCCCACTTTCCTGACACTGGCCAAAGTTTGTATCCTCCCCTTGCTCCCTCCCTCATATTTAAGCTGCTGTAACCCCGTACTTGCCATCACTCGGATGCAGAACTTCTCAAGCGTTAAAGCCTCTTGGGAGCCCACACAAGTGATCCCTCTCTTTTCTTTGTTCCAGATTTCTCAACTTGGGATTCCAACAGCAGCCACACAGAGCAGCTTTGCTGCCTCTGTGAGTGAAGCAGCCCTGTTCCACCGCCACCCAGACCAGCCTGAGGGGAGGAGAGGGGGTGGTCACTCTTGGCACTAATTTCTTCTTGGCACAGGCCACGAGATCAGGCTGACCACACACACCTCCAAGCGGCCGCCATGTCACTGGCTGGCTCCAGGAAGGAGAAGCAGCAGTGTGTGCATGGGGAAATGCCAGCACGGAGGTCCTGCACTCCACCTGGGGCAGCATTTGTCAACTGAGCAGCAAAATGGGCTAGAAAGCTAGCCTATCATAAAAGGTGACTTTATTTGAACATTTGTCAGAGAACTGAAAAGCCATGGCAGTTGAAAATTTCTTAGCGTCCAACACAAAACTGAGCTTTGCTGCCTTTAATTCACTGTGGAAGCAGAAAATGTAAAGAGAAGTGTATGCAATATGAATGTCTGCAAGCAGACTGATTCTATAAAGCTTATCTGACTTTATTTTATACTAACAGTCACAAATAGCTGACTTCCAAGTATCCAGCTATTTCGTTGGTAAAAATCTGGTGGCAATCTAACTTAGGAAAGGAGATCTTTTAGCTTGCACAAGGGATTTTACAATAAAAATACTTTGATTCTCTGTTAGTAGTTATATAGGATCTTTTATATGGAAGGATACACAGCTAATAAAAACATAAAAAATAAAATTATATATACTTCTTAAAATGAATCTATATAAAAACTGTCCCAAAATACACTTATCTCAATTCCTGCTTTAGGCAAAGTGTAATTGCCCTGAACTAATGTAATTGTTTGTTACAGAAGAAGTTTCTGAAAAAAAAGGAAATTCCAGGTTCTGATTGTAACTCTTGGGAAAGGCTGCAAGGTGTAAGAAATTTGATATTTCATTCTGGTCCACAAAGAAGGCTGTGTCTGCCACAGTCTCTCCACACATCTTCAGTATTGGACCAAAGTGTAGGTCAAAGACTTGGCCCTTTTCAGTACATCACAGTGCATCACGTGTTCTAGGAAGAACAAATCTCAGTCAAATCATAGGAAAAATCACGGCCTCTGTCGATGGACACTTCATATTCTCATTTCTATTTCATTTAAAATTCTCCTTTTTCAAATATCTAAACAATGAGGGATGTATTTAATAAGCAGAAAACACTTTAGTCTATACATTCTCTGTGAAGATGTAGTTCTGTTTGGTCTTCAGAATTAGAAATGCTAACCAATACTGAGAAAAAGGAATTACATACTCTTACTTTCTTCTTTATATTTCTTGTATGTTATCACTAGATATGTGTCAGATAGAAACGGCCCAAAAGCAAAGCCCGAAGTCTGACGCTTCCCAAACTACTTGGGAGTTCAGGAATAAGAGAGTACAAGAGGATACTCCTCAAGTGAGGCCCCAAGCTCTGGGATCTGATTCCCCTGGATTTAGAAGCATTGCAGGCATGCTACACAGTTCCTCTTGTCTTGATGCTCGAAGCGGATGAGGCCTGAGAGACGGAAGGGCTGGGAATAATGAAAAACAGCATAGGTGGGGTTTAATAACACTGGTCCCCAGAGTGCTTTTGTTTTTTGTGGGAGAATGTGTAAACAGTAGCACCAAGAACAGGAAATTCTGATTAACTGAATTCTGAATTAGGCACTGAAGTCTAGAAAGCTTTCACCAGGATAGATGCTGACAGGTGCTTAGAGCTGTGGGGCACTGTACATCTTTTACTTGTTCCACAGTGAAGATAGCACGAAGAAACCACACAGTATAATTGAACCAAATATACCAAATAAACACACTTGCTAAATAATACACAAATATGCAAGATATAGCTAGAGGCATGCTGCTGCTCTGGCTGGTTTCTGGCAGCTTCTCTGAACTATTAGCACTACAAGCACTAAACTGTGTAACTAAAAGCTCCATGAGTGATTTAGAGAGACACTAGTATATCCTTATATCCTACAAAATCAAATTGGTGCTGCAGAAATAAAATCAATAAATAAAAATGAATGTAGACTGTAAAAAGAAAGCAGCCCACTATGCTGTCCTTCTTTTTTAATGAGAAGAAGTTACATGCAATGTTTGAGGGAATTGTGGTCAAGTAGAATAACATTCTCAAATATCACAAATCATAACTGAGAAAGATCCAGACAATAATGCTAAAGTAATACTGAAGTGGTCTGGAAGCTGAAGTGGTCTGAGCTATATCTAGGTTCAGCAGCCTGTGATGTAATTTAGTGCATTGTATTTATTTCCAAATGTTAACCAAACAAGTAATAAACAATGTACACTGTTTCTCTTCCAAACCAAAATCAAAACAATAAAAATCTTCAACATAAGTGCAGTAATACTAGCTACAAAGACAGACATATCCATAGTTTGGCTCCTTTACATAATGCAAACAAAATACCAGGGTATTAAAGAAGATAAAAATGCAGATAGGACTAAGCCCCTCTTAAATAAGCTTTGGTCTAACTGAGAATTGTGTTTATAGAATTAAATTTCTCCTTATTTTACCACTTTCTGCATAGACAATAAATGAATTCCCTTTGGTGTTTGAATAGAATAATTCCAAGTGTCTTTAAAATAGCAGTGGTAGACATTAGTATTAATTGGTTTTTTATATTGCATGATCATACAATACACATCCCCAAATACAGTATGATAGAATACTATTCTGTTTATATGTATGTTTATATATATGTGTAAATGAACACATATGCATATAGTTATAATTTGCCTGGTTTATTACAGACAACGGTGCAGTTCAGTTTTGTCTGGGGTATGCTACATCTTGGTATCTGAAGTTTTGGGATTATGCAATTCAATAGCCTATTAGGGTGTAAAAGTGCAAAATGACAGAAGGGATATCTCTGAAAATAAGTTTGACATTTCCTGCCTTGAATGTTACTAAAATTAGAGCTTTAATAATGCACCAGCACATACCATTTTATAGCATTCTCACTGTAGACATCCCCAGCTAGGAAAGAAGTGGGGCCATGGGAGAACTCCTGACTAAGATGCAGACAAAGTTTCTGTATAGAACACCAATTATATGAGAACTGCAGCCAAGATCAAAGTGCAACCTGCCTACAAGAAAACATCTCAGAGATGGTGAATGAAGTGATGAACTCTAATGTAGAAGGTAATTGTCAAAACCTCATGTGCTTTTCCATACTTACTGACCACAGTACTGAACTGGCCAACTTTTCAAAAAACAAAAGGACAGATAATAAAAAAATAAGTTTCAAGTGAACACTCAACTTACACCATTTCATGAAATCACTACCTTGTTACATTTGCATTTACTATGTTGCTTTCAATATATCTTTTGCTTTCAACAGATTTTTTTCAATAAATGTTTGCACAGCCTATAGTTGATTGAAAGTCATAGTCTTTTAAAAGTTGTTTCCAGTGAACATATTGGAATCAGGACTGAAGATTTCTGAAAAAAAACCAGAAATAATTGTGTCTGACTTATTAGCACCTCTTAGGAAGGATTGCTGATTTCTCTCCAAAGAGCCAAAATCAAGTAACTTCTTGAACCCCAAGTTCTGTCACATGGCAGCAAAGTGGTGATATTTAACTTAGACAATTTTTTTCCACCTATGATATATGGGACTATTAATATAGGCATTTCCTATGAGGAATCAACAAACCCACCAGTGTGGCATCCCAATCCTCAGTTCCAAGCTGTTTTATACTTATCTGGCACCACCAGAATGTTAAAGAAAGAAAGTATTATCTGAGAACATACCCTTCCTGGTCAGCCACTGCCAGCATTAAGGGATCTTATCTGAATCCCTGCTAACAGGGCATTGGGACAGAACTATTTTGTACTTTCTGAGTAAAGCACTGTGCAAAGAAGTCCTCCTACATGCTTTACCTCTCTTGATTATGCACGTCTGTTTTAATTTATTGCCTTCTTGAGGTACAGGCGTTTTGTAAAGCACTTGCCCAACATGAAATTCAGCAATCATCTCTAAGCATTTCACACAGCCCTCTCCTCTGCCTTCAACTTGTTTTTTTCTGCAGGTTCTCCAGTGGTGTAAAATGAAGATGCAGCTCCCAAAAAAGCCCAATAATTCAATACCTGCCTCCTAGACTGATGGAAAAAAATGCTTTTATGAGTATATATTCTGCATCATGCTCCTCAGTGTCATCTTTGTGACTTTGACTCCCATTCCAGTCAAGTCAATAGGAGATAAAACACCAACATGGGCAAGGCAGAATAGGACTAGGAGTCATGAATATCCTTCATGTGACCAAGGAGTCTGAGATCTCTGCTTGGAGCAGTTCGTGGGAACCAACAGAATTCACATGTCTTTCTATTCTCTGTTCCAAAACAGAGAAAGAAAATTTTCCTATAGAAATGTTTTGGCAATTAAATAAACACAATGAGCACGGAGTAGTTAAAACTTCAGGACTGAGTATAAATATTCTTGACTGGTTGAAAATGTTTTAAGAATGAAAACGAGGGGCCATGCCTCTCCCTGCCTTCAAAGGGACTGTGACTAATGTGAAAAATGCTTTTAAACCAGAGCAGGAAAAACTGTGCCTTCTGGTTTTTGGAATATTTCCTTGATATTTTTGATGAAGTGAAAGCTCTCCTTGGAGAAAGCACATTACCTCCTATAATACATGCCTGATGGCAGCAGGGAAGAAAACGCTTCCCTTTCAGAAGCAAATTGGAGGAAAAAGCATAAAATTTAAGGACAGAAATGAAGCAAAACTTGGAATGCAAAAATAGTCCTAGTCATGCAGGTGTTTCTTTGTTAATCACAGTTTACTGGCAAGTCTCAGAATCAAGGACATTGTGTCATATTAGGCTGAGGGAGTCTTGAAATGTGAGAGCAGGTAATTCAGTATCCACATGACATAAAAGGCTGGGCTGAATCATAGCCCTCAAACACATTATGAAACACTTCCATACAAAAAGGATGTCATAGCCCTTGGCTTTCTCCAGCAAAGATTATATAATGTGTAAAATAACAGAACAAACAACTTGGAGAGGTGTGACACAGAGCATGAATACTGACCTCATCATTCAAGGTAGATGAAAGATAATATTGTTGGGAAATAAAGTGAATCAGACTCACAAAAGTCCTGTCTTGTAATCTGGAGGTTCTTTACACAATGTAACATAATATTGAATAAGATTGTTTCAAAAGCAATAGTGATAAAATTGTGGTTTTTAATTGGAAATAAAAACTATGTATAGGAGACAAAAATTTTCTTTAAGTGCCACCATCAACAGGCATTGTTGCCACTAGAAGCACTAGCTTCGATTTAACAGAATATTCACTAAACATGTAACAGATGAAGTCCCCTGTGGCCACCTAGTCTACATGCTGTTTGATTCTGGCTACAGGCAGAACAGTTCACCTTACCATGGCCAAAACCACGGCTGTGAATCTTAATTTCTTTCTCTACGCATCAAAGGAAGGCAACAGAAATTAAATAGATCTCTGTTGGATCTTGGAATATTGAGATTTATTAGGGCCCCAAATGCATCTCTTCTCCAGGAGCCTCATCAAGCACCTGATCAAGCACCTGATCAAGCACTGAAGTTTTGCACACCTCAATATATGAGGAACACCAAACCATCACAGTATGTCCAGAGAACAGTGGCCATGATGGTGAAAGATCCTGAGGACAAAACTTTGGAGCAGCAGCTAAGTTCACTTGGCTTCTTTGGCTTGGAGAAGACAAAGGTGAGGTGTGAGCTCCTGGCAGATTACAGCTTCCTCTAGGAGAGCAGAGAAGGGGGTAGTCCTGATCTCTCCTCTCTCTGGTCCCAGTGACAGGACACAAGGAATTGGTACTAAGCTGCATTAAAGTTCAGATGGGACATTAGGAAATGGTTTTTCACTGAAAGGGTGGCCAGTCATTTGAACAGATCTCCCCAGGGAAATGATCATGACACAAAGCCTACCAGAGTTCAAGGAGCACATGGATGGTGCTTTTAGTCATCATTAGGTTTAGTTTTAAGCAGTCCTGTGAGGAGCAGAGAGTTGGGCTTGATGATCCTGCAAGCTTCCTTCCAACTGGAGATACTCTGTGTTTCTCTGATTCTGTGATTTAGCTGCCAAAGGCTCAAGCTCACCTCTGGCTTCATGCAGCTCTGTGACCTTGAGTCAGAGGTGTGCCTAGAAAGGGTGGTGTGAGAAAAAGCTGTAGGTGGTGGGGTTCTGTCCACTTTTGCTGCAGAGCAGCTTCTAAGCTCAGGCTCTTGCCCTCAGTCTCCACTTGTGCTTGGTCTTCCACCTTCCAGCCTCTTGGTTCTGATCCTGACCTGATCACTTCATACTCTGTCTTGGTCTTGGACTGTCTCATTCCTACAGGCTTGCCTGGTCTGGTCTGTGAGCTGAGCCTTGATGCCATCACCAGGCCTGCTCTGCTCTTCGTGCTCAGGCACTGTGGGGCTGCACCCTTGGCAGTGCCTGCCCGCCTCACCCTGGCTCGCCTGCTCTCAGAGTGGCCTGTCCTCACTGCTTCCTGCTCACTGTGGCTGGGATCCTTTGCAGGGTACAGCATCAGTCCCAAAGCTCTTAAAAACCATGAGTCCAGCAAGGAACACCTCTACCTTTAAAAGCATACCTGAGCTCTCACACAGAATTTCTGTTACCAAGAGAGTCAGATGAGCATTTGAATCTAATTCTCTTCTATGCCTTAGAATGGAGAAAAAATTGAGGGGAAAACACCTGATTTTGTTTCAGTGTGAGACATCCTGACAGCAGCTTTTGGCCGTCTGAGCTTTGTAAGCTACTCTGTCGAGCTGGTTCTAAACAAATCAGATACATGCTACTGTATTTGGTAACAATCTAAGCTGTACAAGTTTAGTTGGTTGTTATTTTTTCTTAGTGATGTTATTCTAAAAGTATACTCCATATGTTTGTTTGAAACTTAGAAGTGGACCTGGCATTGACAAGGACAGAGAAGCTGACACCTACCCAAAATGATAAGTGTGTCATGAACAATTTAATTTCAAGAACATACATTTTTACATATGCAAAACTGACCCCCACTGTTATGATGAAGGTAAATTTATGTCCATAAGATTTCTCAGCTGTGAAGGCTCTTGTAAGAACATTATTTCCTATAATCTGAAGAAGAAATAAATGAGTACAAATTCCATAGTGGAATTATGTAGTATGTATTATACGTAGCAGAATTACTTTTTTGAATTTCTTTTGAGCATGCAGTACAATTTAAACATTTGATCCTGAGGCTGAGGTATTTCAGCCAACAAAATCAGCATCAAGGCTGGCTGATGTTTAGATATGATGCTTCTTTAGGTTTAATAATTCTTGTTTGCTACGAATGAGCTGAAAAGCTTTTAGCTTTAGGTGTTTTAATTCTGGCATGAAAGCTAAGTAAGGGAATATATTAGAATTTTCTTTTTGTTTTGCTAAAGACTCCTTTGTGAACAAGCAGAAGGCAAGAGGGATATACACATAATGCTACAGACTGTTAAAGCATTCCATTTCATAGAGCTAAGAATTCACACAAGGTACAGACTTCCACTGCCACTGACAACAGCTTCTTGCTGTAAGATAGAGCAGGAAGCAGCCAGCAATGCTGGCTGCCTTTCAGATCTGTGATTCATGCATCCACTACTCTTCCAATTAACTCAATTTTGAAATGAGTCCTCATTATCAATACTGAAGATTTTATAGAGTGTCTTTCAGCAGCAGAGAGATCACAACTCTTTATAAAAAGTTCAAACTTTATAAACACACATAAGCAAAAAAAAAAAAAAAAGATTCTGCCATGTTCAGATGGAAAATGACAGCTGTAAAACACACAGGAAAAGAATTTACCATAAGGTCTATCTGCCCAAAAAGGAATAAGGAATTAGAATTAGGGTGCCTTACTATTACAGAAGTCCTGACTCATTAAAGTATGTCCTATTATCAGAGTCTCCAACTCCACTTTTATGCTGGAATACCTGGTGCCCTGAAAAAAGAAAATCAAAAGCACTGGAGGTGTAAAAAGGAATTTTGTGGAGGAAGATGTATTATTTAAAGTGGAAATTAGCAAAGACACTAGAAGAGCTGTGAGATGTACTCTATGTAATGAACACTTCAAAGTACTGAAACAATAACCAGTACAATTATTATTATTACTGAAGTATCAGGAACTCATTCTTATGAAATACACAGATCACAATGATTCAAGAAAAGAGGTCGTTGCAGACACTACCCTGGGACATTTTTTCAACCCTAGTTAGGGACAGTGTGACCTGCAGAAAGCAGCTGTAACACTCAGTGAATCAATATTGTTACTTCTTACTGCTCTTGGAAAGAAACTATGAAAACAGTAAATGTGTTCGGCTTTCCCATGATGAAATGTGGTGGTTACACAGAAGTGTGGCCTCTTGTTCTCTAGTTCTCAGAACCTCCTTCTCTAGTTCTCAGAACATACAAAGGACTTATGTGCACTCCAGGTGTGTTACCTTAGAGTGTACATCAGTCAAGTTAAAACAGGATGTCATTTAAGACTTAAATGTCAATTCCTCTTCTCAATTTTGTCTTGTCTGCTGAAGAAGGCACAAAAATTAACTCAGTCGTACACAGTTTTGAGATGTCTAGCTGCACACTAGAAATTCCAACATGCATAAACAGGAATAGAGTAAAAAATGTAAGAAGTTTTAGAAGTGAAACCCTACTCCCTGAACTTGAAAAAGTTGTATTTAAAACCCTTACTTGCACATAGCTTTGTAACAGACATAAGTTGCTTGTTAAACTCATGCTTCTACGAAGTCAAGGAAAACGTGAATCCTAGAAGTTCAACTAATAGTCAAGCTAACACTGCTTCTTTTATTCAAGAACCTCAAAGTATTTTAAGAAGGTGAATAAATATTAGCACCTACTATACATGGAGTTGATTCACTGGAAGATACAGTTTGGTTTGTGTTTCTTGCACTTCAAGACTGAGGTGTTTAATCCTCAGTCCTTAGGGCCCTCCATTGTCTGTGAGCATAAGCAGGCAGCTTCAGAGAATGACTTGCATTGTGGAGGGCCTGAATTACTGTTCAGACCAACCAATCTTTCTACTACTACCAATCTTTCTCCAGTGCTTTTCAACTTTGTTGAAATGCAGATGAGACTTTTGTGGAGATGGCTAAAGTTTTCCAAATCAGCCCAGGTCTAATGTCACAGCTGCTGTATTTTCCTGTGATTCCAATTTCTTATCCTCCCTGCCACACTAAACAACCTCTGGGAAAAGCTCCAACGATTTATAAAGCTGTATTGATAATGATTTTTCCCCTCTTCTTCCCTTTAATATATCCACAATTTTAGAAGTCAGTTAATACCTGCATCAGTCATGACCATAACAGAACACAGGAATGATCCAGGAGATTAAAAGATCCCTACCATTTGAACATCTCCTTTTTCTATCAAGGATAATTCTTTTTTCTTTTTGAACTACAATAACACCTACAACAGGAACAAATGAAGGCTAGAGTAAGGCATGATACACTTCAGTTCTTCAGTTGTATTATTCATTACAACAGTAGTAAAAACAATGCTACTACATAAATGAGCCCACCTAGAGCACAGAAGCATTTGATCATTCTTTAATCAAATATTAGAGAAATGTACTTCTATGTTCTGTTTCCTTAAGATAAAAAAGCATGCAGCATATTAATCTTTGGGTCATGCACTGTCCCAACATGTCCTGTCCTTGAATATACATAGGAGTAGAACAATTTATAAGGGTTGTTTGAAGTTAATTTAGTACAGCAGCAGTATTAATCATGATTTTCACCACTTTCATCTTGGATACTCAGATCTAACTGTTGGGAATGATAGCCAAACTACAAATATTTGGGGTTGATCATGCAATTTACAAAATAAACACAGACTGCAAATCCACTTCAACATGAAACACCAAAGTTCTTAAAGATTTTTAGCAGAAAAAGAATCTTTAATCCCCTGTGCTGCAAAGGAGTTTTGTTGGCTTAAGTACAATTGTAAAAAACACACTGTTTATTGGCTGGCACATACTGTGAATATCATACATGGTCAGAAAACTGCCAATAAAGCTTTCACAGCTTAGCTATTCAACAGGCTGGAGAAAAAATAAACAGTCTTTTTACTTTACAAAACTCCTAAAAAACCCCACCATCGTGCAGTGGCACAAGAATTCCAATTAGCTCTTCTAGAACCAGAGATACTCAGCAAGTGGACTAAGCAATGCCCAGCACATTAGTAAGTACACATAAGGATTACTGGAGAATTCATGCTGTATGTAGGAAAAAAAATAGCTTCAAGGAACTAGTGTATCCTCAGACTGTACAAATGAAAGAAGAGTACAAATGAGAGAAGGGTAGCTAAAGATTACATTGAGGGAAATTTTTAGCAGCTTCCTCATACAGAAAGATTCTGGACTACTGATACATGTCAACACATCTGAGTGAAATGAAGACATTTACTCAAAGCTTGTCTTCACCACACATAACCAAACACTTCACAGACCCTTCAGTCACTGCTGGTGTGAGAAAGGCTTTGCTTTCATGCAAGTAACTCTCCGATTTTCTATGCCTGTATTGCATTCCCTGCATTGTATCTTATTTTATTATTACTGGGTTTTTGGAGTGCTGTTTCCATTTCCCTGCCCACTCCCTCATTGTGATCTTTGATCAGCGGATCCTTCCCTGAGAGATACAAAATTAATGACTGTCTTAAAATACACACAGGCACATACATAACTATAAATAACAGAACAGGGTAATGTAAAGGAATTCTAGATTAGATGTAAAAGAAAGTGCAGATTTTCGAAGTAGCAATTCAGTGGCAAATCTATGGTTAACATAAAACATGCTTATTGTGGTCTTCTAAAGTTCTCTAATGGTGTACTACAGGTTGTGAGGTTTTGTGCAAGTTGTAGTTAATTCTGAAATTTCCGTTCTCTCTTTGACTACCTAAGGTACAGCAGCTAATGAATTCAGAAAACCAAAACAAGTATCCTGATCTACCATGGCCTCATGGTTGAAATATTCTGAATTTGGTAAAGTGCAAGCCACAAATGAAGCTTCCCCATCTCGTAGTACTCCCATAACACCTCCTCATTCCTATTAAAGATGCACTTCAGCTTTCAGTCAAGGTGGAAATCTGGGCTGGTTTTCATAGATCTTAAAAGGAGCAAAATTATTATGTACAAGACTTCTACTACTTTGCCAATATAACCAGTGAATAACTTCGCAAACTGTTAGGAGAAGAACAGTAGGAAAAGTAATTAAGATCTGTTTTCTAGGAAAAGTGAATTAAGAATACCTGCCTTTTTTGTCTTCCCTGCCACAATAAATCAGGTACTTCTCCTTTCTAAAGCAATCAGGCAGAGAAAATATTGAAAGGCAGACAGATCAGACAATTTCTATTATGTGAAAGACTGGAACGAGAAATTAATTTTGCAGCGGTTATATTAAAAAGCTTGTATATAGCCGCTGACTAAGTCAGTGCTTATTTTGGAAGATGTATCTGAATTTGACATTCAGACATCAGAAATGTAACTGTGTCCCCTCTAGCCGAATACGCAATTTTACCAGAAATAGGATATACTTACGTAATGCCCACCTAATTTTAACTTAGCTATACAGCCTGCAAAACCTTCTTACCATGATACCATTAGATACAACATCTCAGAAACAGAACCTAATACATTTATATTATTATATTCTGCCAAGATTTACAAACTACAGACCAAACAGAGACCCATAACTTCTCTAAGAGTTTTAATTCTCACATAAATGGCTGAGTAACCCAAGTACAGAGATACATGTACAGACAGCTCCCACAGATCTTGGAGTCTTTGGGGGTCCTGGGCTGGCAGCCAGCAAACATTATTTCAATTTACAAAAAGGGCATGAGGGAAGATCCAGGAAGATCTCTTGGTACAATCTCATTACCTGGAAAAAATATGGAGAAGATCACACTGGCTGCAGTTGAAAGGCACTTGAAGAATAATGCAATCATCAGGCAGAGTCAAAAAAGTTTCACAGAGGGAAAGTCCTGTTTGACAAGGTTACTGGCCTAGTGGTTGAAGGGAAGGACATAGATGGAGTTTTCCTGGATTTAGGAAGGATTAAGAATTCTTAAATTTGGATTAAGGGACAGCATCCTCCTGAACATGCTGTCCAACAGTGGGTTCACAGGGTGCTGGGTGAGGGGCTGTATCTGGCAGGTGACCAGCCACCAGCGATGCTCCTCAGGGTGCAATTCTTAACAACGTGCTTCTTTTGGTCAGCCCTGAAGCTGCCAGGCAGTTGTACCAGATAATAGTTGTAGGCACCTTTCAAAAGAACTATCCTATCCTATCCTATCCTATCCTATCCTATCCTATCCTATCCTATCCTATCCTATCCTATCCTATCCTATCCTATCCTATCCT